>CM032334.1:14371969-14761000 GCA_019022515.1 Quercus aquifolioides | reverse complement strand
AATTATCAATTGGAGTCCATCATATTGGATAGACGCTTGTTCTGAATGCTGGGTGAGTTATTGCACATTTTACTTTAATTTTGTTTGTCATCTTATTAAGATTGGATTTGTTGTCAATTTGGTCGTTGAAGTTCATATATGGTCAATTTGAGCTCTAAAGTGTAGTCCTTCGATCTGTTAATATTGTTCAAGCTAAAATGACAAAACAATGTCGTTTTTTCAGGAAAAAATGGTCATCTGACACTAGACTATCGACATCAAAAAACTCTAGAAAAATACTTTATTTTTAGTTTTCTAGTAAGGGAAAAATAAAAAATAAATAAAATTCTCTTTGTGGTCCCCTAGTTCCATGAAGTCTTGACCATTGCATCCAAACAAAACTTCCCTTGACATGACATAATGTTAGTTAGTAAACATGGGTACAGGTATGGATACGATATGATAATACGACTAATTTCTGAAAAATTATAACATGACATAGTGGGTACGACATGGATATGGCATCTCAAATGAAGTGTTCATGCTTCCTAGAAAGTTAGCCACTTCATGAACATAACAAATAAAATTAACTACTGTAGTAAAAAGGGGAAAACCAACCCAAATGACGGTCATTGCTCTAAAATTGTTATTGGACTCCACCTAACCTTTGTAAAGAAGGGCAATGTTTGTTACACACGCCATATTATATACACACTATTACACACTCATTTTTTGAACTAATATCGTGAATTGAAGACATAATTTCAAAATTGAAATCGTGCTTTCAACTCATGATTTTAGTTCAAAAATTGTGTAACAATTTTATCCCGTAGAGAAATCCCATCACTCCCAATACCAACCAAACTTCCCAGAAATTCCATATGATCACCTCGAAACCCAATCCAAAATTAACCAATTGGCAACTTAGTTGTTGATAACCTAGCCAATGCCAGTGTTGAGCTGTAACTCATCGAGTGCAAGCTTGACAACTATAAACCCTATAGCAGAGCCATCCCACTTTGCATAATTGCAAGTTCTAGCTCTCATTCAACATTTTAGATTGCCAAGTCGCCGAAATGAAGATGATATGTCATGACGCTGGGAAACTGGCGGCCATATCCGCCTAAAAAGACTAATTAAGTTATACTTAGGGCTCCTTGTAGTCGCTTATATAGTAAATACTTGATATGAGACTCTTCATATGCCCAAGTAACAAACCCTCATTCAATTGAATCTAATCTGATCCATACAGTTTAGGGTATTCCAATTTCTCCCACTTAAATGCCTGAAATCCTCATTATGGTCTAAGTTTTGCTGTAGTGCCCCCAACCTACATGACATTACCAGATTGTCTTTGATACATTGAGGTTGAGGTTGATGTAGATCATGAAGAAGATTCTTGATTTGGGTATGAAGTTATCTTATTTCAGAGTCAAAGACACATGGAGTAGGACTGAAGAGAGAATTTAATTCAATCTCCCTTTTTTGAAAGAGAGTAAAAATAAAAATTAAATAATTTTCTGGATTCCTTATTGATATTCTAGTTCCACAATGCCCTTGTTTTAATAAAGAAATGAATTTCTTTGTCATCTCACGGGAGCAAGGTTAATGGATTTAAACATAAGTACTAGAATAGATTTTAATAATTTTCTGCATTTCTAATTTTGACTCTCAAGAATCAACAACTTTTGAGCATTGAGATTTTGAGAAACGATCGGCTCTTAACATCTGTTCAATTTTGTGGAAAGCAGGCCTGATGTTGAAGAGGGAGAAAAGTTTATTAGAAGACATAATTAATCAAAATGTGCAGACCAATCTTTATTTTTGAATTTCGCTATGCATTCAGCTAGAGTGGAGGCTTGTGATTGTCCAACTAATCATGTCCCATCATAGGAGCAATCAAACTCTTCCGCACTTCCTGGAAGAAACACAACTCATATCACGGGGAAGAGTGATAGTGTTGTTCAAGATGAAGGATTAAATTCTTGTTCTGAGTACCCACAAGTTAAACAGGATGGCCTTCTTTGGGAAAGCAAGAAGAATAACTGAAGAAAAGGGCATCATCCTGTCAAAAAGGTTTCACAAGCTTGCGAGATGCCCAGGTGCTCAATGCAAGAGTCTGAAAAACATGGAAGAGATAGTAATGATGAGTTTTTAAGGGTTTTGTTTTGGCAGTTCCACAATTTCCGTATGCTCTTAGGCAGTGACTTAATGCTGTTCAGTAATGAAAAATATGTTGCTGTAAGCTTGCATTTATGGGACGTTACACGACAGGTAAGAGTGAATTTCTGATTTTTTTTTTATATTTTTTATAATTTTTTTCACGTTTTTATTCTACACAAATTTCATTGTGCTTTACATCCTTGTCTTCATAGGTCCATTAACTTGGCTTGAAGCTTGGCTTGACAATGTCATGGCAATTGCAAGTGTGCCTGAGTTGGCCATATGTTATGACGATATGAGTCAATTGCATGCCATGCACGTATTGTGGACATCATAATCAGAAAATTATCTCTATAGTTTTCGTTTTTAAAAATTTTCATGTTAGGAAAGCTCAGACAGTTATGGATAGTTGAACATTACATGGTAATTGGTATGCTACTATGTTGCCTATATCATTTAGAGGAAGATTTTGAAGATGAATAGTTGGCAGTTTCATATATTCATTTTGATTGAGTCAGATAACATATACGTTTATCTTTTCAACAATTGCAAACTGGGTATGAATTTTCATATTTCCTTTTTTCCTTTCCAGATGAATTGCAATTGCTACCTCACTCTCAATTCAGTGAGCTTTTTCTGTTCCAATTCGTTTTGTGGGTTTGGCCTTTCAGGCCGAATGAATATTTGAAGAACCCACCATTCTGATGTGACAATATCATTATATTTGCTTTCTAAATATCGATTATGTGGTAATTTTTTTGCAGTCTGCTTCATTATGATAAAATTTTATTGTGTCTACTTGTACATAGTTTCAAAATTTTCTCGAGATCAGCTTGTAATTGTTTACTGGGGATTTATTTAAATTAGGAAGGCCAGGTCTAGTACAAGATCAAATGTAAAACAGCAATTGTCATAACTCAATTTTCAGCTTGAAGATGCTTAGAAAAAGTGATTTTTATCTTATACCTGAAAGGCAATATGATTTGCTTTAACAATGCAGGCAGGTAGTACTGTAGAGTCCCAAGCAGAAAGGTTAAAGAGTCCTAAAAATGATATTTGTCATAACTTGAGCTTTAAAATTAATTAAAGTGAAAACTTATACAATTCGTTAACAAGTATAACTAATAAAAACTAATACTAGAAGGGCAGATATGGATAGAAACAGGTTAACATTAAAGGACAACTAGAGACAACATCAAGAGATTGCCACACTGCCAGAGGAATGTTCTAGCTAGCACATAAACCCCATTAATGAATAGCATGCTAGAATCAGCATAAATCCTTGTCTTATTTTTAGTATTTCATTTTGTACTCCAACTGCAAAATACCAAGTGTGTTTTTTTAATTTTTTCATTTTAAATTTAATTTAAAAAAAAATATATATATGGACATGTGGTTGACTGTAATTAATGGAGTGCAAAAAAGAATGTTCAAAATGGAATAAGAAACCAATGATATTATAATAACACTTTTCGTCTTTTAGATCTCACTATTTTCTTTTTTCTTTTTTCCAACAAGGTTGTCCAAAGCTCTTTGAGACCCTAATTATTCCTCATGAGGTCTTAGAAAACATTAGACCATATTGTCCAGCAGAATGGTATTACTGTTTTGAGGTTCTTTTAAGAAAACTGCAAGCAGCATCCTGGTGCTTATTGGGTACTGGCATGATTTATAATTACATTCCTTTAAATGTGAACTTCCTTCTAATAATGAATGCCCTAACCATAGATATGATGCTGGAAATATACTGATTAATATCTCCCTTCAGTTTGAATTAGGAAAGGTAATCTCTCCGCGTAAAATGTGATCTAAATTTGAATGAATCCACTTCCAATTATCCCTTAAGTCAATTAGTGATAGGAAGATTAACATCAAATTTTAATATAATAGAACGTCCTTTATTTCCCAAGCACGGACGAGTTAAATGCTTGAATGAAAAATATTTAATTTTTATTTGATGCCAAAATTAGAAAAATGTATCGGGATTTTTTTTTTTTTTTTTTTAAATCAGTAAAAAGTTCCTCATTTGTGCAGGAAGAGAAGACAAAGAAGATGTGGCAGTGGAGCATGATCTGCAGGAGATTTCACATACAGTTTTTTACTAGTTGTTTTTACTAGTGACCACTGATACACTAAAACCAAAGATGCTAATAATCCTTTTGAAAAAAGGCAGCTTTGATACTTAATAATACCATAGTTGAACTTAAAATCCATCCAGAATCATCTTACATATATGTATCATCTTCTGCTAGGTAATTATGATAGGGATACCTCCACATCATATAATTTTATGTTATGTAGAGTCTAGCGTGCAACATGATGATGCTGATGTGGCATGGAGTTGTCTTAGTTGAATGCTACAAGGAGGCAGCCAAGCCTGAGGGCTTAATTTCAGGTTTGCCTAATGAATATTGTAACTAAAATCCACATGTGCCAAGTTTCTTGTAGTATTTGAAAATTGGAAGGAAATTTAGTCATTTTGGCATGTGATAAATGTGAGTTAGTTGTGACATCATCCACAACTAACTCTTAGGCTATAAATATCCATGTACGTGCATTCTAATAGATAGAATGATTGTTAGTAAATTTCACAATTTCAGATTGGGTTTAGATTGAGGTATGAATTTTCTCTCTCTACTTTCACTCTCTCTCTCTCTCTAGAATCTTTCTTTTTCTAGAAAATGCAAATATTATATGTCTTGCATCATTATGTTATATAACAAATCTCTCTCTAGAATCTTTCTCTCTCTAAATATTCAAGTTTCTTGTAATGAAGTTTATCAAATATAGCTGTTTATTGTATATCCTAATTTCTATTGACATTGTAGCCACTCTAGTATACATCTTGTTTTGATTTATGTGATGAATTAGTTATGAGTTACAAATAAAATATCATATCTACATTCGTTTCTAAAAGTTTTGTTTTTGGTTTGGTAATGGGTCTGTTCCAAAATCAATTTTGTTCTTCATCCAATTACTGCTAAAATCATTACCAACAAATTGTTAGTGAACTTGTACTTCTTGTCTGACTTCAAATTCTGCAGCTTTATAAAAGTGCAGTAGAATACATAATTCAACTTTTTGATCTTTCTGTTATTCCCAAGAACCATTCTTTGAACTTCTTTATCGCATACACGAAGTGATTCTTTGTATTCTTTGCTCACAGACTTTCACTTCCATTGATGTGAAAGAGATAATAACTGTTTTCTTTCATTTATTTTCTAGTTTCCTTGAAGTATCTCTTAGTAATTGATGGTTTCTTGCACGCTCATAATAATAGGGCTAGATGTTTGAGGTTCTTTAGAAAATTTTTGGATAATCTGAATTCTTTTATGTTTCTTGAATTACTTTTAATCTGAGAGTTCTTCTCTTCTTTTTTCTTTTTTCCCCTAAAAAAAGAGTTGTTCTCTTTTTTTGTAAGTACTTTTGTTAAATTTAGTTGTATTACATGGAAATATAATTTGATTTACAATTAATATTATGCTAAACAGGTTGTATGTGCATTTGCTTATGAAAAATTTGCTGAGGCTCATTTTAAATTCAGCTAAAATTGACATCTAAATCTCTTTCTGTAGAATTTGAAGTTACAGTTACTTTTGCTGAGGAAGAATCCTTGGAATTTGTTAGCAGTATGTCCGAATCAGATGTCCATGAAAGGTCTCCTCTTCAGCTTCAGGAGAAAAACCATATGAAGATGGACAAAACTTTCAAGATTTAGCACCAGAAGGTTCTGTGAAGATGACTTTAGAGGAAAATTTATCTGCTTCTCAAGAATTGATAGCAGCAGGTGATGAGGAATTAAGGAATCCAGGAGGAGCTGCGTCAAGTTCCAGTGGCAATGAAAGCTCTATGTCTCCAGCATCAGTTCAAACGGTTGCTGATCCCATTTCATCCATCTTAGCTGAAGTGCATCATCTCTGTCAGATTATCAAATCTTACATATTGGGGCGCCAACTGCAGAGCACGAAGCAAGAGTTGCAGGGAGGCAGTGGAACTACTGATAAGTTGCCTAATTCATCTACTAATTCTTCTGTTTGTGCTTGTGGTGGTGCTGACTGCATTGAAGCTCGCAACATTCGCGAATGGCTTCAGACATCAAAATGGGACAATGTGTTGCAGAAACTTGTGCTTACGCTTGGAGTGACTTGTTTGGGACTTGGTCACGCTTATAAGGATAATGGCGAGTTACTTCAGGCTTTGAAGGTATAGAATCGGCATGTTATATTTGTGGATCAATGCCTCAGCATTCTTGAAGACACAAGTTCATTTCCCCAATGGTCAGTGAAAGTAATGAAAAGACAATACCATACAGTGTTGGTGCGAAAGATGATAAATCCAGCTCTGCAGATGATTCTCTTACTGCTTGGGCAATCTTATTCTACTGAAATTTTCTGGTCCACCGCATGGATGCTTGTTGGAGATGTTTATATTGAGTTCAAGAATTGCAGTTCATGCTCCTTGGAAGATTGCATCTGCCTGAGTGACAGGGCAAGCAGTGGTAGTAGTGCAAGCACTACTGGTCCTCGCAATGCCAAAACTTGCTCAGAAGCTTGTGAAAGAAAACAAAGAAAGATATTGCATGACTCCGTTCATTACCAATGCATGGGATATTTAAGTACCTTCGGGGTCCTTTTATAAAAATGAAGTATATAATTATTCAGATGCCCTAAGCTGTTATGGAGAGCTAGAAAGGCATTGGTTGGACTTCCATCTGATTCAGCAAACTAGAACTTTTGGTCAACAAGGACAAGTGGGTTCGCGACGCACTAGAGGAAATCAGGCTTAGCAGAAGAAGCATTGAGCCAATCTATTAATTGGTTGTTACAGCAAAATTTATGATGACACCAACAGTGCATGACAAGCACGCATTATGACATCCTACTCAGAAACTATCTGTATCTCCATAGTTTCTGTTTTTAAAACATTTTTCGTTTTAGGTAGAAAGCTCAAACGGTTTTATGGATAGTTAAACATTACTTGGTACGCTATTCTGTATTGATTGCCTATATCATTGAGAGGAAGATTTTGAAGATGAATGAATAGCACTTTCAGATATTCATTTTGATTGTCGGTTACACATTACAGCATCATATAAAGGTTGCTTAAGATGAGAAAAATCAAGATATAAGCTTGAAAAAGATCAACACAATTTGAATATGAGGTTTTGAGATAATATTTTACTTAAAACGTTTTTATTTGGAATGTTCACATGCCTCTTCCTCGGTTTCCTCCATTTGATTTATGGGATACTAGTAGAATGTCATGAGCTTAGGAATGTAGTGTTCTCTCATGTGAGACGACAAGGCAATTGGCTTGCCCATTTTGTTAGCTAAACAAGCTTTTAGCTTGGTTGATTTCTGTTGATGCCCATTTTTGCAAATTTGTACCCAAAGGCTTATGAGGAAGAAAGCCCAATGAAGAGCAAGGCCCAAAGGCCCACCAAGAAGACCAAAGAAACAAGAAGGGTCCAAAGAAAGAAGTGCAAGTGAAAGTCATCTGCCGCAAAATACAAGTCTGCCGCAGGATACAAGTCTGCCCGCAGAATACAAGTCTGCCGTAGGATACAGTTCTTTGGAGGATGGCTTCGGCAGATGAAGATAAATTGGGTCCAACGCCTTTTGAACCAGTTAACATTATTTGGCCCACAAAAGGCCTAAATCCTTTGTATAAAAAAGATAGGCGTGAGAACTGATATGGAAAAGGAACGATAAAGGAAACAAGGAGCAGCAGGAAGTGTTAGCAGCAGGAATTGCGTGAAGGAAGAGTCAACCTAAAGGAAATGACAAATGCACAGGAAACGCGTGAAGAAAAATAAGACAAAAAACACGCAGCAGACGAAACAGAACTAATTCTGCGCGCAGGAATGGTGTGGGAGACAAAAACAAAAGATAGTAAAGCAAGACAGAAGGCCGGGTACCACCAACCTGTACCCAGCCAATACAAGGAGGGTGGGCCCACGGTCAAAGGGATTCAGAGGGCGTGGTTTGGTGGTGGGGGAAAAGGGGGTCTATATTTGGTTTTCCTGCCATGACTTCTTTTGGGAACATATTCTGCTGGATGATATCTTACCCAAAAGAAGTAATAAATGGTTGGGACCATTGATGCATGCCATAGCAGCTAGGTTAGTGAGGGTAAGGTATACGACAGAACAAACCAAAAAGAATTTTTGTCGTGCAACAAACATGTTCTGAGTAGATGGTAGTGGTTGGGGGCAACCAATGGGTGAGTGGATAATCCTTGAAAGGATGCCACAACCAACCAAAAACAGTTGGTGAAGCCCTAGGGGTTAAAAGGGAGAAATCCCATTGAATTAGCTCACTATAATAAGGGAGGTAACAATGGCAGAAAAAGGGGGGACGGAGGTAGAGGAAAAAACAGGGGAATGAGTGAAAAACAGGGGAAGATGAAAAAACACCTAGAGGGAGAAAAAGAAAGAAAAAAAGAAAGAAAAAAGAAGAAAGAAAACGCCGGCAGGAATAAGGGCATGCATCAATGGACCATCTTTCCCTCCCTCTTAGCTAACCCACTCTTTGAAATCTCCAAAAGTAATAGTTAGTAGCCATTTAGGCCTATTCCTCCAAAATGAACAACTTTTGTCGGGCAGGAGCCCATGATAAGGTTGTTGAGTTGGAGTTTGGGTTCCTTCTTGGTTTACTTATTCTATGGGCAGATTTAATACTTAATTTTGATTGCAAAATATATTGGATTTCTCTCATTATAACTTATATCTGCCGTATTTAGTCATCTTGCCGTAGCACGTTTTTATCACGTCTGCCGCATCAATTGTCCTGCTGTGGTGTCTTTACTTGCTATATTATTTATTCTGCCGAGCACCTTTTTATTATATTTTACCGTGTTAAATCTTTCCTGCCAAAGCTTTCTTTTTTATTTGTTATTACGTGTTTTGCTTTTGACACAAACTAACCATTATCCTGCCGTAAGTATATATATACATATACGTTGTTTCTCATGTTCTGGAAAAATATATATTTATAGATATATATGTGAATGCTTATGAGTATATATACTCATATATGTGTGTATATATTTGAGAATATGCTAACCCATTAAACTAACATTTGTTTGATGGGTATTTTCTTTGGGTTTTTAGATTTGTTTATGCGCAGGAAGTAGAAAAGTGTTTCTGCAGTAAAAATGGTAGTCATTCACATTGCCGAAGGCTTTACTGCACGGCAGACAGCTTTAAAGCACGGCAGGCAGCTTCACTGCATAGCAGAAACTTTTATTGCACGGCAGACGGCTTCATTGCACGGCAGAAGGCTTTACGGTAGAGAGCTTTAATGCACGGCAAGAAGTTTTGTTGCACAGCAGAAGGCTTTACGGTAGGAGGCTTTACGGCAGGAAGCTTCACTGCATAGTAGAAACTTTTATTGCACGGCAGACGGTTTTACTGCACGGTAGAAGGTCTTGCTGCACAGCAGAAAAGTTAAACCTATGGCAAAACTGGAGAATAGTTCCTACGGCAGGAACAAAGGATAAGCCCACTTCGCAGCGTCTTCCCCTGGACTTGGACTCAACGTTTGCGCACAAGCCGGCCCAAGTTGAGTTCCAGTTGGACCAGTCTCAACTCCCTTACTCAGAATACTCGGGCCTACTACCGCGGCAGGCAGCCCAGCCCAACGCACAACAAAAAAGGCCCCCACATTTAAAATGGCGACTCTGCTGGGGATTTGGGATCAAGACGGGAGAATGAGAAATTTCTCCCTCACAAACATGTTTCCAAGTCCTTACCTAAGCAAGACATGCAGATGTTCTTAAACCTTTCCAAGCTATACTCTAGGAAGTATCCAAAATGTCATAGCAGTCCTATAGCAGAATCCTGCGGTAGAATACAGCAACATTACTGTAGGACAGTACCATAGCAGAATTCTATGGCAGAATACAACAACGTTACCGCAGGACAGTAACATAGCAGAATTCTATGGCAGAACGCAGCAGCGTTACCGCAGGACAATACCGTAGCAGAATTTTGTGGCAGAATATAGCAACGTTATAGCAGGACAGTGCCGTAGCAGAATTCTGCACAGCAATGTTAAAACAGAGCAGAAATATATTGAGAACTCTACAATAGAAGGCCTTCACAATACTTGGTCCTATCCTTAAATGCCACTTGTTTTCCTTGTCATGCATGTGAGACATGTGGCAAGTCACTCATTCAAACATGCAACGCTCCTAAAGGCTTTCTAAGCCACTTATCACCTTTTGCTCTCGTTTCTTTCAAGGAAACACTAGAAGCTTTCTAAACTCTCTACATTTCCACCTTTGGGTTCAGCACTTAGAGAAAAAAAAATCCCTTCATTTTTTTAGCCCCCTGAGCATATGGATTGCTCCTGCAATTCGTATGCGAAACGCATGCAATTTTTCTTTTGCGGGTTGTTTAAACAACTCATATGCGAATGCTTCTCGTCTTTTCTTCGCGTGCCTGCTGTTTCAATATTTACCCTCCTTAGGCAAGTTGTTTTCTTTCTTTCTACAATTTTAACGACCCTCCAAGGGTAACCAAAAAAGTTGTTGTTCATGAGGGTGGTGCTGGGCCTGCTGTATGTTTTCCTTTTGCACTTCAAGACTTGTGCCTGTTGGGCCTCTTTGGGCCTGCTGTATGTTTTCCTGCTGGGCCTGCTGTATGTTTTCATTTTTGCTAAATTCCATTAGCCCAGTACTATCATTTGTACTATGCTGTTTTGGGCTTTCTTGGCTCATTTCATTGCTTTCGGGCTCCTTCGTTCCATTTTATTCTTTTGGGCATTCTCGGCCCGTTTCATCACTTTCGGGCTCCTTTGTCCCATTTTACTCTTTTGGGCATCCTCGGCCCGTTTCGGGCTCCTTTGTCCCATTTTACTCTTTTGGGCATCCTCGGCCCGTTTCATCACTTTCGGACTCCTTTGTCCCATTTTACTCTTTTGGGCATCCTCGGCCCGTTTCAATTCTTTACTCCCATGGGCTTTTACTAATTTCATTGGGCTTCCCCGGCCCAATTACTGTATACTATCTTTGGGGCTCATGGGCTTGCCATCAACCTCTTACTTTCTTTGTTTACATTACTTCGGGCTTGCTGTGGCCCATTCTCACTTTTTCACGTCATACACTGCCCATGGGTTTGTTATTCTCTCTTTCCTGGCTCCTTTAAGCCCGTTTGCTCCCTCAAGGTCCATTTGTTTATTTCATGGACCTGTGATCCATTATTCCTGCCGCTTGGGCTTAATGGTTTTTTCTCACTTTACTAACTCTTTTCTTCCCATATGGTTTTCATTCAAAGGGATTGTTGATGATGATGATGTGTGCATCCTTCTCTTCATCATTTCTTTACTTGTTTCTTGGTTTACTTCTTGGAAATTCCTTGTGATCTTGAACTTCTATAATGGTACTCATTTCTTTATGCCTGTGGCAATTTGTATACTTATTTCTTCACGTTTTTGCAACAGCACGTACTCATTTCTTTGCTTTTGTAGGGATAAATACTCATTTTTGCTTCCGCAGAATATGTAGACACTTTCTGCTGCAATACATGCACTTATTTCTCTGTGTTAATGCACCTCTTACTCTGCTTCTGCTAGAGCATCATCTATACTGTAGGAAGTGAAGGTTGTAGTAAATTCTGCAGCAGAAGAATTAGGCTTGACTGCTTACTTTCCCCACGTATTCCTTAGCATCATCTCTTCATCTCTTCATCCTTTCTTGTTGGGTTCTTCTTCATTATGATGTTTTACATTTTCTCATCTCTGCAGAATGCTCAAAATTGGCTCTTTGGATTCTTTAACTCTTCTTTTTGCCAACTTCGTGAACAACACTTTTGTGGAGTAAGGATCCTTCTTACAGTCTTCATTTTTCTTTTCTTTTAGCCACTTAAGGTTGCTTCACTTCGGGCTTCATTCATTCTCTAAAAATAGAGAAAGTGTTGTCTTCTACTACCTTTGCATCTAAGCCGACGACTGAAAAGAGTTTCATCAAAATAGCTCTGCCACTTCACTTTCTTCAAGTAGAGTTCTTTCACAAGAGGAAAGCTTCCTCTAAGTGTGTAGATCAAAGGGTGACTTCACTCCCTTTTCTTGTGCCTTCTTCTTCTCTTTGCATTCACGTATCTTCATTTCTTTTACTTAAAACAAAGCGTAAAGCTAACATTGCAAGCCCTCATCATAATGGAGTAATCTTTCATTTGCTGATAATGTATTCTTTGCCAAGATGAAGTTTCTGTGGAGAAGGATGTTGGGCCTTTGATGTTTGCATTGTGGGTTGTTTCTAATTCTGCCATAAATTCTGGTCCTGCTGCAAAATTGATCTTCCCGCAGAAGTGATTGAGTCTGCCACTCATTTTAAGGTGCCTACAAGTGGTGCCACTATAGATATTTTTCCAAGGGGAAATGAGGATGCTTTCATGAGAAATCTTCACTTTCTAAACACTTTCTTTGTCATTCTGCCACAGCAACTATTGATTCCTTCGTGTTTGCTTTTTTTTTTTTTTTTTTTTTTTTTTCTTTAACATATTCTTCTTGTCATTCTGCCACAGCTGCTATTGGTGAGGATATCACTGCCTCTTTGATGAAAAAGGCATAGATGTTGTGAACTAAATCTCTTAACTTTGTTGTAGTCTTCCGCAGATCTTATTTCTCCCAATTCTTCTTTCTCATGTTGCTAAGCTTGGCTGTGTCTCTCCAATTCTTGTGGTCTGCCATTGAATGTGTTGCTCGAGAGATGTTTGGACTTCATCGTTGATTTCCACCTTTTGTTCCTGTTGTGAGTTCCTTTGTCACTCAGCTTTTTTGCGGAGCACTCTTGGAGTTTTAAAGTCTCACGAAGAGCATTTATTTTCTGCTGTAGTGCTTGTTGGTTCACCTTTACATATGTTTCTGCCGTATCTTTCTTCATGGCAGGCCAGTAGTAACCCATTTGCAGCAGACATCTGTAAAGCCTTTTCTTCCTCTGGTGCTCCCCACACTCTCCTGAGTGTACTTCTTTTATCATTTCTTTTGCTTCTTCAGGGCCCAAATATCTTAAGGGGTCCCCACCGTACCCTTTTTTGAAAAGGACCGTATCACGCAAAAAATATCGTGTTGCCAACCGCTTAAGCTTGTATCTTTTGCTGTGTTTTTTGCAGCAGATGCCTTCTGTCAAAACTGCGTGAATGGGCTTCTCCAATCTCCGCTGACGAACACAGTGTAACTTTCTTCTCTGTCTGCCGCAAGCTGAAAGGTCCCACATTGGGTTTGGACTTGATCTGCGTCTTTACCCATACTTGGCTAATAGAAGCCTGCCCTTTGAAGCCTGCGGTAAAGGCTAACCTCCCCGCAGTGTAACTTTCTTCTCTGTCTGCCGCAAGCTGGAAGGTCCAACACTGGGTTTGGACTTGATCTGCATCTTTACCCATGCTTGGCCAATGAAATTCTGCCATCTGGAGTCTGCGGTAAAAGCTGACTTCCTCACAGGATTCGTAAGTCTTGTCATATACTTCTTTTAACTTTCTTTAGGCTTCCTCCTGTCGCACGCACCTGGACAATACACCACCTGGCATCTTGCGGTACAATTCTTCTCTCACCAGGACGTAGTCTTTCAATACTCTTAGTTTTGCGTCATTTCCTTCCTTCGTCAAAGCTTTTTTTATGGGGATCTGCTAGTCCCCTTCTCACTGTTCTTCTTTGAATCTTTCTTTCAGCCTCTCAATTATGGACTCTTTTCTCTTACTGACCTCTACTCTGGCGCTATCCCCTTCGAACATTATTTGCGAGCCTAGTGCGGCCAAAGCATTGGCAAACCGATTTTCATTCCTTGGAGTATGTTCTATTTCAAAAGTTGAAAACTTTTCTTCTATCTTCTGGGCCATTAATGCACCAATGGCACATGAATTGGTTGCTAGGTAGAGTAACAATGGCTTTTTGTGGATTGGGGCTTGCACAGTAGGAAGGTTCATCATGATCTGCTGTAGCCTTTCGAAGGCTGTCTGCTGTACTTCTTTCCTCAAAACTTTGCCCCTTCTATCTCAGCGTGGAATACCCTGGCAGGCAGTGTGGAACACCCTGGCAGGCAGTGCGGAGTACCCTGGCAGGCAGTGCGGAGTACCTTGGCAGGCAGTATGGAACGCCCTGGCAGGCAGTGCGGAGTACCCTGGCAGGCAGTATGGAACGCCCTGGCAGGCAATGTGGAACGCCCTAGCAGGCTGTGTGGAACACCCTGGCAGGCTGGGCTACTAGCTTGGCCTCGCGGTCCACATTCAATGTATGCACTATTAGACCAAGATCCCATCCTGGCATTTTCACTGTAATCCCATGCGAAGACATCTTTGAATTTTTTCAGCAATAGTATCAATTATGATTTCTCATTTTCTGAAAGTCTTGAGCTAATTGAGATGGGTCTTAGTTCCTGTGGGTCCGACCCCAAGTTAAATTTCCTCCAATTTTTCTTCTGCCACAACCTATATATCCTTTTCTGCCACAACTTCTTTGTTTTTCCTTTCATTACTCTCCTCCTCCAAGCTTTCTTGAACCACGCAACATACCAAGCTTTTGTAGAAGATACATGATGTTGCTGCTTCATATTGATACTCTAAGCACTTTGCGGCAGGCTTTCTAAATTTACTGCAGAATGGGCCTTAGCCCCCCAGCATGCGAGACAACTGGATGAGTCTTTAGCTTTTTGAAGAAGACTTCCCAAATTTTGTTGTAGAATGAGACAGCCTCCAGTATACAAGAATAAGCCCTTAGCTTTCAGCAGTAGGCTTCCCGTGTTTGCCGCAGAATGAGCTTTAGCCCCCAGCGTGTGAGACAACTGGATGAGCTTGATATCACCTTCTCTTGGTGTTGATGCTCCGTCATATGGTTTATGCATTCTTCAGTAAAGAAAAAATTAGATGCCATGGATCTACAAGTTGCCATATTGTAGAAATTCTTCGTTGTTAGAGAATTTGGGAAAAAGTTACTTCCCAAGCATGCTTTGACTTCGTTCCACTGCAAGCACAATTGCTTCCCATGTATTTTCTGCTACATATGATTGTGGCTATAGCTCTTCTGTAGATTCTTTCCAAAGACTTGCGATCATGGCTCCTTTGCGGGTTTGATTGAGTGTAGCCCCCATTATGGGCTTTTGCCAAGAACTCACAACCATGGTTCCTTTGCTGGCTTTTAGCCAAGAATTCATAACCACGACCCTTTTGTTAGCTATTGCTACCAAGACCCATATTTCATGGGTTTCTTCTTTGCTTGCTTTGAGTATGGGCATATTTAGATGGAGCTCGCTACGTCTCTTGCTTCATGGTTGGCTAGTAATAGCCAAAAGTCAGCGGCTTCTAATATAGAATTTCCCATGACGTGCCAACGTCTTCCTGGGACAGCATGCTTCTTTATTCTTGTGGCAGAATGCCCTTGCAGCAGAACGCCTTCAATAAAAAACCACGTAATAGTTTTCTGCGGTAATAAGACAAGTAACTCTATTTACGGCAGGATGTGTGTGAGCAATTGTTTTTGCACTTTGTTTCAAAGTTCTTCTAGGATGAGACATGGGCATCAATGAGCTTCATGACTTGAAGAGTGATGGTGGAGTTGCATAGTTTGTAGAACAAGTAATCTGATACATTCTTTTTTAGAGATATCATAAAGATCATGATCATTAATGCCACTGTAGGCATAAATCCTCTAGGGTGCTTCATAGAAAACTTCTCAACTCTTCAAGGTTGTTGAATCAGTTTGCTAGACCCGATAATGGACAAAGAGCAGCTTGTAGATTTGGGCTTCTTTATGGAGAGTACGTAATTACTGAGTGGTTGGCTTCATCCCAAGGTCTGGATTTAATTTGGACACTTCACCACCCGGTCACATGACTTCAATGTATGCTTTGGTTGAAAGCGGATGTTTCGATATCGCCGAATTGACTAGTTCTCCCTCCTCCCTTCATTGATACTGATATATTTGCTGATGTAGTAGCTAAAAAATTGATTCGGCAAAAGTGAATATGAAAGGCTTTGTATGCACCTCTCTTACTTTGAGAACAAATCTCAAATTTGTTGTGTTGAACTTTGTGGTAGGATATTCTGTAAAAGGGACTGCTGGAATACAAAATTCTGCTGCAAAATATTCTGCCGTGAACACTCTGCCGAAGAACAATCTGCCGCGAACAGTCTGCCGAAGAACATTCTGGAATTCAGCAGATTCTGCTGTAAATAATCTGCGGAGAGATCTACATTCTGGCTTCTGAAATTTTCTGCTATAAAATATTCAGCAGATGAACATTCTGCACTTCTGAAATTCAACATATTCTGCTGTGAACAGCCTGCCGAAGGATCTGTACTTTCTGCCACGAAATTTCTACGGAGGGACATTTTACACTTTTGGAAAAGTCTGCTAAGGGATACTTCGCGGAGGAAATAGTGATTTGCAATAGTATAGTAATGATGAAAGTTTTCCTTTAACCGCTGTAGCTTCATTTTTTTTTTGTTTCTAGTTTTTGGTTCTTGAAGGTAAGTAGAGCTAGAATTACTGGCATAAAAAAAAAAATGATTGAAACCTTGTGAGGGAATGAAGGGATTTTTTTTTCTCTAAGTGCTGAACCCAAAGGTGGAAATGTAGAGAGTTTAGAAAGCTTCTAGTGTTTCCTTGAAAGAAATGAGAGCAAAAGGTGATAAGTGGCTTAGAAAGCCTTTAGGAGCATTGCATGTTTGAATGAGTGGTTGCCACATGTCTCACATGCATAACAAGGAAAACAAGTGGCATTTAAAGGATAGGACCAAGTATTGTGAAGGCCTTCTATTGTAGAGTTCTCAATATATTTCTGCTCTGTTTTAACATTGTTGTGCAGAATTCTGCTACGGCACTGTCCTGCTGTAACGTTGCTATATTCTGCCAC
Organism: Quercus aquifolioides; assembly: GCA_019022515.1. Taxonomy (NCBI): domain Eukaryota; kingdom Viridiplantae; phylum Streptophyta; class Magnoliopsida; order Fagales; family Fagaceae; genus Quercus; species Quercus aquifolioides. Next base: position 14,744,011 of record CM032334.1, on the reverse strand, counting down.
AAAATTCTGCTACGATATTGTCCTGCGGTAACGCTGCTGCATTCTGCCATAGAATTCTGCTATGGTATTGTCCTGCGGTAACACTGCTGCGTTCTACCATAGAATTCTGCTATGGTACTGTCCTGCGATAACGTTGCTGTATTCTGCCATAGAATTCTACTATGGTACTGTCCTGCGGTAACACTGCTGCGTTCTGCCATAGAATTCTACTATGTTACTGTCCTGCGGTAACATTGTTGTATTCTGCCATAGAATTCTGCTATGGTACTGTCCTGCGGTAATGTTGCTGCATTCTACCGCAGAATTCTGCTATGGGACTGCTATGACATTTTGGATACTTCCCTAAGAGTATAGCTTGGAAGGTTTAAGAACATCTGCATGTCTTGCTTAGGTAAGGACTTGGAAACATGTTTGTGAGGGAGAAATTTCTCATTCTCCCCGTCTTGATCCCAACTCCCCAGTGGAGTCGCCATTTTAAATGTGGGGCCCTTTTTTGTTGTGCGTTGGGCTGGGCTGCCTGCTGCGGTAGTAGGCCCGAGTATTCTGAGTAAGGGAGTTGAGACCGGTCTAACTGGAACTCAACTTGGGCCGGCTTGTGCGCAAACGTTGAGTCCAAGTCCAGGGGAAGACGCTGCGAAGTGGGCTTATCCTTTGTTCCTGCCGTAGGAACTTTTCTCCAGTTTCTGCCGCAGGATTGACTTTTCTGCCGTAGAAGGAACTATTCTCCAGTTCTGCCACAGGTCTAACTTTTCTGTTGTGCAGCAAGACCTTCTACCGTGCAGTAAAATCGTCTGCCGTGCAATAAAAGTTTCTACTATGCAGTGAAGCTTCCTGCCGTAAAGCCTCCTACCGTAAAGCCTTCTGTTGTGCAACAAAACTTCCTGCCGTGCATTAAAGCTCTCTACCGTAAAGCCTTCTGCCGTGCAATGAAGCCGTCTGCCGTGCAATAAAAGTTTCTGCTATGCAGTGAAGTTGTCTGCCGTGCTTTAAAGCTGTCTGCCGTGCAGTAAAGCCTTCGACAATGTGAATGACTACCATTTTTACTGCAGAAACACTTTTCTACTTCCTGCGCATAAACAAATCTAAAAACCCAAAGAAAATACCCATCAAACAAATGTTAGTTTAAATGGGTTAGCATATTCTCAAATATATACACACATATATGAGTATATATACTCATACGCATTCACATATATATCTATAAATATATATTTTTCTAGAACATGAGAAACAACGTATATGTATATATATACTTACGGCAGGATAATGGTTAGTTTGTGTCAAAAGCAAAACACGTAATAACAAATAAAAAAGAAAGCTTCGGCAAGAAAGATTTAACACGGTAAATATAATAAAAACGTGCTACGGCAGAATAAATAATATAGCAAGTAAAGACACCACAACAGGACGACTGATGCGGCAGACGTGATAAAAACGTGCTACGGTAGGATGACTAAATACGGCAGATATAAGTTATAATGAGAGAAATCCAATATATTTGCAATCAAAATTAAGTATTAAATCTGCCCATAGAATAAGTAAACCAAGAAGGAACCCAAACTCCAACTTCAACAACCTTATCATGGGCTCCTGCCACAAAAGTTGTTCATTTTGGAGAATAGGCCTAAATGGCTACTAACTATTACTTTTGGAGATTTCAAAGAGTGGGTTTGCTAAGAGGGAGGGAAAAGATGATCCATTGATGCATGCCCCTATTCCTGCCGCGTTTTCTCTCTTCTTTTTCTTTCTTTTTTTCTTTCCTTTTCTCCCCTCTAGGTGTTTTTCTTCTTCCCCTGTCTTTCGCTCATTCCCCTGTTTTTCACTCATTCCCCTGTTTTTTCCTCTACCTCCGTCCCCCTTTTTCTGCCGTGGTTACCTCCCTTTTATAGTGAGCTAATTCAATGGGATTTCTCCCTTTTACCCCTAGGGCTTCACCAACTGTTTTTGGTTTGTTGTGGGCATCCTTTCAAGATTACCCACTCACCCATTGGTTGCCCCGACCACTGCCATATGCTCAGAACATGTTTGTTGCACGACAAAATTCTCTTTTGTTTGTTCCTGCCATATACCTCTACCTCACTACCTAGCTCTATGGCATGCATCAGTGGTCCCAACCATTTATTACTTCTTTTGGGTAAGATATCATCCCAGCAGGATATGTTCCCAAAAGAAGTCATGGCAGGAAACCAAATATAGACCCTCTTTTCCCCCCACCACCAAACCACGCCCTCTGAATCTCTTTGACCGTGGGCCCACCTCCCTTGTATTGGCTAGGTACAGGTTGGTGGTGCCTCGGCCCTTCTGTTCTTGCTCTACTATCTTTTGTTTTTGTCTCCCACGCCATTCCTGCCGCAGCAGATTAGTTCTATTTCGTCTGCTGCGTGTTTTTGTCTTATTTCTTCACGCGTTTACTGCTGCATTTGTCATTTCCTTTAGTTTGACTTTTCCTTCACGCAATTCCTGCTGCTAACACTTCCTGCTGCTCCTTGTTTCCTTTCATCGTTCCTTTTCATATCAGTTCTCACGCCTATCTTTTTTATACAAAAGGATTTGGGCCTTTGTGGGCCAAATAATGTTAACTGGATTAAAAGGGCGTTGGACCCAATTTATCTTCATCTGCCGAAGCCATCCTGCCAAAGAACTGTATCCTGTGGCAGACTTGTATTCTGCGGCAGACTTGTATCCTGTGGCAGACTTATATTCTGCGGCAGACTTGTATTTTGCGGCAGATGGCTTTCACTTGCACTTCTTTCTTTGGACCCTTCTTGTTCTTTGGTCTTCTTGGTGGGCCTTTGGGCCTTGCTCTTCATTGGGCTTTCTTCCTTATAAGCCTTTGGGTACAAATTTGCAAAAATGGGCATCAACAATTTCTCTGCTTGGATAGAGGAGTGTCATTGTTTCTTAGAAAAAACTCTTATCCATGATGTTGTTGAATTGTTATTTTCATAAATAAAGTTTTAGTCTTTTTCACTAAAAAAAAAAAAAAAAAAACTTACTAATGCTTGCAGAAGTTCGATGGACCAATACTTTGGAGTGAATTCACAAAATTTTAATTATTTCACAATTATTTATTTATATATTTATTTTGCATTTGTTCTATAAAAAAATTATCGACTTGTACTTTAAGTCACATGACTCTTTTAATGAATCATGTGACTTGTTGGATGGTCTTGTAAATTAATACATAGTGGGTTGAAGAAGATTCCTCTAAACTGATTTTTGTTTGACTTTTGGTTGATCTAATGTTGTCACCCAAGTTTTTAAGACCTCACAATTTTACATATCATTATTTAATATATAATTTTAATTGAATTTAGTTTCCGTATTATATTAAACCATTCATTAGAATATGCACAAAATTTAATTACAAAATTTGTTGTAGCTTATTAAATATTTTTTTATTAGATGTGAATTTTGACAAATCCACCATTAAATTACATATTCTTCTTATATCCTTCATACTTGCAAAATTTCTAGAAAATTAATGGTCAATAGCTATTTCATCAATAAATTGTTTAAATGGCAAGTTTTTGTAGTTTGAAATTATGCATAAAATATAAACTTATAAATCATATAATATATAATATTCGATTGACACAAAATTTGAAATATATATTAAGAGAATAAAAAAACATGCAATTCAACGGTTTGATTTTTAAAATATGTAATAATATTTAATAATTATCATAATTATCAATTATATTTAAAGAAAAATAGAAAGAAAAAATATTATATTTTGTTAAATTTTCACATGGATTGCACGAATTATCGACCAATTATATATATATATATATATATATAATTGAAGTTGTTTGACTTTTGATCAACTTCATCATATTTTGGCACTTAAGTTTTTGGAACCTCACAAATCTTACATGTCATTATTTTTATTTTTTTAATTAATTTTAAATTTAAACCCTTAATTAGAATCTTGACACATCATATTATCTTTTAAAGGTATGATATATAATTACATACACAAACAAAATCATACTAAATATTTAGTGATATACTTCTTACCTTGTACAAAATAAAAATAAAACAATTCCTTATGATAAAATATTTAATTTGGCATAAAAATATACTCATAATAAATACCTATTAATAAATTTTTTTTTTGTCGATAATTCAATAGCTAAAAATAGGCCTTTTCATTTATTAATAGCTATTTATAATAATAAATTTTTATATTTAGGGGAAAAAGCATATTTCATTAAACTGAAGAAATTTGCAGGATAGCATTAGTGAGGAAAAGAATATAATAAGTTGACATGGGTGAGGAACAATACTGCAAACTAGCATCTTGAGTTTTAGAGGCTCGATTTCAATCTAAATATCGAGTTTCAAATACTCGAATTCCACTTGCTAATCTGGGTATTTTTTGCCACATAGATCTCAAGTCTTATAGACTCGAGTTTGTAAAAAGTAAATCCGAGTCTACAAGACTAAATTTCTATAGTGAAACAGACCAAAACAAATCAGATTGAGTAGGAACATAGTAACAAAGAATAGAGGGACAGAGGCAAAGACCGGAGGAACAGATTTGGAAGGAAGAAGAAGAAGAAGAAGAAGAGGAGGAGGAGGAGGAGAGGAAGAAGGACAGAAGACCAGATCGGGCAGGAAGAAGAAGATTCAGATCTAAAAGGAAGACTTAGATGTGGAAGGAAGAAGAAAAGAGCTGAGGAAGAGGAAGACTCAAATGTGAAAGAAGAACGGGAACTCGAGTTTTAAATACTCGATTCCTAAGTGGATTTTTTTCCACCTCATCTTGCCATCACATGCAATTTGAGTCTTAGAAACTTGAGTTCAATTCTGAACTCGAGTTTTAGAGTCTCAAGATGCTAGGCCCCATTTAGTAGAGCATCTTAAACACATATTTTCAGTTTTTAAACAATATTACACGTATTTTCACACACTTTTTTACCCACACATATTTCAAAATAATACAAACAACATTACTCAAACTCCTCTACCAAATGAGCCCAGCTTGCTATATAGTTTTGCAAACCTGACAACTAACTAAAATATTTAAAAAATAATGTTAAAAGAAAAAAAAATCCATTAAACTTTCCCGACACATAGATTGTTAAACAAAAATGGGCCATTAAGACAAAATAGTAAAACAAAAAAGGTCTCTAGTTGGTTCTAAAAATTTCTAGTAGAAGATGATGGTGGTGGTGGTGGTGGTGCCCTAATTGTCTGGTTTTAGAGGCACGCACGCACGCACTTAGTTGAAGTTGAAATTAGAGACCATAAATACATACATAGTGAAGAGAAATATTATACTACCTGATAATGCCGAAAATCGTCAGTTAATCACATGGTGCTCACGTGCTCTAGACAACACCTGCGAAATAAAAACAAAGAAAACCCTAGGAGAGTACCGGTGTGGTACCGGCCAAAGACCCTCCGAAAGTTAAGTTAGAGAACTTTCACAACTCTAGAGTGACAGAGCTGGGGGAATTATGCGTACCTTGGTTTGTGAGGGTCTTGGCGTTTTTATAGTAGCATGGGGTTGATATTCGTTTCTTGGGTTTGAAGTTCTTTCCTTATGGGAGATATCTTCTTTAATTCACATATCTCACGGGATCTTTTCCTTATAGGACTCTTTTGATTAGGGTTAAGCGTGATGCACAAAATATTTCCTTATATGCTTATGCATGGAGGCCAAGCCATGTCAGCCTGTCAAAGGCTTGCTTATCCTCTTCAACTTCCCCTCGTCAGCTTCATATCCCGTCGATATATTCTAGTCGTCTTATTCAGATGGTCGTTGTCTTCAGGGTGCACCCGTCAGCTTTGATATAGAACCGTCGACTCTTGCTCTGTTGTTTAGGCCGTGAACGTACATGCGAGGCTTGACAAGTTCATTAGGACCATCGCTTCCACCTAACATAGACGACTTTATCAAAACCACAGAATTACCCTTAGTAATTAGAGAGAGAAATGGCGAAATCGGAGGGAGAGCTTCAGTGCATAGGAAAACTTGAAGTGGTTAGGCCAAATTCAAGTTCAAAACCTATGGGTTTCCTCTGCAGTTCTATCCCTGTCCCCACCAACAATTCCTTCCATGCTTTCAATTCCTCCGCACTCGCTCCTTCGCTCCACTACACGTACTCTCTCTCGCTCTCTCTCTCTCTCTTGTTTAATTTTGAATTGTTGATTTTTTATTTTTGTATTGACACAAATATATATACACACAGAGTGAGTGCTCCGCAATATCGGATGCTTCCGACGGAGACGGATCTGAATTCGCCGCCATTCTTACGAATTCCAAGCCTACTATTGCCACCGAAGGTACCAAATTCAGTGACAATTATATGACCGCATTGTATTGGAGCTAGAATATCAACTAATAATATAGACACAGTTCAAAACTCTACATACTATATATTGGAAATGCCAAACGCCACCAAAAAATATGAATGCATTTGCTTATTTTCGGTAGTATTTGCATATTGTTTATCAAAAGATATAGTTTTTGGTAATTTTTATGTTTAATATGTTACGAAAACCTAAAAGGTAGTTTTTTTTTTTTTGGTATAAGTAATAATAAAAGTTTTATTGAAGAAGGATTACTTCATACAGAAGAATGAAATAGCCGAAAAAATATGCTCAAACAACAAAAACAGATAAAGGAAAAAAAAATTATGTACAAGGAAAAAAGGAAATCTATAAACAATTTAATGGAATCACTAGAAGTGAATCCTCAAGCTCAAGACCAATCAAAAAAATCCCTGTATACAATGCTATGAGCTGGTAGCTGATTATCTAGATTCGCTTTTCTCTCTCTTTATTTAGATTGTTTGGAAGTCTATGGATCTGCAGAAGTATAAAGGGGAAAAAGGGGAGGAGGGGGGGGGGGGGGGGGGGAACTTATTTTTCTGAGTTACTTCTCTTTGTTTTGAAAAAAATTTCTTTTATAAGCCAATGACGATATAAACTGAGCTTGCCAGTTGCACTCAGTAGATGATATGAATGGCTAGGACTTGCATCTGAGCTTCATCTGGAAGAATGCACTGTCAGACGGTACAAATGTACATTTTGCTAATTTTAGTGTCCACAAATCTACCAGAGTACAACCTTAGATATGGTTTCACATAATATTTTGTATTTTTCTTGCTGCAATTTCATGCATACAATCTCAATCTGATGTGGATTGAAAATTTGAAAACATAAAATTGCTTCCTGCAGCGCTTTGTTGAATTTTTTGTCATTGCCTAAACAGTTCTGTGTCCTCCCATCAGCCAAATTTGATCAGAACAGCTGCCATGAACTATTTGCTGGATTCTAGTGTTCACTGGGGAGCAGCACCTGCAGTCAAAGTAAGAAACTAGGGAATTTGTTAGTAGTAGTAGTAATAATAGTTGTTTTTGTTTCTGTTTTCTTTTTTCCTCCAAAACATTCTTTGGCAAACATTGCTGTCTCCAGATTATTACTATTAAATTGCTGGTGTCTTGCAGGGTGTGCGTGATGCAGCTGTGGAGTTACTGCATACTCTTGTATCTGTTCATGCTGAGGTAGTTACTACATGCCTTTTATTTATCCGTAAAAAAATTGATACTCATGCCATACTTGTTCATGTAGTTGGCCGGTAAATTTTTAACTTTTTAACTTGCTTATTTACTTTAGGATCTACATAAATGTTATTTAAAAGCCATACTTCCACAAATTTATGAAAAGTTTTAATTCCCAAATTATCATAAACCTTTCTTTTAGATAAATAAACCAATTATTTTGTTTTCCAAAAAAAAAAAAAAAAAACTGTCTTACACACTGCTTAAGTACCAGTTTAGTTCTCTTGCTCAAATATTCTTTCAAAATGAAGTAATATTCTCGTTGCAGGTTTTTGCTGGTGCTAAGCCCCTCTTGAACAAGACACTTGGCATTCTTGTGGAAGGGCTGATTGATACATTTCTCAGCCTTTTCCATGAAAACAAAACCAAAGATCTTAGGTCACTTGATGCAAATGGTTTCTGTCAGCTCGTGCTTGAGGTAAAATATGGTGTTCAACATTCTTTACTGTAAAGTACTAAATCAAAATCAAACTGCTTGTTTCTGAAATTTCAAATAGCTATAATCATGTGAAATATAACAAATAACAGTTCAATTTCCCGGCTGTCTGCAAGAACCAGGTTTTTTTTTTTTTTTTTTGGGGGGGGTGGGGGGGGGGGGGGTGGTTGGGAATATATACATATATCTTTTAAACTTTATGATTTTGACTAGACATTGATGTTGTATACATTCTCAAAGGGAAGTCAACCCCGCCAAGAGCATTTTATCTCAACTTGTGCCTCCTGGTGTTTTCAACAGTTACATCCAGGGTTACCCACCCCCACCCCCACCTATCAAATATAAATAAATAAATAAAGAAGAAAGAGAAGTCAACACCCTACCCCTAATAAAGGGAGAAAAATTGGAGGAAAGGAGAAGTTTGATGTGATTACCTTGTTGAAAGTGTATAAGAAAAGTGTCACATGTATCACAAAATTTATATTTTGTTTACTTCACCTGCAGCTGTTCCATCTGAAATATGGCTACGATATCTTTTGAAGGTTAATTATTTCACCTTTATCTTCTGTAGCTTGAATATTTCGAGACCGTATTGAATCCATATTTTACACCTGATGCAAGGGAGTCACTGAAGTCTTTACAAGGGGTACTTTTGGAGAAAGCTACTGAGAACATGACTGAGGCTGTGGAGAATCCAGGGCACCATCGCCGACCAACTCGTGGGAGTGAAGATGCACTTGCAGATGATAGACAGCTAGGGATGACTGTGTCACCGGATGACCTGATTGTAAGAAACTATTCCTCGTGTATTTTTTTTTTTTGTTGTATTATGTCCTAACCCCTAACACTGAGGATGCTTTGACTTTGAGCCTTGTTCATTATGGTTTCTAGGTTTAGGACATTCTGGCCTTTTGCCCCTCTTGGGCAAATAATTGGCCTTATGCCCCTGTTTGAAACTATATAGGGGCGTGCCCCTGTTTCAATTCTCAATCTTACTATCGGCGAGTTACTTAAAATACTCGATTATTCCAGGGCCGAGTTATGTGTAGGTTCCTACCACCCTGGTCATCCAGCGTGGATTTTTGGGCAATAAAATATTCCCCCGTAACTGTTTATAACTCGGCATTTTACAAATCGAGTTACTGACGGGATTTTTACTATTACTCGACTTCACAATAATCGAGTTGTATCTGCTACGTTCTGACCCGATATCAAATCACCTATTTTGCATGTGAAGCTTAACTCGATTAGTTGGAAATCGAGTTATTAATGTTACTCGACTCTGGTATTATCGAGTTTTTTTCCATAAATCAACTTCTCATCCAGTTCTCCTCATCATTTTCAGATCAGCTCCTCCTCATTTTCAGAATTTTCTGCCAGAAGTTCATATTATCTCTCTATCATCTCAGGTGAGAAACTCATTTTCTTCTTTGAAATACATAGAGAATTTTATGGAGTAAGTAAAAGTAGTTGTAGATAATAGATATTAGGTTCTATTACTTGTGCTTTGGTATGTTCTTGAATGAGTGTTATGTGAGTAGATTAGGGTTATATTAATTGTTTGGTATTGTTTGGTGCTACAAGAAATGTACAATAATCTATAGAAACAGTGATGTGTAAATTTACATTGACAAAAAATGAAATTCTTTATATTTGCTTAAACTAATGAATAGTAATCTTTAGAATTGCAAAAGTTGAATGTACATACTCATCATTGGTCGAGACATTAACAACAATATTTGTATTGCACACAATGTGTAAACATTAACAACAACGTCTAATATTTATGGTCAAATTTGAGTGTTAGTATTTTATTTTTAGCATGTAATAGTACACAAATTTATGAATGTCTTTGTCGTGTACCATCTTATGCAACATTAACATATTTACCAACAGTTGATGCACACTGTTAACTTGATCATTTGATGTTATTGTATTCAGCGTCATGTCTGGTTCTGGCAACCCACAACTCTATAGGCCTCACGATGTGTTCACTGCTATGGGTCGTTGCTGGGTATTGGAAGATGAGTTCAGCTATCCAATCAACCTGAATCTGCGAAATAGTGCTTACGTTCACAATACCATGAGACAGGAGTGGACTTGGTTATTTCGGTGAACAACAAAATGTTTCTGATGAGTTGGTTGGTTTAAGTTGCCAGTGCCTCGGCGACTCGCATCGCAAATGCCCAGAGGACACGATCGACGAACATCGTAAAGCATTGAACCGCATAAGAGAATAAAATAATCGAATGAAGATACGTCTTAATCGATATCGGACCCAAGTTGAGATTCGAGAGTCAGTGGAGGGAGGGTGGTACGAGCACTGCACAATTCATGCAATCACTTCTTGCTGATCCCATTTATCACTCAGACGTGGAGATGTCAGATGAAGAGTATTGTATTGTCGTATAATTAGACTTTGTTGGAGAACTATTTTGCTTTAACTATGTTTCAAATGTATGTGTGTCCACTGTTGTTGCATTGTACTATGTAAACCTTATTATGATTGTATGGAGTACGCACGTTATTCGTAATACAAGATTATTCCCACACAACGCATAAAAGTTAAATATTCCCACACATAATGTTTTTCAATAAGACACCAATCATTTAACACAGAAAATTAAAATAACTTACTCGGAGGTCCTCAATATGCAAGCATTGCATATTAAACACTAACGCTACTAACATTATTACTTAACCCTAGACATAACACAAATACCACATAGGCATTTACTCTGACAGGTAGTCCTCGTAGTTGAGGACATTGTTACGCCTTCCGCCGGAGTGAGTTTCCTGTTCGTTGCGGCGGCCAACTCTTCTGCTAGTTGTAGCATGTGATACCTTGACCTACGCAGTTTCAACATCAATTTGTTCTCTTTTTTTATTTTTGGTCACTGCACACTCATATTGGTGCATGTTTTGCCATGGCAATGTGACCGAGATACGGTCGACAAGAGGCCGCTCCGAGTCGCACGAGATCATCGAGCAGAGCGTTGGACTCGTTCACGCGAAAGTCCCACTCCCGCCGCAATCCGGCATAGTAAATCCCTCTCGTCGGAATCTCTCTCCCTCCTATAGTTATCTGGAAAACGAGGGTAGCATCCAATTACGCCATTGACATTGGAAAATGTGACTTCTGATTGATATGTGAAGAAGTTTTGCAAGGGTAGATGAAAAGGGACATTATATAGGAGCTTTGCAAGGGCAAGTATTCCGTGGATGTGGACTATATGTAAGGGTAATGTAATCCACGTGAATAAAGATGAATGACTCCGACAGTGTAATGTTCAGTGAGGTGTTGAGGAGCACATGCAGATCTGCGAACTGCAGAAGAACAAAGAAGTCGACAGTAGCACCTGCATGGTGCATGTGGTTCGCTGAGGCAGTTGTTAGATAAGGCTATAGCTTTGCTTCACAGCAGCGGGCTGGTGATGAGAACTGCAAAAGGAGGTTGTGTAATTATTCACATGAAGTTGTGGAGTTGAACTGACGTATCCACCAAAGCCGGTGGTGCTTGCTTCATCCCAAACTGACGAAAGACACGTTCGGGATGATGATCCTCTACTATCCAAAAATAGATCAACGGCACTGTGGCCCTCCACACATGTCGGCCAGCAGTGCAATATGGGGGCAGTGAGTCTAGGACATCCCTATACGGCTCCCAAACAACCTGAATAAAGGTTCAACAAAAAACAAATTAAATACGTACTTATTTGTCGCAATCCTCAATTTAAGCAAAAATGTAAAAGACCATTGAAGAATCACTTCACTAAAAATCCTAAGTCATTAGTGACCCTCTTATTGGATTTTACATGGTAAGATGCACCCGAATACTACTGGTTGCATTAGCTAAAACTGAGGGAGAAATTTGAAAGGTTCACAGCTAAATATGTGTGGAATAAAAACCACAAACATCAATTCAAAAGAAGGCCAATCAAGGTACTTTATATTGACTGCCCACAGTTGTGAAATGATTGTAACTAATTCATTGTATATATATGGTCTACTTGACCAACGTTACATTATTAACTATACACATGCAGTAGTTGACAACCCACCAGGTGAAACAAGAAAACTAGGGAGAATTATATTGTCGTGACATGAAGCGGTAGAATACCTGGTGTGCCCGTATGCTCGAAAATGACACACGATACGCAGCTAGCACATGTGTGGCATGCTCTGTCGTGCTCTTCGGCCCCTTCCATCTAGTAAACATACAATTGTGTTAAATGGTCATTAGTTAATATCAAACAACCATGCTGCCATAAGAGTAAAATGCTTACCAAAAATTAAGCCAGTAATTAGCTTTTACTTTTTCGTTGGAAAATACTATTACAAATAAGTAAGGAAATATGGTTTGTTTTTTTTTTCCTCCATACAACAGTCATGCAGCACAAAAATGATTATCAATTTCAGTTTGCATTTTAAATTTTTAACAGCTTACTCTTGGATAGCCAGCAGTAGCAGAAAGGACAGAAGAAATCTATTTATCAAGCAACAAATTAATAGATGGATTAAGAAATCCACAACAAGCAAATCAAAGACACTCTCCTAAGATTCTACCAACAACATTCTTCCCTTTGTTTTTTTTTGTTAGTCATAACCAAAAAACCATTTTTCTCAATCAAAGAATTGATTTGCATTTCATTCACTATTGTATTTCTCTTTAACAAAGCCCTCTTCTCTCTCTTGGACTTAGACCGTAAAGTAAGACTCATGGGCCTCTAGAACAATAAGGTATTTTTGTACACGTCTCTTGTTTATGGGATTTTGATATGGATGACGTGGTATTATTTGATACAACATACAGTTTCCTCTAGAACAACCCATTCCAGAAAATCTGAAAATTTCGAAATTGCCCATATTCTAGTAAAACTATTAAGAACCAACAACTTTATAACCTAAAAAAAAAAAAACAAATAAACCTTAGTACCAAGACTTGATAATAACTAAAGTAACCAATGATAAGTGTGAAGAAAGTCCCACATCAAAACTAGACCACAAATCTTGAATCTTTTGGTATTTAATCTTGTTTTTCCTTAAACTCTTTCTTGTCCACATCAATGTGTTAAGAACATAGAGAACATGTAACACAACTATGGGATTTTCAAAATATGACTAAAAAAAAAAAAATTTAGATGGTGTAAATGTAAGGAAGAATTATGCTAGGTGTAACGTGATTTGACCCTATCTATGTACATATACGCTCGTGCATACAGATGCTCATGTATAGATCCAGTCAAGAAGCCCATTTTTTGAATGTTCATTATTCAATGTCTATTGTTTTTGTGGGTTAACATGCTTTGTTGCTATAATAGGTTTGAAAGGTCATACATAGTTCTTGGGCTGATTTTGGTGTTTGATGCAGAGCTCCCTGCAAGTAGTAATTGGTTTTTGAGGTCTAATTATCAAGGTTCTTGGTGTTGTGGTGTTGATTGTGATAATTAATGTGTATTGATATCGCAAATGCAGAGTGTTGTAACATTCACTGTTATTAGTTATTAAATTCCTTATGGTTTGAGATCTATGAGATGATTGTATTTACTGGTGATGGGAGCTTATGAGTTTTGAAGTTTTAAGTCTTCTTTTTCTTTAGTCATTTCATTGATTGAATTAAATCTTCAAGGAGCCATGTATTCACTGGTCTTTGATAGGTAAACTTTTGTTCATTATTAGTGCTCAGTAATAAGAATATAATTCACATGAGTATATGATGGAGTGGCCATACTACAAATGAAGGCCCATCATAAACAACTTTTAACCTGTCAACCTTATTCGCATTAGCCTTGTTCATGATCTGAACATGAATGAGTCCTTAGTGGGAACCATTGCAAATTAAGGGAAAAAAGCATATTGTATATCTATTTGGTTACATGGTTATGGTCAGAATGTAAATGGGTGATCAGAGCATAAATAGGTGATTTGGAAGATTTTAATACGACCTTTAAAGCACTCCGATAGGTATGGGTGATTCTTTTTGTATCTACTGATTATGTGCCAATTTTTATACGAGAGAGAGAGGGCGAATAAATAGATAACAATATTTTCTCTTCAACTTCCTGATCTTAGTACTAGTATTAAATTTGTATATAAAAGAAAGTACTAGTATTATATTAAAAATTATAATATATGTTTCACAAAATGGATTTATTATTAAAGTCAACTATAGAGACATGCACGGTGAATGACAAATGCCATGAAAATTGAATCAAACTAATCAGATAACATACCGACAGGCGAGGGGACCTGCATCCATCGGCGGTTGTGGTGGCCTCGTAACAGGGCATATCAATGGGAACCTTGAATACGCCCATAGCTGCACCAATATCAGCGCACCTCCAATCTGCTTCGCCTTCGTCTCCGATGCCTTGCATAGGTGCCTGTACAACCAGGCTAATGCTCCACTACCCCAACTGTACCTCTTCGCGTTGCTGATTGGGTTCAGTAACAGTAGAGGCCTCACCGACACCCGATCTGCTGACTTGTCCATAAATAGAATGGACCCCAACAACATGAGTATGTGATAGCGTGCATGTTGCTGCACTACCTCGTCCGTAGCATCCACAGCAAGGGGATCTCTAAACTGTTCCTTCAGCCAGCTGACTCTTAACCTCACCCCAGCAAGGATAGACTTGTTTTCATGGGGATGCGGTACTGGGTCTGGAGGAAGGCGACCCAGTAAATCACAACACAATGCAGGCCAATTCCCCTTGGCACTCCCAGTGACGGGCAACCCATCAACAGGTACCCCTAGCATCACCTCAATGTCTTGTAAGGTGATACCCATCTCTCCATGCGATAAGTGGAAGGTATGCGTCTCCGGACGCCAACGCTCGACCAGTGCTGTGATCAATGCGTGATCAACTTCCATGTTTGGAACCTTCGATAACCCTTCAAAGCCTGCCTCAGCTATGTACTGTTGAATCCGTGGGCTTAGCCCATGGGGTAACTCCCAAGATCGGCGTCTACACTTTAGCACGCCTGGCACTACCTGCACACGAAAGAGCGTTGTCTTAGGATAGTGCACATGAAATAACTATAAGAACTATAAATATTGACAATAATATGCAAGAAAAAGTATGCTAACTGGTTAGTTATGATCAATAGCATATCGGATCAATAATATGCAAGAAACAGTATGCTAACTGTTTAACTGGTTATTCACTCTACCTCAATAGCATATCGGATCAATTCAAGATCAATGACATTGTTTAAAATTAGCAATAACTGGGTATTATGTTTTGAAATGAATAAACACAGTGCTTCAATATGTCAAATGGAGTATAATAAGAATTAGAATTCAAAAGTCGGTTGTCTTATGTGTAGCCACGTGGGGTTTGTGTGCGCACCTTTGGGAAAATAAAGGCAGCAGATTTTAATTGATTACTATAGCTTTAAAATGAGATCTACTGACTTTGAATATACCTTCTCATTAGCCACTACTAATGTTTAATATTTTTTGTAGTATTAGTAGTTTCAATTTATCCGGAAATAAGACTAGATGCTGTTGATGAAAGAGTGTTTTTAAATTCACGCTTATTTCTGCTTCATACCATTTTCTCTTTTGATTAAATAAAATTCTGCCTAAACCAAAACATAAATGATACCATTTCAAACATCTATTTACAAATAATCAAAGAACCCTACAAAAAGAAAATGAAACGATTTCGACACGTCCGAACTTCTATACAAGTACGTACCTGACCGACAGGTGTCTCCCACAGTGCCGTGGACCGATGCCCTGGCTGCTGCGTCAACTGTGTACCAATTGCGGGTCCAGGTTCCACACTTTGCAGTTGCTGCATATCTGACACGCATGCAATCATGTTAATATACCGTTGACCACAAGCAGACATTAACAAAGTTCGCTGGACTTGCAATTATTAACATTCGTAATTTCCAATACAGCCAAGACTTGCGAAATACATAGAACTTGTTTCAAAGGGAATATAAGTTAACTTTATTACATATTAGCTATGAAAGTATCAAAAAAACTAACAAAACAACTAAAATGCAGCTTTTGGCACAAAACAACATTTGAAAAGATAAGGATATTTAAAAAATTACAAAATGGTGGGAACATAAAGCATTCAACATATTCCATATACTTTGTTCAATATACTTTGTTCCAAGTTTAGAGAAAAATCTGAATACAGAAAAATCTAACAGGCAAATAGCAATCACAGCTTAGAGTCTTCATTCGATATAATTTGTTCCAAGTTTTTATAATTTTCTCTATTCTATAGTTGGCTATACTGTCTGTTTTGTAGTGTAGTCGCGTTACGTGAATGCCAGGTTCTGAAATACAATGGAGTCGATAAGGTTTCACAAACATATTCCATATAACAAAAGAAATTGAGATTCTAGTACTAGCAAAAAAGCATAACAGAACTAGGAACAAATCCTTCTTAAATATATTATGAAATTCATGAGTCCAAGTGATAGAGTAGGATTACAATAATTCTATGAAAACTAAAAAAATTAAGCACAGGATAATCACATCACCAATGGATAAACACATTACACAAAGAGCTGTGATTTGAATCCAATGTAGAGTTTTACAATATGGATAAATTAGGTCAGTTCCAAGGGGGAAAAGAAGCAGAAGAAGGTAAGAGTCTAGTTCCAGACTTATGATTACAACTCAATATCTCTGTAAACATGTTAAAAAGTCCTATTTCAGCTTTTGAACATATGTTCCCAATCAGCAAATTGCTTACACATGCAACCACATAAGTCTAATATGCATTCATTCACTCGAAGTCTGGCAGACAAGCACAATTTAAACAACTGACATTAATTTTTCCAATAATTAGAGCCCAAGTTCTATTCATTGGGAGAATCAGGCAATGCCTTAGCTAGAAGGCTCTTGGCATAATTTCATATTTTCTTTTGACAGCTAAAAGTTAGCATTATTAGAGTAAGGACAACAATTCAACATCTGAAACCCCATGAAAGGCTGTAAATGTGAATCTTACTCAGAACATCCCAATGAACCCAGCAAATTTCCATATTCTCTTTAACAAAAATCAGAAAAACATCAATTACAATGACAAACACGTTTTGGATACATAATACAAAAATTCCATTCACAAGTCAGTATAATTCATCAAAACCTGACTGAAATGATAGCACATATACAGGGCATTTATGAGTTCAAATTAGTTCAGTGACTGTGGATGTCCATTATGTGCATTTTATGGTCTGTGTATAATTTGTGAATAATTTGTGGATAATTTCTGGAAGCGTGACATGCACTTTCAAAATATGTAAATTAAAAAGCAATTTTCCCTCATAATGAACACCATTGTCATGCCAAATGAACACCCGTACCCAAAACCCAGTTCAAAACCAAACCCAGCAAAGCTAAAACAGCAACAATAATAATGAATAGAGATAACTCTAACAGAGAAAAACTTAATAAGCCACACCCACACTCAAATCAGAGTACATGCACAAGCTACCCATAACTCAGATTAAATGCAAAGGGAAAAAAAATTGAACTCAGCATTTACAAATTACCTTAATAACTTTCTAATCCTTTAACTCTGAAGATGGATTGGGTTCAGCTTCGGCGATGGTGAGGGTTATGGTGAGAGTGAAAGGTGTGGGTTTGGATGTGGGTTTGGGTTGGTGTGGGTTTGGATGTGGGTTTGGGTTGAGGTTCGGAACGATTTGGTTTGGTTTGGGTACAGGTAGAAATGATAGAACTTCAAGATGAAGATGCGTTGAACTGATCGGACTGAGGAAGGAGGAAGAAAGACTGTTTGGGAGACGGATTGAGGAAGGAGGAAGACAACTGTTTGGGAGACGTTACATTCAAAGTGGGATTATATTCTGCGTATAACTCGGTCTCCTCATAAGCGAGTTATAAACAGTGAGGCGGGAATATTTTATTGCCCAAAATCCACGGTGGACGAGCAGCGTGGCAAGAACCTGCACTGAACTCGGCCCTGTAATGATCGAGTACTTTAAGTAACTCGGCCTTGTGATGATCGAGTATCGAAACAGGGGCACGCCCCTATATAGTTTCGAAACAGGGGCACGACGCCAATTATTTTGCCCAAACGGGGCAAAAGGCCAGAATGTCCTGAATCTATGATAGGCGTCAAACCTTGGATATCAACCTCACAAAGAAAATAGTAATTGACGGGGGAATCTTACCAAATTTAATGGAGAAGTAGTTGGTAAAATAATGGATATCATCCTCCAAAAACTTTATCTTGTCCATTCATGAGATATATTTTTTATTTAACGAGATAAAGAATTGATTTGTGATCGATCATAAGCCACAATAATTAAAAGCTGATAGCTGGAGAGTTTAAACAAATCGATATCATATATTATATAATAAAAGTTTGGCTTAAAAATCATGGTTACGCCAAATGGCTTCACTAAATTGTAGAATTTTTTATAGATTTTAAAAATATATATATATATATATATATATATATATTTTGTTCTTATCCTTTTTTTTTCCCTATAATTTCTAAGTTGATAAATTTTTTTAATTTGAAATCACTTCTTTGGATAAAGTTTGATAGACACAAAAACTTAATAATTTAATATCTACTTAACTTCTTCTCATCCATTAAAAAAAATTATTCTTCTTTTTTCCCCCAATTTTTTATTTCTATGATTTTTTATTAAAAAAATTTAGATAATGCAATTCATCTTAATTATTGATATTATTTTTTGATTTAGTGTTCTTAATTGATTATGCTAATTATTTCCTCACTTATGAGTTTTGACAACGTTAAAAAGTCTATGACTAGTAATTTATAGGTAAATTTTACATTTACATTGCAATCTAGATACTTTATTTTTGTAATTTATGGAATTTGTTTTTGGTTATATATGCAAGAAATTTGTTAGCAAGTATAATGGAAAGATTTTTAAGTGCCATATATATATATATATAAACAAATTAAAATTTTACTACAAAGAGCTTCTAAAAATTTAAAACTTGCCATAATTTATAAAAATTACTATTTTATTTTTTATTAAATTATATTCTATTATAAAAAATATATTTTTTAATTTATATATAATTTTTTATTAAGTCTTGCATCATACGGGTATAATATTAGTGTAATAAATATAATTATGTATAAAATATTTAAAGAAGAGTAGTACTAGTTTAGTGGTAAGACAAGCGTGGAATAATATGTGGCCCAAGTTTGAACCTTACTAAACACTTTAGCCACCTCATTCTCTCTCTCTCTCTCTCTCTCTGCTTGTTTCTAGAATTTTTTTTCCATTTAACTTTATTATTAGAAGAATTTTGTTAGTTGACAAGCTGCGAAAGAAAGTGGAAAACTAGCATGTCGAGTTCTAAAAACTCGAGTTCCAGACTTCTGACTCAATGACGTGGATAAAAATTCCACGTGGAACTCGAGTCTTAGTCTCTAAGACTCGAGTTCTAGTGCGTACTGACCGCACAAGAAGAGGAAGAGATCCACGGAAAAGAAGAAAAAACAGAAGAAGAAGAAGACCTAAACAAAACTATCTGTAATCTCTCAAATCTCATTCAATTTCATCTCTCTTCCATAGCTTTTTCTTTCAAATCATCCACATCTTTATGAGTTGTGTCTAATTTGTTCAGATCGTTTGCTCGGTGATGGAGATCGTGAACTGTACCGTAGATCGACGATTGGGATGTGCTTGATGGAGATTGGGTTTGTGTGTGCCGTGGGTCTTCTTCTTTGCTGTGGATCTTCTCATTCTTTCTTTCTCCTGGGTTTCCTTCTTTCTTCTTTCTTTCTTCTGGGTTTTCTTCTTTTTCTGGGTTTGTAGTTCTTTCTTCTATGTATTTTGCAAGTGTAAAAGACTCGAGATCTATGTGGCATAAACGTCTCCAACACAGCAAGTAGGAAGCGAGTTTTTAAAACTCGAGTTTTATATGGAACTCGAGTTTCTAAAACTCGAGATGCTAGTTTGCAATTACCTTTCATACCCGTGTTAACTTACTATATTTTATCCCCTCACTGTGCTAGTCTACAAATATCCCCTCGTTTCTAGATTCATCTATTCTGATCACTCCTCCACCTAATCGCACACACCCACACACAACTCACAGGATTCGTCGCTGGAGCTTGGAATTGTGCGCTGACTTTTTGATGTTGCTTTCATTTTTTTGGCTAAATTCGTGAGCAATGGACGAAGTTCACGAGGAGCAAAGTCAACCGCAAGGTAATTCATTACATTTCTGATCTTTGAAAGTTTTATCTAGGTCATTATGTGTTGTTGTCTTTGGATTTTGAACAAAAACTGTTTGCTTGATATTTGTAATGGCAATGATTCCGAGCTGTTTTATGCATCGCATTTGGTATATAGTGAATGGAAGTTACAAGCTTGGTTGATAAAGAAAGTGTTTTTATGGTCTTTTTGAGTATAATTTTCAATGATATAGTTCAAGTTTTGGGAATCTAGGCTGACCTTTTGATATATGTGTAATTGCTAAACTAGTAAACTTGTTTAATTGTGTGGCAATGCAATGCGGTAATGCTGATGTGAAGGGTTTTTTTTTTTTAATGGGTAATTTAAAAACTTTTATTAAAAAAATAGTCAACCCAAGTTTTTATCATTGGACTGTGTTTGCCATGAATGTAAATATCTAATTAATTCTTGGACTAGATCATGCTAAGTTTGACAGAGGTCCAGTTAATACTTGATGTACTAAGCAATATATATATACACACACACACATATATACACAGTCTTCCAAAGATTTTGATAAATAAAAAGATGTTTATTGTACTTCTTAAATATATATACGCATAATCTAGTAACTGGAGTCTTGCTCTGCTTGGTTTTCATCTTGTTAGGGAGAAGAAAATGGTACTTTTCTCTATGATTTGTATGATTAAGAAAGATTCCTGAACCCTATAAAACGGTATTTCAGGAATGACCATATTGAGAAATCTCTTAGTAGCTACAGCAAAGCCTTTGGTGTTGTTTACTGGTGAGTTGATTTCCTTTTCTTTTTTTAATTGGTAAATAAGTTATTACATGCATTAGTGGCCCTAGTGAGTTGAATGCCTTGAACAACACATATTTGGTTTGTCTGTTTCCTCCTTTTTTGGTGTGCCTCAAGAATAGTCTTGTTAATCGGTATTCTTCTCCTAGACTGCTGTCACAACCTTAGGCAATGAAAAAAAACAAACAAGGCAAAATTATACTAGTTGTAAAAACAAGGCAAGAAAATACTTTTTCAATAGGTTACAAACACACCTTGTGGGTCTTGAACCCATGTCCGCACCCTCCACCCTGCACTCACAAGGAGCAGAGGTGCCATTTCAATTAGAGCTCTTTGGGATATAAAATAAAATACATCACTTCATAATCTCAAAAGCAAAGCCCCAGGCCCATCCACATTCAAGAGGGCTTTCTAGTCTAAGAAAGTGTTCACAGTAACCATTTGGGTCCATTAGTAGCTTGATTTTAAATCTTATTATATTTAGTAGGAATTGTGGTCCACAAAATTTTAGATTATGGTTCGTGAAATCCCTTTCTATAGTTCTTATTTTCTTTGATTCTTGTTTTTCCTCATTACAATCGAAGATGCTAAGCAGTATTTACTATTTAGCCAAATAAAAAATTAAAGCGGTCAATTAATTAGTATGATATCAAAAGACAATAACAAATTTGATTTCCTAATTAATTAGATGATAGCAAATAATTCCTAAAGTATTCTTTTCGTATTGCTATCAGAGTGTCATCATATCTACCTCTTTTTGTTTTTGATCGGATGTTGTTATTAGGGGTGTCAATGTTTGACCCAACCCGCGAACACGACACGAACCCGACACAGGTTTTTTCGGGTTAGGGTTGGGCCTTAATAGGTTTGGGTCATAAACGGGTCGACCCAAAAGCTACACGATAAGAAACATGTCATAAGCGGGTCAACCCGCGTAACCCGCAATAGACACATTTGACACGCCAATTTATTTGTGTCAACCCAAAATGACCCACTTAACACAACCCATTTAACTCGTATAACAAATAAATATTTATTTTATTTTACATTTGTCAAATACGTTTTATATCCAACATATATTTTAAATTTAAAAAGAAAAGTAAGTAATTACAAAAATTTACAAGGGATATAATTGGAAATTGAAACTTTACAGACCCTAGAACTACTAATACTTTTTTTTTTTTTGGCATAGAACTTGCACAAATGAAATTGGATAAGCTTGTGGAAGATGTTATAAATTTGGACATCAACAAAGAATTTATGGATGATAATCGTGGTCATAGTCAGGATTAGCCTACTGTTTGCTCAAATTCTTTCAATATTGATACTTAGCATTTGGCGAGTTCCAAGGATATTATATTTTTGTTGAACTATGTTTTTTTTTTTTTTTTTTTGTTAAACTTTGTTATTTTGAATTTGGATTGAAGTGTATGCACTTCTTTTGGAGTGTAAAGAACATATTTTCTAGATGAATGTTATATTTTTGTTGAACTATATTATTTTGAATGTGGGTTGAAGACTTGAAGTGTATGCACTGCTTTTTGGGATGTAAAAAAAATTATTTCTAGATGGATGTTATATTTAATATTATGCAAGTTGAAATGGGTTGTGTTACATTCGTGTCAACCCAACATGACTCGTTTATTAAGCGTGTCAAATGGGTTGGGTCAGGTCAACCCGCCTTATTAACAGGTCGGGTTAGGGTTGAAGGATCATGACACGATTATTAAATGGGTTGGGTTAGGGTTGAGCCATTTAGTCGAATACCCCTATCTCGACACGACACAAACCCGACACGCTAACCCGAATTGACACCCCTAGTTGTTATCCTAATTCCCAAGTATTAACCTCTTCTTAGTTTGCAAACGAGTAAGGTTAGGACTTAGTATAACAACAATCGATGATGCTCAAGCCCAAGCCCATTTTTAATTAACAATATATTTTGTCCAAGATCAAAGTTCATAGCAAGCCCAAGCCCATTTTTAATCCCAGCCAAACTCTAATAAGTAATAATTAATACAATTAACCCCATGCACAGAGAAGAACGTAGTGTGCCTTTGAAGTTCTCTCTCATAACACAACTCTCTCTTCATGTCTCTTACTCTTACAAAATCCAAACGTCTCCTCAATTACACAAACTCATAGCTTTCTACCTCTTGCTATTCTGAGTTTTGGCCTTTCACTTTTCCGTTTCAATCTTAATCTCAAATACACGACCAAGATGTTATCCATGCTTGGCATCAATATTTTGCCGATGCATATTATCAATTTGGTTGTTAATACTTAGCCCAGTTTGGTAAGTGTGTTTGAACACACTTTTGAGCATTTTAGGCTGTGTTTGTTTCGGCTATAAAAGAAATCCGGAAAATATTTTACACCACAGGGCGTGTTTGGGTTGGCCGGAAAATTCAGTCAAACAGAATCCATTGACCGTAAAATATCAAGCCTTGAAGTGTAAAATAATTTACACTTCTATTTTACCTTCAAACTAATTACACCCATTTTTAGCCTACCTGAGAGAGAGAGAGAGAGAGAGCTTGATCCTGAGACCTGAACCCCACCGCCGATTGAAGCTCGTCGCTGCCTGAAGCCTGCCACCACCTGAAGCACGTTGTCGCCGCCCTCTAAATCAAACTCTCGTCGTCTCGATCTTGTTGCCGCCTGAAGCTTGCCACTATTTGACCGATCTTGTCATCTCAATCTCATCGCCCACGATCGATCTCGTTGCCCATGACCGATCTCGTCGTCTCGATCTCGTCTCCCATGACCCATGACCGATCTCTCTCTTTCGCTCAATTTTCGATCACTCCCTCTCTCAGTTTGACCAAATTTTTTAGTTTAATGAATTGTTTTGAGCAGATTTTTGTTTCTTTAAGTATATATATTGAAATTTTCTATTATAAAATTTGTTTGGAAGCTGAGAAAATGGCTGAAAAAATGTGAGAAACCAGTAGAAAAATAGCATTTTAAGAATGCAACCAAACACTTGAAAATATTTTCTTTTCCAGAAAATATTTTCACCTGGAAATATTTTACACTCAGAAAATATTTTACACTGAAACAAACGCGGCCTTAAACAACATTACACACATTTCCACACACTTTTTCACCCACACATATATCAAAAATACTCAAACAAAAATACTCAAACTTCTCTACCAAACACCCCCTAGTCTCTATAAAGATTCTATAAACTGAAAATTTTTAATATTAGTTCTTATCCTTCCAATCTTTGAACTTATTTTTTTAACCTTGGTTGGATTGTTGTCCCCAAAGACTCAACAAATTTCAAATAATTGTATTGTTTGCAATTGCACCTGATGATGCCAAAATCGTCAGTTGGGTCACTTGTTCAATCCGGAGCATTAGATGATTTTGTAGGACCTGCAAGATGAAAGAGAGATAGATCACCGGGTTGTGCCCGGTGGGGGAGCCTCCGATGCTTAAGTTAGTATCCGCCCATATATTCTGTATATAGATAGTGTTTTGTAGTGTTTTGTAGTAGTTTTTGACATACCTTCACAAGTGAGACGGACTGTCTCTTTTATAGGTGATTTGGATAGCTGTTATACATAATTGGAGGTGATTATTACCCATGTGCAACAGTCATCGTATTGATGGGCGTTTAAGACCCGATGAGTAATGGTCGCCATTAATGTGTTGAATGTGCTTGGACGGTTACATCTTTTGGTCTACTAATGATGCAAGGTTGTCCATATTAATGGACGACCTTAATGATTTTTAGGACTCATCAGTTGCCCCCCTATTCCCAAGTCTGATTTTGCTTTATGCTGGTCAGGCTTAGGGAATGTTCTTGACTTCT
This sequence comes from Quercus aquifolioides, assembly GCA_019022515.1. Classification (NCBI taxonomy): domain Eukaryota; kingdom Viridiplantae; phylum Streptophyta; class Magnoliopsida; order Fagales; family Fagaceae; genus Quercus; species Quercus aquifolioides. The sequence goes on along the minus strand of CM032334.1, from coordinate 14,719,196 downwards.
TTAGATTCAGACTTCTTAGTATCTGCCTTTTGAAGGTCTTTTTGGACGTTCGAGGGATCATAGCTTGGTCTTGAAAGTGAGCAAATTTCTTTGGACGGTCATTTTTTATCACTGCTGAAGAACAAGCTAATTTCTTTGGACGGCCATTTTTTATCACTACTGAAGTGTAAGGTGATTTCTTTGGACATCCATTCTTTATCACTACTGAAGAGCGAGGTGATTTCTTTGGATGACCATTTTTTATCACTTCGTTGCTTCTTCTTTTATTCATTTTCTGATTGTCACATTTGATATTCTTGATTTGCATTTGACTTGCGTTTGTGTAAGAATCCTTGTCTGCTTACACTCGTCTAAGGGTATTTAGTCACTTAGCCACTTTTGGGTGACTTACATCCAGTTACGGAGCTTCGTCATTTAGGCTTCGTCAGTGATTTACATCCGTCTTGGCAGAATCTTATCACTTAGCCATTTTTTGGGTGACTTACATCCAGTTACGGAGCTTCGTCATTTAGGCTTCGTCAGTGATTTACATCCGTCTTGGCAGAATCTTATCACTTAGCCATTTTTTTGGTGACATACATCCATTTAAGGAATCTTATCACTTAGGTTTCGTCAGTGATTTACATCCGTCTTGGCGGAATCTTATCACTTAGCCATTTTTTGGTGACTTACATCCATTTAAGGAATCTTGTCACTTAGGCTTCGTCAGTGATTTACATCCGTCTTGGCAGAATCTTATCACTTAGCCATTTTTTGGTGACCTACATCCATTTAAGGAATCTTGTCACTTAGGCTTTGTCAGTGATTTACATCCGTCTTGGTGGAATCTTATCACTTAGACATTTTTTGGTAACATACATCCATTTAAGGAATCTTGTCACTTAGGCTTCGTCAGTGATTTACATCCGTCTTGGCGGAATTTTATCACTTAGCCATTTTTTAGTGACTTACATCCATTTAAGGAATCTTGTCACTTGTTGCTGGAATGATTTCTTGATGCTATGTCGTTTTGGACCTTCTTGAGGCCATGTTGATAACTGCATTAAGTAGCACATGCACTTGCCAAAATTTGTTTAAACAAGAATTTCAGAAAAATTCATACATGAATAATGAGCTACCAATGGCCTTGTTGGGCATTTTTCTTATTGTGCTAATATTCTGATTGGACAAATTATTCTCTTGTAATCCTATAGCTTTACCTCTTTTGTAATTCATGTTGATGGGAATTTAGACCCCTTAAACAACCAAATTGCGTAGCCTAGATTAATTAGCCAAGTTGTTACTTAGTCAAATTAAGCAATTCTAGGTTAAAGCAATTCAACAATCATATCAAGAATAATAATGCAGCGGAAAATAAATGAACACAAGATATGATCACCCAGGAAACCACACGGTAAAAACCTGGGAAGGATTTGACCCACCGATCCTCAAGGCATAACAGAATTCACTATGAAAGAATTGAAGTTCTTACAAAAGGACTACAAGCTCCCCGCTCGACTTCCTAATGCTACCCACCAGTAGAACTTCCTGACACGACCACGCGCAGGCTCCGAGTCCACGGACTACTTCTTTCTTGAATTCCTCAATCAGCTACAAGCTCCCCGCTTGCTTTTCTTTTAAGTTCAAATGGTAGCAACCTTGTTGATCATCAAGATATTGACAACCCTAAGTTTATGTGAAGGAAAGCTCCTCAAAGATCTCACAAGAGATTCACATAAACCGCAAATATGAGCTACAAAGACTTAGAGAGGTTTTGGTACAAAACCCTAATAAAAGGAGGCACAAGATTCACTCTAATCTCTCTCCCAAAAGTCCCGAAAACGTTCTAGGGTTTTCCTTATATATAGGAGTGTTTTACTTGAACCCCAAGACGTTTAAATAGAGTTTGGGCTGAGCTGGAACTCTGCAGAAAACGCATCTGACCCGAGATTCGATCGATCGAGCCTAAGCTTCGATCAATCGAGCCAGGCCGAAATGCTCCAGTACATCTGCAGCCACTCGATTCCAACTTTACAATAATTAATCAACTTTGAGCAAGCCTAAACAAGACTAAACATATTGTTTTGATCATGGTTTGCCAATATTACACATTAGAGTTCTAAATACATAAAATCCTAAATCTTTAGAACCTAACACATGTAAATACATTTTTGCATGAAACCTTATGACATTTACAAAAATAAGCATTGTGACTATAATATTTCATGTGAATAGTTAGCTGTGAAATGCTAGGGGGTAAGAGTTACATAGTTGCTAATCATAGTGCATAAACATTATCAAGAGAATAATTAACGTACTATAATACGTTTCCTCTTATTGCTTCCCATTTAATTCATTCAAAACTGGATTTTTTGACAATTAATTCTAATCTTCATTATTCCAAGAATATTGATAATCTTAAATAATCAGGTATAGCATTCATCACAATTGCTGTGCTTTATGCATTTGATGGGTTTTCTAAAAATTTCATGAATTTGCAAAACCAAAAAAAAAAAAAAACTATATACCTTTTTTATTTATTGATTATTTATGCAAGCTTGATATGTACTCATTTTTAATAAGTTAATCACTCGCATCGCTAGTTAAATGCACACGAATAGAAAGAAATAAATGAGTTACCTTAGATGACGACATTAGGCTGCCATATACCTCGATCTTTTCATTGTTGAGATCTTCATGACGAGCTTTTGTCCTTTAAGACTTGTTAAGCTTAACATGATATTCAATGTCTAAGGCCTTGGTCTCTTTTGCTTCAATCTTTTGAAGATGTAAAAACTAGGTCATATTGTTGCCCCCTGTTCAGACATGAAAGGTGCAATTCTTATCTGACAACAACCAGAGGAATTGCCTATCATGGTTTGAACTTGTATTTTCCTTTCCTTGGGCTTAATCTTATTTTTTGATGGGAGTGCTTTGACCATGGTCATTTAAGACGACTCACTTCGATAGAGCTAGCTGCACTTTGTTAGGAGTGACAATGTACGAATATGCAATTGCATGCTATACAATTATGGATGTCATTTGACAAAGTGCATTCTATATGAATCATAGAGAAGTATTCTATGATATAAAAAGAATTGAAACTATTTGACTACATGCTTCTTTAAGCTGGTCTTTGTTAATTGCTTGCATCGTATATAATTTTTAAAGCAATTTAAAAAGATCTTGGTGAGTTGACAGAGATAGCAGAAATTTATTGAGATTTAGACTCATGATCATATTGTGAACACGATCATCTAGCATTTTAAGTTTAGGAGACTTAATAGAACTTCTCTGATTCATGATGATGAAACATATGCTACTAATAATATATATAGCCATATTAATTGTGATAATTTCATAGCAATATTTTCAGCATGTTCTATATATACATATTTGTAGATAATCATGCAAGCTTGATTTGCACTTAGTTGCAATAAGCTAATATATGGCATGGCTAATTAAAAAGAAAGAAATAAATGAGTTACCTTGATAAGAGACCTTAAATCACGATACTATTGTGTACGTACCTCGATCTTTTCATTGTTGTAGTCTTCTTGACAAGCTCTCCCTCTTTAAAGATCTCTTTTGTTAAGCTTAACATGCTATTTCATGTTTGAGGCTTAGATCTCTTTTGCTTCATTCTTTTGAAGGTACAAGTACTAGGACACTTTGTTCGTTCAAGGTTATATTTCCTTCCTTTAGGGACGAAGGTTATGCCATGTGTTTCTATTATTACATGCCTAATTGGTTACGCATATACTACAATTTAAAGAGAGTACTTATGCTTGACATATGATCTATCATCATACTTTCACATTCAATAAATATTCAAGCTAATGTTTTAACATCACGTCTCATACATACCATTGTGTGAGCCATTATGTAATAGACATATAGCACTATCAACAATTATAGACATATAGCAGTGCCATTATGAAATAAATATTTGTGATGCTATGGAAGGAGTCTAGGCCTTTCCGTGATTTTTGGCCTTGGTACAAAATTACCTTATAACAGTGTCAACAATTATATATAAATAGAGATATGGCGGTATGATGCTATCATGTCACATACCTCTGATCTTCTTTTTAGCAAGCTCTTCTTGATGAGTTCTCATCCTTAATCCTATGGACTTGACAGTATATGTACAATCGAGATAATCTAGTTGCTCTTGTCTAGTTGTTGTACTACATGTACTCTTTTTTGTGCAAAGTGTTAGACTAGGAGCAACGATATCAATAAAGAAATTCACAATTAATTAAAAAATAATAATTTCTAACTTAAGGGCGATATATGTTGATGCGTCTATGACATAGCATAATATCCCTTATATTTTGGAATTCCTTCTCAAAATTAAAGCAGCTGATATCATTTAGAAAGGTTTGGAATAGTGGGTCATGATTATTATTTGTGAATTCATAATCAATCATATGCTCATGGGATTTCTCCTAAAAGGGATCTATTTTTTGACGAACTATAACATATGAGATATATATATATATATATATATATATATATATATATTTGACGAATTATAACATATGAGATATTGATCAAAAGAAAACGATGTTTTGCACATGTAATTAATTAGTTGCGCACGAGCATATGCAAAATTCAGAGAAATAATTTGGCATGCCATGTTTCAATTTTAAAGGGAGCAAGAAGGATCTCAAGCCCAATAATTATATATGGCTCCATGCTTTTGGATACCCAAAATTGGGATCTTGAAACTTGGAATGTCAATGAGCAACATTTCTTATTTTTAAGCCTATAAGGCAAATATAAAATTTGCAATTTTGCTTGAAACTTTCTTTTTAAGTTTCTTTTTGGGCTTTTGATGGAATAATAAAAGAGACCATCTTATAATTATTTAAGATTGACGGTCAAAAATAGTTGTCACGTTATTTAGAGTAAATGTCACATGCATATGTATGCTTATAATTCAATATGTTGCCCTATTTATAAAAAGAAAACCGAATAATCTCCGGTATTAATTCTTGAATTTGGTGTTCTTAAACTTGGAAGCGAAATAAGAATTGCCCCTCCTCTTTAATATCTGAAGCTATAATTTTGTACGGTAATAAATTTTTGCTTCATTTTCTCTAACGACTAAAAATTGAGATTTATTATTTTGAGCAAAGCAATAATACTGGATTAGTGGATTTCGTCTTTCCTATTTTAGCAAGACATATTGGGAAAGAAGAGCAGTGATAAAGCATCTCCCCGGTTACTATGAGAAGAGATGAAGGTAGCTCTCATAATGTGGGTCTCGTTCAGTCAGGCACTACAACTCCGCTGGACACAGAAGCAACAGTGGCGGAGAAAGGGGAGGAGGAAAATCAGACCATGGAGGCAGTTACAGAAGTAATTGTGCAGCGAAGTTTGAGGAAGGAGACAGAAACGTTTGGGGCCATAAATGATAATCACTCAATGCCGAAAAATAAGGAAGTGATTATGACTAACGTAAGGTGCAATGATTCTGATTTCCTTTCCAAAAAGGATGAATTTGATATGGTCTTTAACCACCCCAGCTCAGCTAAGTCAATTGATACGGAATTAATGGGGGCAATATTAGTGGGGAATAGCATTGAAGTGTCCAACATAAATGCTAATTCCATTAAGGCAGCAGAATTGGAATGCAACCAAACTTCTATGATACCAACCCTAGCCGCCTCCATGCAAAATATGCACGTGCCTACCAATCTAAATGATGAGGCTAGTGGATCAACGGCCAAGATTAATGATCACCCAACAGGCATTAGGACTTGGAAAAGACTCATGCGCCAAGTTAACCTAGCTGGGGCCGAGAACAAATGTGATGAAAAAATTAAGAGAAGGTTGAGCACGAGCATGGTGACTTCCACAGACTTTAACATAAGCATTATTATAAAGTAAGGTGCATGAGAGGTAGGTGTTGGGTGTATTAACTGATGGGCCACTAGGTAGATATAAGCATCATAGAAACTCATTTACCATGTAAAGAAGATATCATATAGTTTATAACATGAGCAATTGAGTTATTAAATAACATACCAAGCACCAAGCGAGTCTGAAGAAAACCACGAAAATTTATCCCGTTTGCATCCTCTCTTGTCTAGCCCCCTCCTTTACCATTTTGACACTCACAGTGACGTGAAATGTCCACGATGTATGATTGAAGAAAATTTCAACTTAGATTAGGCGCAACACGGAGAAGTGGGGCTCAAGGAGCCCGTTGCTGTTGTTACAGACGATGAGCGAGATTTTTTTTTTTTTTTTTTTGGGAGTGTCTGCGATAGTGAGGCTTGTCTCGATCCGGCCAAAGATTTTTGAGGATAGCTGGTGGTGTTGTTGTGATGGCCATGGACATATCTATGGATCAGTTAATTGAGATCGTTCATTGGAGTGGTTGTGGTCACTTTTTTGTCTATTGACGTGTGGATATGCATTTTTCGTCGATGGTTTTGGGACAAGCTTAGCATTTTCAGTATCCGTGGTTCTAGATTGAGCAGAGTAACCCTTTTGTCTCAGGAAGAGCTGAATGGCTAGTCTTTTCCCACAGACGGCGCCAAACTGATGATGCCAAAATCGTCAGTTGGGTCACTTGTTCAATCCGGAGCATTAGATGATTTTGTAGGACCTGCAAGATGAAAGAGAGATAGATCACCGGGTTGTGCCCGGTGGGGGAGCCTCCGATGCTTAAGTTAGTATCCGCCCATATATTCTGTATATAGATAGTGTTTTGTAGTGTTTTGTAGTAGTTTTTGACATACCTTCACAAGTGAGACGGACTGTCTCTTTTATAGGTGATTTGGATAGCTGTTATACATAATTGGAGGTGATTATTACCCATGTGCAACAGTCATCGTATTGATGGGCGTTTAAGACCTGATGAGTAATGGTCGCCATTAATGTGTTGAATGTGCTTGGACGGTTACATCTTTTGGTCTACTAATGATGCAAGGTTGTCCATATTAATGGACGACCTTAATGATTTTTAGGACTCATCAGCACCTATATCAATTGTGCATCAACAGTTGCTCAAAATGGAATCTCATGGTATGAATTGATCCTCAAATCAGACTGTATATTTGGAATATAATATATAGTCTCAGTCACATGCTATATCTTATGTTAGAAGATTAATCATGTATATCACATAATCTCATTTGGATACGGCACAATAGAAGAGTTGCTGGAAGTCATTACGCGGGCTCAACTTGGAATTCACCACAAACCCGTAAGAAAAATTTCCTTCCGTTCCTCGCGTTGTGAAAGGTCAAAATTATATTTACTATTCAAAAATTGGATAGCTAGCTGAACCTGTTACATGTTTACAAATATAATTTTCAGTTAGGTGGTCCTTTACTCTAGTGTCAACTCAAAAATCAAGTGCCATGTTTACTTTTAAAAAGTCAATATTTTGTGGAGATGATAGGAACACTTTTAACACTTACCGTTCAGGTTTGATTTTTCCATTGCTACCCATCCTGTTTAGCATTTAAACACAGAAAATAGTTCCTAAAGTCTTCAAAACATGATTGCAAGAGATCTAGGAGTTCTTATCCATACATCATTTTTTCATAAATTGACAGACATTATGGGAATACTACAATGGAAGGTGGACAATCTCTATGGGATAAGGAAAATACTTGGTTGTCTAGCTCCATGGCAAGGTGTTTTATTTGCCTCGTTTGGATGTCAGTATTAACTTATAGGCTTGCAATATGCATGAATGCCTTTTTTATGTTATTTTTATTGTATTAATTTTCCTACTTATAGGGTATGAGAAGTTTAGTTTTGTATTAGAACAGTAATTGTAAATTTTATTTATTTAAAAAGCTTTTGGCAGTATGGGTTGTCAATTTGTTTCAGTCTCCACTACAAAATATTCTGTTTGTTTGTTTTCTACCTTTAGCATGACCAATAACTCAAATGACACATCTTCGGGGAGCTTGTGAGTTAAAGGCCCATTTGAGGTGTAACTTAATTACCTGTAAAGAAATATAGCTTTAACATGTTTTTAATTTCGGAAAGATGTAATGGATTTTTGTATTCATATATTTGTATGTATTTATGTGTTTTTTTTAAAAAAAATTTATGTGTTTATATATCCAATATTTTTTGGGGGAATGTTTGTTTTGCTAAGAATCCCTATTCTTGGTTGGAGTTATGTTGAGATTAGAATTTTTACCATTGAGCCCTGATTGTATTACATACATAAATACATATATATCCAATGCATTTGCTATCTGGCCAGGAAAATAAAATAAAATAAAATAAAAAACTGTAGCCGCCTTTTAAAAACGCGGCTATAGCCAAATCCAAAAAAAAAAAAAAAAAAGGCGGTTAGCTCTGTGTTTGTCATCATACACATAGAACCCTTTGCGAGTAGTTTCACCTGAAATAAGCACATGGTAAACCATGAAATAATGTCAACATATTTCATATTTCAGTAGTTGTCTACAAAGGTCTCAATTCTAGAACATTGAAATTCACAAAATTGACCAAGTATATCTTGGCAGTAAATCAATAGTACCAACCAATCCACTTTTGAGAATAGTTTTCAATCTAGTATAAATACTTTATACCTAGACTTTACGGCATCTTCAGATCTACTTCTTGAACATTGGTATGATGGTGAAATAGAGAGAAATAAGGTTTTGTTTTTCTTTGTGCGGCAAGGTGCTCTTTTACTCTTCTTTTGGTCATCCTTGATGTGTTCTTATATAGTCCAACAAATAGGGCACACATTTGGATTGAAAACATGTTGGGCTTGATTTTGCAAAATCTAATATCTTCGATCAATCCAGTTAATCCATACAGAAAATTCAACACATCTTCGATCAATTGAAGAGTTATTTAATAGTTATTGTGGGGCCCGTGGGCCTGGTAGCCTCGGCCCATCTTGCATTTGGCCCAAGGCCCATTCTGAAGAAGGATGATCGTCCGAGGATGGTATATGTAATCCTATGCTTTTTTGGATTCACGCCGAGGACATCCTTGTCCTCGGCGCACCGAAGCTGATTCCAGGCAGGGGAACAGGCTGTCACTTCCACATTAAATGTACTCATCTAACCCCCTGGCCGCATTAATGAGGATGTAACCCCTGGGCAGAGTAACATTGGTCAATGTGAACCACTCAAGTGCTGATAAGGCCTCCAATGGGACAGACGGACAGGAAGAAAGGGCAAATAGATGATCAACAGATGGAAAACGGAGAAAGGACGAGGGGAACTATATAAGAAGGGCAAGCAAAGCAGTGAAGGGAGGTGGAACCTCCTCGGACGAGCGCCGAGGAGCTACCCTTAGGAATGGAATGGGGCTCCTTACCCTAAAACAATGGAGAATGGCCCTTGGGACACCGTTGTTAGTCTGTTGGGGCCTAATTCTTCAACCCACGCTCTAAAAATTGTATTGTCTGGGTCCAATCGAAATTGAGTCCCTACAGTTATCATAAGCTATCAAACAGCTATTGAAAACTTGTCAAAATCCAAAAAGTTCTCTTCCTTTGAGCTAAACTTGGGTTCTTCGTCCTGTAGTTAAAAATGCACTTTTTAACTCAACAAAACTTATAATTTGTCCTGGTTTGCCAACATTAAGCCTATGAACCTAACAGAGCGGACAAAATTATGGGAAAAAATTAAAATTACCCTAAACATTAAAGATATAATTTACAATTTAGTCTAAAAATCATTAATAAAATCGACTAAGCAACCATAGTCCTAAAGAAGAATCGCACTGGGCAGTAGGCACCCGTTCTACAAGATGGAAATTAATAAATAAAAATTAAGGCTTATAAAGTTTTTCCTTTATTCATCAATAAATAAAATTATAGTAATATCCATAATGAAACCACCATGGTTTAAAAGTCTTATAAAAAAACAATACACTTGTGACCTCTATGATAGGTGTAACTGCTGATATGGTGAAATACCTATTTTATTATTGGTTTATCATATGTTTTTTGGACTAACCTACTCTTGATCAATTGATAGTATTTCTAATTAATATATGTTTAGCGTATCATAAAATCCCTATTTAGTTATTGAATTACTATTGTGTTAGACCTTATTTTTCCCTCCTTTGTGTGTGTACTTGTTTTTCAAAAAAATTAAAAAATTAAAAAATTAAAAAAAAAAAAAAAAAAAAAAAAAAAACCCAAAAGATATGAGCAGTATCTTATAATAATAATAATCAATGGAAAGTTAAGGGATTTTTGAAAAAATATATTATTATTTTATTATTAATTATTGAAATTGTATTAAAATTGTGTTTTGTAAACACATCAAAACACAATTATAGAAAGCGCAAACACATTTTACAATAAAATGTTTTTTCGGAAATAAGATTTTAGTTTACAATTTGAAATTTCAACGCTAAATTTGTTTAAAGAAAGACTATTTTTCAAAATAATTTCCCCGCAATGTTATTTTAATAAGTGTAAATAAAGTATTATTAATATTATTATTATTAGAAAATGCAAAAGTTAAAGTAGTATAAGGAATTTTATTAGTTTCCCGGTGTATTAATTTTAATTTATTATCACAAAGCTTAAGGATTGAATTGTCATTTTTGTTAAGGGTTAATGACATTATACTCGGAAATGATTTTTTTTTTTTTAAATTAAATTTAATAGTTACAATAAGAAATGAGGAATTTGAATCGCAAATGTTTTCATTAAAAACATCCGAAAGTGTTAATTTATTTACAAGACTTTTTAGCTTATACCTGAAAATGTTGGTTTACCTTTTAATGGGGAAAAATTTGCACTCAGAATGTCTCCCCTAAATCCCTAACTATAAGTTTCCTAAAAAAAAGGGGGGGAAATCCCCAACTATAAAAGTAAAACTAAGTAAAATTCACCTTCAACTATTTTGATAATACTTTCTCAAACAAAAAAATAAAAATAAAAATAAAAACTATTTTGATAATAAACATTTTATACCCTAATTAAGACTATATTTAAATTAATACATTTTATATATTTAAAATTAATTAAATAATATATATTTTTTACTTAAAATCTGTGCATCTAATTTTTTTAGATGCAAAAAATTTTAGTTTTTTGAATGGTTTTTCTTGTTCATATGTGAGTTGTTCATCTAAATTTTTTTTACTCGTTTTTAAGATTTTCATTTTTATTATTATTATATTATGTTCATTGCTAGTAAAAAATTATCTAGAGAACCCTTTTGAGACATTTTATTATTATTATTTAAAATCAAACCCTTCTGAGACTTGATTAATTTTTCACAAATTTTTTTTTTTTTTTTTGGGTTAACAACTAGTATATATAAAACTACATAGATTAAAATAATATAGAAAAAAACAAATGAGTGGACAGTGGTTCACTTACACTTTAAAATCTCCACCCCACTTTTTTCTTATTTGATAAATAATAGAATAATGCTATATCCACAATATTTTTGTAACAATTTCACAACAAAACCTATGTGGTAATATGTTATTGGTTCTAAGGGTGAGTGTGGTTAAGCTTTTTGTAAAAGTGCATAATGAAAAAATTGAGTTTTCAAAAAGTGCATAATAAAAAAGTGCATTTTCAAAAAGCTGAGTGTTTGGTAAAAACTGTTAAAAAGTGCTTTTTGAAAAAGCTGAGTGTTTGGCTAGCACTTATAAAAGTGGCAGTTTGAGGGATAAATTTCCAAAAAGGACAATGTATATATAAGGGAGTTTGTTTCATACTTTTTTTTTTTTTTTTTGGATGTGAGTTTATTTCATACTTAAATCAACTACTTCATATACTTAATAATAATAATAATAATAATAATAATAAATATATTATTGGTATTATTTTAATAATGTTTGGGCAATTTTTCTTTTTTAGTGTCATAATTATTTGTTATTATCATTAATGACTTCTTCTCAATATTAATTAAATCTAAATAATTTTTGTAGGGATTCGGTTTGAGCTTCTACTGTTGAGAGAGTGGACTCGAGCCCAACTAACCCAATATAATGAATTTGTAGAGAGCGGGTTCAAGAACTAGGCCCTAGTGAGGGTTACAATGACTAGGCATGGTTACATATGGATTGAATAGCATGAACTTGGATTAAAATGTGCAATGATGTTCCTCGGCCCTCCTCTTGGGAGCTTGAAGTTCTTTTCTTTCTTTGGTCCCCTTTCAAGAGGGATTCCTTACATTATATACCTCATTTCAATTGATCTTAGCCCTACATTTGTTGATCAAGCAGGTCACTACTTGAGTGCTTGTCCCATCAGCTGCCTTCCCATTCTTTCTGTGGGTTGCAGTAATCAAGGTTGCATTGTTCAGGGGTCATTTCCTCATTAATACTGCCAGAACGTTAGTTGTGGGCATTTAATGTGGATGTGACAGTTTATCCTAGACTTGCTCCTCCACCATGCTTCCATGGCTGACACGTTGTACTTGTTCTTTTTCCTGGGATGCTCCGGGAGGTTACTTTTGATGGCCCACTGCTTCCTCCTTCCACGGTCTTAATTGGTCGAGGACAGGATTGTCCTTGGCAATGTCCTTGGGCAACTTGGACTTTCTTACTTCGTCCTCGGGTGTCTCTCCCTCCTCGGCATCGGCCTTGGGCTTGGTATAAAGTGGGCCGAGGTTGCCAGATTCTTTAGGCCCCACAATTTTCATCATCATGAAGCATAAAATGAAAATGTAAAAAGATGATAAAATACATACCAATAATCCAAGTTTAAATTGTACTACATAAAAATGTAAAAAGATGATAAAATACATACCAATAATCCAAGTTTAAATTGTACTACATAAAAATGTAAAAAATTGTACTACATGAATTCTGCTTCAGTTGGTGTAACATCCCTAAACATTCTATCAAGTTGTTGTAGATTTTGTGGACCTTTATGTCAAAATTTTGAAGCTTTGGGTACTTCCTACAAAATGTAATTGTCATTTCACTCATATTACAATAATATACATAACTATTTCAAACTAACTACATATTAATAAAATGCTCAACTCACCTTCAACTTCATGTCCCACCAATCATCACTAGCATCAATTGTTCCCTTCACTGCATCCCAACCTAAATTTGTGTCAAGACCCTTCAACTTTTCCCACACTCTCCAATCTACTTTTAATACATCCCACCTACATTTTAATTGTTCCTTATCATAGTTTAGACCGGTCTCATCACAGAATTTGATTACCAAATTGCTCCAACCTTTGGCACTTAAGGCAACAAAGAATCCTTTATTCCCAGCTTCAATCTCTTCCACACAAAGGTTACAAAAAGTAGTTGTCCAACTTGGATCTCCCCATAATGCTCTTGTTTTGTTTGCCTCGGAGTTGGAAGTGGTGTTTTTACCCATCTATAGAGTTAAGCAACCATAAGACACAATAAATGGATCAACTTTGACACACCAACTGAAAATGTATAGCTTAAACCTCAATTCTTAAACTAAGCAATAAATTCTTACACCAAAGCATTCAAAACCCAGAAAATCACATAACTAATAATCAACAAAAACCACAAAAACCAACCCAAAAAACTCAAGCTACCACTCAGTATTAGAAAACATAAAAATAAATATAACCCCATAACATAACTAAAACTTGAAAATTCATATCAAGCAAAAGACTTTCAACCACAACCTTAAAAACCCAAATAATTAAATAACTAATAATCAACATTAAAACACAAAAACTTGTGTGGGGTGCTGATAGGGTGTGCATGGGCTGCTGATGTGGGGTGCGTCTGCAACACCCTGCCCCATCAGCAGCAAACGCACCCCACATCAGCAGCCCACGCACACCCTGCAACACCTCACCATGCAGCAACACACGCAGTTCTCATTAACGCCACACGCACTTCTCATTTCTTAATCTCAGTAATTAAATTTCATTTGTGATAGAACAAAATTATATCATATGTAAACTATTCAGTCACTGGTGACTATATCTGGGCTGCATTACAATCATACGGTATTTTTTTTGGTGTTTGGTACACTGGAAAACGGAATTCAATAGAAAACAAGCCCAATATTCCAGAATGTCACATACTCAATGAACCACGACAAATAAATTCTGCCTATTTTCAAGGTCACAACCAAACACCCAAAAAAAATAGGCTGATTTTCTGGAAAACATTTTCTGTTGAAACAACAACAAAAGAGCATAATTGATGAGTGAGAAATGAGAATGAAAACGTTATGTATGACCTAAACAAGCTCTGCCATAATCAAGTTAAAGTCAACTAGAAAAATTATTCTATTCTTCTGTGACAACCAGCATGAAAAATATTTATATTTCTTCTGAAAATTCTTCTTTCTTTCTCATTCTTTATATTTCTAAAATACCCAAATCATGCTAAAATACCCAAATCAGATATCGCATAACTTAAAATAGAGCATCCACAAAATAAATAAAAAAATTACGAAGCATGTACCCACAAATTTTTTTTCAGTACCCAGCAAGAGAACAAATAGATCTTTAGCAAGAACAAAGCATGCAAGATTTGAAAATTTTTTTTTATAGGTAAAAAAAAAAAAAAATTAGATCAGTGTTGGTACCTGGTGGTTTTTGGTAGCAGATCGGTGTTGCTTGGTGTTTTGTTGATCAAAACTCTACCTTCAAAATGTATTTCTCAGATCAGATTAGACAAATAAAATTTAAAAAAAAAAAGAAATTACAGAGGAAGGCCCGTTGAAGAAGACGAAGAAAGAAGAAGAGGAAGAAGATTTTCAACGGGTGACAAAAGAAAAGAGAGACTTACGCGCAAGGAGAGGCTTGTAGCAGCACGAAGAGGGCAGAGCTGAGAAAAGAGATGAGAGGCGTGAGGGAGCTGGCTTGCGCAGAGCAGAGAGATGAGATGAGAGGAATGAGAGGCACTGCGTGAGACTCTGAAGACACCTTGCCCTTTATTGAAGGGCAATTTGGTAATTGCCAACTCACCCCCAATGGATATATTAAACGCCCACGAACTTTTAACAAAATGGACCATCAAAGCTCCATAACTCAAACGCGCGTTCTCTTCACAAATATGAAACGCAACTTTTTCCAAAAAGTTGCATTTTATTCTAACCAAACACTATTTTTGGGCTGGCTTTTTTGAAAACGAAACTTTTGGGCTTCAAACACTGAAACAAACGGGTACTAATTTGGAATTGGACTTTCAACTTACATAATTTTTTTACCTATCAGTAAAATATTGTCATTTATTATTTGTTGTGAAAATGTTGTAGACATAACATTACTTTAAACAATTTCTTTTGAGCAATGCCGGAGACGTAACAATTTCACAACATTCCTAAATTAGAATAAAAAAATTTTAATTAGAAATTATAGTGAGCCTATGCAGTGATGTAGTCAGAAATTTATTTTTGGGGGGCTAGATAAAGAAAATGAGATAACTATTTTATTTTCTTTGTGTTTTCTTGTCTGATTTCACCTTATAAATTGGGAGTCCAAATTAATAACTGTAGTATTAATAAGTCAATAATAATAGTATTTAATTAATTAGGTGAACACGTGGCAAGTATTTATTAGTGGAGTATAGAGTGGAGTAGGAAAAGTGAGACAGAAGATTTGGACTCATTGATTGGCTCATTTTAAAGTTCTAATATCAACTTCATTGCAAGTAAGTGGTGAAAATTTTAAATGAATTTTGGTCCAGAAAGATGTTTGTTCAAGTTAAATCATTGAAAATTTGAAAGGACGCTCAACCTTAGAATTCAAAAGTGTACTATTTTTTAAATTACCTTCTTTCTTTTAAATTGAGTCAGTAGCTCTAAATTGGCCATGGAATTAGATTTTTTAAATTAAATTATCACCCATTAAGTATAGCGATTAATTAACATTAAAAAAATACTAATAATCTAAAGATTGTTAAATAATAGACAAACAATCATTCAAATTTCTATACATTAAAAAAAATCTAATAAACTACAAAAAAATACATGTTATATTATTTTATCTATAAATTAAATGATAAATAGCAGTATATTTTAGTCAGGTACACTTATAATGTTACATGATATAGTAATTATTTTAATAACAAATTTATAAACAGTATATGATAAGAAAAGTAAAATAACAAAAAATGAGAAGAACAATACATGGGAGAGACTTGAGAGATAGAAAGAAAATAATAAAAATAAAAAAAAGAAAGAATAAACAAAGAAAATTTAAATAACGTGGTAAAAAAAAAAATATTTGATATTTGGTGTGTTGTAAAATGTGGTTTTTCAATAAATAAAGTGCCTTTATGAGTGGTTAAAAACTAAATTATTTTTTTAGAACATGTGACTACTTAAAAAAAAAAAAAAAAAATTGGAACCCATATTTCATGTTCCAGCAGGTTTGGTTGAATGTAGGCAGAATAAAAGATCACTTTTTTTTTAGTCTATAAACTATTTACTCTTGCCGCTGGAGCCTATATGAGGGCAGCTATGAAAGAGAGCATATTGTGCCCAGCATTGTACGGTTCGATTTGTATTGCTTTAGCCAGTGGATAGATTAGTTGTAAAGAGCTGTGGAGTACTCAAATGGTCTATTAGGCATTAATCAAGGACCTTGGTATTCAGAAGATGAAAATTCTGTTTGAGGTTCATGATATGGCAAGAAATGAGGTAGGCACAACTAGCATAATGTTAATCTAGTCTATGATAATAGGGGTTGATTTGGTGAGTTATTGCAGATTATTGAGCAATGCAACTTTCGCCTACTCTTTTTGAAGCCTGAGCAACGCATGCCAATGCGGTTGAGTTAATGTTAACTCTTAATCAGACTGCTTAGCAATCTTAATCAGAATTATCCTTACCCCTTGTTGGAACATGTTTTCCCTCAAAAGGAATTGTTGGATTCAATAACTTTCATGCATGGAAATAATGCTGCTTATCTTGGCAGTGCTCTATTGCCCCTCATCAAGTTTAGCCATGATCTTCAGGTATTGTCTTGCATGTTTATAACTAGTATAAAAGAACATGGTTTATACATGTGTAGGACGTCTTTAAACAATTGAAAAGAGCATAGAGACATTGGCATGTTGTTTTAGCTCAGTGAAACAAACGGCTTTCCTCTAGAATCTCTAAAATAGAATACAGAACCATGTAACTAGAAGATTCCTATTTTCCCCCTTTTCTATAGGGGCCATTTCTTACTTTATGTAAGAATACTACCTTGCAGAACTTCAACCACAGTTATGTATTGGGCTTTCTATCCACTGAAGTATGACCCCTTGAAGTCAGTCTTAAAATGAGAAATTATGCTTAATCTATAAAGCATTTTTGTTTACTTATATTCAATGATGCAGAATTACAACATTTTGGCCATTTGTAAGCAATGATTATACAAGAAGACACAGTTAGTCAACAACTATTGGCATTTATTGATCTTATTTTGACAGATAAACAATCTAAGGGAGATGGTCCATTTTCTTTCCACAAGTCATCCAGCTGCAGCCAGCAAACTGAGGTACCCCGCAGCCTGTTTGCTTGGGGGAAGGTCTCTTTCAAAAGCTGAGTGGTTTGCTGCAAAGATGTCTCTATCTATATGGTTTTTGTTTATTTATTTTAATTTTTTAATGCTTATTCATACTTCACTTCTTAAATAGTGATTTCTTCTTTTCTTTTTCCATGGAACCCTGTTTCTTATTACTCAATACAGCTCACAGCATGTATTTTTCTGGACATAGCATCTTGCACAGATTTTAAAACAGATCTAGATGTTGCAATTTAATTTTATCAGGAATAATCGAAGTGGTGTTGAGTTCTATTGCTACTGAGTTGGGGAAAGTGTCACTTTTCAGCTACTGGATACAACACTATTAACTAAAAAAAAAACTTCCGAATCAAACAGACGTCCCAATTCATCATAATGCAGCTCTATGATTATTTGTTGTCTTGAATGCCTTTCTTCATCATTTACAATCTTTATCTATTACGAGAAAAGTATTAAAATATTTTCAATCACTAATGGATACTCTCGGTACACTTCATCAATCTCATGTGTTCAATGTGGACAACCGAATGTGAAAGTATGAATATTGTGTGTCCAAAAGGTAAGATCAACAATGTGAAATAATGTTTTTTTCTTGGGGGAAAATGAAAATCCATTGAAGACTTTGATCTGGCTGAAAAAGGTTGGTGTGTGGGTGGATGGTGGTGAAACTCGACAGATGATATTCATCAATATATTCTAAAGAAATAATGGTAAAATACGTAGCACAAAACACAATTGAAATGAGAGAGATCAATTCACAATTGAAATGAGAGACATCAATTCTTATGTATAGAAACATATTAGCACAAAACTCAATTCTTATGTATAGAATCACATTAGAGCACAAAACTCAATTCTTATGTGTAGAATCATATTAGCACAAAACTTCAACCATGCACTGGAATTGAAGGTGCTTGAATTCCGCTACCTACTAAATGTTTTACTAGTTTGCCCAAAAATCAGGGAAGTAGAATTGTATTACCAAAAATCAGGGAAGTAGAATTGTATTACCAAAAATCAGGGAAGTAGAATTGAATTTCAGGGATTCGGTTGCTCCGGCTGATTCGGTGGCTTCCACGGAAGGAAATGCTTGAGGTTGATAATTGTGGTTTCCTTGTAATCCAGCAACACATCTGCCAACTTCTTCGCCACCTTCTGAGCCTCCTTCCTCTCATCTTTATCTAAAAGAGAGATTAGTTTTGATAATTCTTCAGTCTGTTTTGTAAGGCAATTCTTCAGCCTCATCAAGGCTCTATGAAATGGCTCATCTCTAGGTATCTCATCAATAGGTTCTGGAGGATTTGGAACGAATTGAACTGGTTCCATGAGGGAAAGCATGAGAAGTGACAGTTGAGTATCCAAATTTGTACAAATTTCCATTTCAGTTTTCAAATTGTTTTCTAAATTGTTTCTGTCTATCATGCCTTCTTCTAACCAAATAATCCTCTGCTCCAATTGGGGAAGAAAATCCCTGAGAATTACAATCTTCTTTCTGATTTCATTTCTAGGACCACCATCCCCACCACTTGTACCTTCACCACCACCATCAGACAAAACCAGTGGAGGGCCCAAATCAAGTATTTTGGATGGGTATTCTTCTTCGTTGGCCATGAAGATGAGTTTTGGTTAAAGACTAAAGAGGTTGTGTTTGTGGGTTTCTTGGGTCTGAAGTTCTCGTGGTCGTCAAGTGTATGAGAAAAATGAGTTTTAAGGAATTTTCTTTATAAGGAGTTTAATTTCTTTTCTTTTCTTTATATTAGAGCGGCAAAATGTTTTTCAAAATATGGAACTTCAAGAACCAGGGTTTGGGTTTGGGTTTGGGTGGTCAGGCACTTTTAATATTTGGTTTATGTGGTTATAGCTTGGGGAATAATAATTATTATGTACTTGGTTTCCAATTTGTGTCTCAACAATGTTCACCCAAAAAAAACATTGAACCCTTGATCAATTTGTAACTTTGTAGCTTTAATAATACAAAATTTTATCTTCCTAGCTACTATAATTCATTTTTGGGTGAACTTAATTAGTAAAATTTCTTTATACATTAGAAAGAAAATAAATCTATGTAATTTTTATAAAGTTTAGTCTATATATAGGATATAGAACAATTTTAGTACTTACTAAAATAATTTCATCAAATAAAAATTGGATATGTCATCACTCCATTGAGATTAAAAACATTCACTTTTTAAAATTTGTTATGGACAATAATCCATCAATTCAATTTTTTTTTTAAGCACTAAAAGGGATCACTTTTTGAAACCAAAACTAACCCCTTTAAACTTCATAGATTAAAATATTAGTGTAGTTTGACCAAAAAATAACTATAAGATTTGTTGATTCCATTAATACGGTTCGTATATTCAATTATAATTATTTTAAAAAGTTTTATACGTACGCTCAAAAAAACAAACAGTACGGTACCTTTAAAAAAAAAATAACTAACATAAATTACTAATACATTAATGCCTATAAACTTTTAAATGGAAGATTAATCGAAAACTCATACATTTGTAAGTCCATGCTGCTTAGCCTCGGGTTTCAGCGAGTAATCGTTCAAGTTCAATATTGAGTCAAGTCGTTTTGGATCGCTAGCTAATGATGATGCCTATTATTGTTTAATCAACTTTTACGGCTTTGTGAAAGTCAGTTTTGTGTGGAGATTTTACCTAAATGCTTCGTTGTGTCGTTAGTGATATATGTTTACATCACATATATATATATATATATATATATATATATATATATATATATATATATATATATATATATTATTATTATTTAAACCGTTTTTCACGGCTTTTTCACAAACACTATTCAGTTTCAGTTGGTATGTGGTGTTAGGGACCACCGGTCCATTAAATTTTTTAAAAAAGCTATGTTACTTGCATTAATTACAAACTTGTTACTCGAGTAATTGGCATTACTCAGACATTTATTCATTTTCGTAAGTGTAAGTGGAGCCTGAGATCGTAACTTCAAACCCATTATGTTTGCATGCATGATTTCTCGGAGTTGTATTGTGAATGACAAAGTTTTTCCATGTTTCATTTTAACTATGTGTGAACAATTTTGAGAATGAAGTATGAACTAGTTCTTTGTTCATTTTATTGGACATTTCTGAGAAAGAAGGTGTTTGATTTGTTGTAATGTGATCTTAATGTGACATTAAGGTGATTGCGTACTGATTCATTTGATTTTTTTAAATAAAATTATGGTAATCTAAAAGTACAAAATATATCACATCACCTTAACCTCATTGTCTTTTTAAATGGATGTTACTTATTGGTGGAGACATAGTAATTTATTGAATTGACAAAATTCACCATACTTATAAATTTTATTTTACTTACAAGAATTACTAAAATATCAAGAAACCTTTAAAATACCTCAAAACCATTAAAATGATCAAAAAAAAAAAAAAAATGCACTACGAATGTCCAAAATATCCCTTAAACCTCCAAATGGCCAAAATGCCCTTAAAAACCTCCAAAATGACAACAATACCCCCAATACATTTAAAATGACAAAAAAAGACCCCAAAACCTCTCAAATGAGCAAATTACTCCCAAAATTTTTAAAATGACTAAAATACCATCGAAACCACTATAATGACGAAAGTAGCCCTAAACCTCTAAAATTACCAAAACAAAAGACCTTGTAACCTCTAAAATGGCTAAAATACCCTTGAAATCAATAAAATAACTAAAATACCCACCAAAACCTCTAAGATGACCGAAAATATCTTGAAACCTCAAAAATGATGAAAAATGACTAAAACGCTCTCAAAACCATTAAAATGACCAATATAGACCAAAAATTACTAGAATGACCAAAATACCCTTGAAACCTCTAAAATGAGCAACAAAATACTCCGAAAATGACCAAAATACCCTTGAAATCTTTAAAATGAGCAAAAATACACTAAAACCTCTAAAATGACAAAAATACTCCCAAAACCTCTAAATTTATCAAAATACTCCCAAAACAACTAGAATGACAAAAATACACCTAAACCTAAAAATTACTAAAATAACCTCGAAACCTCTAAAATGACCAAAAATACCTCGAAACCTCTAAGAGGGTATTGGGTATTTTGGTCATCTTAGAGGTTTCATGGATATTTTGGTCATTTAGAGGTTTTAAGATTTTTTTTTTTTTTTGGCCATTTTAGAAGTTAAGGAGTATTTTGGTTATATTAGAGATTTCAAGATATTTTGGTCATTTTAGAGATTTTAAGGGAATTTTGATCATTTTAAGGTTTGGGTATATTTTAGTCATTTTAGAGGTTTCAAGAAATATTTTTGTCATTTTTAGGTTTTAGGTTATTTTTTATCATTTTTTAGGGTCTTTTTTTTGGGGGGGGGGGGGGTGGGGTATGAGGTTTTAGGCTTTTTGTTTTGCTCTTTCTAGAGGGTTTGAGGGCATTTTGGTCATTTTCGTGATCTAAAGAGTATTTTGATCATTTTAATGATTTCTGAGGGCATTTTGGACATTCTAGTGATTTCGTGAGTATTTTGGTTATTTTAGATATTTCAAGACTATTTTGGTAATTTTGAGGTTTGAGAGGGTATTTTGGTAATTTTAGTTGGATTTAGAGTATTTTTGGTAATGTTAGAGGTTTTTTGAGTATTTTGGTCATTTTTTAGATTTTGAATGTATTTTTGATGTTTTAGGCGTAATTTGGTGATTTTGGGTCTTCCAATGGTATTTTGAAGTTCAAGGGTAATTTTAACATTTTTAGGCATGGAGGCTATTTTCAATGAATTTGCGACTATGATAATTTTGATTGTTTCTAACAATGTTTATGAATCAAGTATATGAATGTTACATTTTTAGATTATGATTGGAATGTAATTAATGAACCAAATACCTTAATCTTATATTGTTGTAATATAATTAATTGTATAAATCTAAGATTACAAGAAGGTATATTAGTAACATTACACCTTGATGTTACATTAAGCTGTATACACTTTATTCAGCCAAAAAAAAAAAAAAACTAACTGTAGACACCTCATCTCTCTTTCTCTCTTTACTTGGAATCGTGATTCACATTAGTGGAAGCATAAGCAACAGTAAAAGAAAAGAAGCTCCGATTAGCTGCCAGAATCTTCGTCAGGCAATTGTTATTAAGCAGAAGCATTATTTGTGAAAAGTCATTTTTGTGTGGATATTTTACCTAAATGCTTCGTTGTGTTGTTAGTGAAGTATGTTTACATCATATATATATATATATATATATTAAACCGTTTTTCACGGCTTTTTCACACTATTCAGTTTCAGTTGGTGTGTGGTGTTAGGGACCACCGGTCTATTAAAATTTAAATTACTTGCATTTAATTACTAACTTGTTGCTCGAGTAATTGGCATTACTCAGACATTTATTCACTTTCGTAAGTGTAAGTTGAGGCTGAGATCGTAACGTCAAACCCATTATTACATGTCTACGTGCGTGTGTTAGCTGTTAACTTAACTTCGTTACTTTTTTTCCCACTATGGTTGCTTGCATGATTTCTCGGAGTTGTATTGTGAATGACAAAGTTTTTCCATGTTTCATTTTAACCATGTGTGGGCAATTTTGAGAATGAAGTATGAACTAGTTCTTCATTAACTTTATTGGACTTTTTTAAAAAGATAGATGCTACGTCTATAATAATTTTATAACATTTTTATAATAAATCACAGGTGGTTAGTTGTTATTGGTTCAAATTTGAAACTAACACTAAGATTACTTTTTTGCCCCAACAATAACAACCAGTAACAACCTGCCACTTAGGATTTGTTGTAAAAATGTTGTAGACATATTATTTCTCTTTTAAAAAAGAGGGTGTTTGGTTTTTTGTAATGTGATCTTAATGTGACATTAAGGTGATTACGCGCTGGTTCATTTGATTTTTTTTTAATAAGATTATGGTAATCTAAAATTACAAAATATATCACATCACCTTAATCTCATTTTCTTTTTAAATGGAGGTTACCTATTGGTGAAGATGTAATAATTTATTGAATTGACAAAATTCACCATACTTATAAATTATTTTACTTATGAGAATTACTAAAATATCAATAAACCTTTAAAATGACTAACATATTAAGAAACCTTTAAAATATCCCAAAACCATTAAAATGACCAAAAAATGCACTATGAATGTCTAAAATATCCCTTAAACCTCCAAATGGCCAAAATGCCCTTAAAACCTCCAAAATGACAACAATACCCCCAATACATTTAAAATGACAAAAAAAAAAAAAAAAAAACTCTAAAACCTCTCAAATGCGCAAATTAGCCCCAAAATTTTTAAAATGACCAAATATACCTCAAAACATCTAAAATGACCAAAATACCCTCAAAATCGCTAAAATGGTCAAAATAGCCCTAAACCTCTAAATTTAACAAAACAAAAAACCTTGTAACCTCTAAAATGGCTAAAATATCCTCGAAATCAAGTATATGAATGTTACAATTTTGGATTATGATTGGAATGTAATTAACGAACCAAACACCTTAATTGTATATTGTTGTGATATAATTACATGAATCTAAGATTACAAGAATGTACATTATACCTTGATGTAACATCAAGCAGTAAACACCTTATTCAGCAAAAAAAAAAAAAAAAAACTGTAGACACCTCATCTCTGTCTCTCTCTTTACTTAGAATCATCATTCATTTTAGTGGAAGCATAAGCAACAGTAAAAGAAAAGGAGCTCCGATTAGCTGCCAGAATCTTCGTCAGAAAATTCTTATTAAGCAGAAGCATTATTGGGTGAGCAAGTTCCAAGTCTTAAAACAATCCATTCTTTTTTTCATTATTTTCTTTAGCGTTGAATTTCAAATTGTTCAATGTGGCTGTGAGTTTTGGGTCTTGTCCATTTCCAGTTAGTGAATTTTTGGCTGCCTCACTAACAATCAGGGGAGACTGGATTAGAGTGGTAGGTCGAACTCCCCAAACGAATTTGGATCATTTTGTGGCAATCCATACAACCAGATTTGCACTTCTTCGGACAGAAGCAATAGAGATGGATTGACAGTGAAATTCATTGCGGTATTGTTGTAGAGGAGTAGATGTCTTTGTTAATTAATAATAATAATAATAATCTAGAGCTGTTCAACAAACATAAACCAAACAAAAACAAAACAAAACCAAACAACAAGTAAAAAAATTATTCAACAAAAAGCCTATTATAAAACAAAAGGATAAAATTTGTAACTCGTTCAACTTATTCAATAAAAATAATTTCTAATTTCATTTTTCTTTAAAAAATGGTACCAAAAAAAAAATTATGGTGATTTAAATTTCACAATGACTACTCTAAAAAAAATTCCTAGAACCGTCATTGTTTACACCTCCATAATTTAGACTAACATTCGACTTTTTGTTCATATCAACTTTTTCAATGTAGAGTATATATGTATTAGATAATTCATAATGAATACATGCCATAGGGTTTTTCCTCTATTCTTCCATTCTTTTGCCTACAACCTTACATGTATGTATTTGTTTACTCTAATTTTTTTTTTAATTAATGTATTTGTTTACTTTAATTATTTTCCATCAAATTGAATCGCTTTTGTGTATTTTTTTTTTGTCTTTGTTTAACTTAATTTCCCTAAGCTTTATCTTATTTATATGATTATTGTTTGAGAATCAATTTATTATTATTTTGTATATCATATATGAATTACATTCAACGATAGCACACTTCTGTTTTCGTTTAGTCTAGGAAGTCCAGACTCCATTAGCACTCACGCATGTTCACAAAACATGAGTTATAGTTTCATTAGAAGTTCTGCATATTGGACAAACCGCTTCGACAGGAACACCATGTGTAGATAAATTGTCCAATACAGGTAAAGAATTACTTAATGATCTCCAAAGAATAAATAAGACATTTTCCCCCTTCACTTATTTTATTCTATCCATTTCTCAATTATTATTATTATTATTATTATTATTTGGCCTTTTTGCTTCTTCTTTATTTATTTATTTTTATTTATTCGTATTGCTCATATTGATAACTGGGAAGCTACTGTCTCCTATTCTCTTATCCAAAAATTGGCTCTTATAATATCCAGGTAGTCGCATACAAATCGGTTTTGCCATCTCTAGACCCAACAAATACCTGTCAAAACCAATGAGTATATAGTTAAGGAATTCTATCAAATACTTTTATGAGCAATCCATAGCCAATTCAAATGTAATACTTTCAATTCGTCACTTACATTTAACCATATCCTAGAATGATTTCTCTTCCAAGAAATTGACTCCAATTTCAGGAACAAAGCGAAAACTGGCCTGATGAGCAAAATAAAAAATCGAGCAACACCTCAATTTCTTGAAGGCTCAGGTCCAATAAATCCAATTTTGGAGAGTAAGCATCAATTCAAAAATAAAACCACTTCCCAATTTCAACGATAAGGTGACGTGAAAAGAGAATAACGTGCACAAATTGTGGAATCGGACTTACAAGTAATATTTTTTTAACACAAATTAAGCTATTAAAAAATCCTTGTTTTATTTTTTTTAAAAAGGTTGAATGAGCAATAAATTTTAACTCAATGATACTAGCCCAACTTTTCAAGTAAAATTCAATTACATTCCATAGACAATAACCTTGAACATAAAACTTCAAGTAAAAATGTATTTTATTAATTAAATTGTTTTGGTGTCAGGTCATAATCAGTCACTTCACTTATTAAAACATATAGTCATAAAAGTTTTTTATTTTAAATTTTTAGAGAGAAAGGTTAAGAAAAAAAAAAAAAAAAAAAAAAAAAAAAAAGAAGAAAAAGAAGAAGAAGAAGAAGAAAAGAAGAAAATGAAATGGCTTCGTTAATAGGCGTGCTAAACATCACCTTAACCTCATTGTCTTTTTAAAGGGAGGTTATCTATTGGTGGAGAAGTAATAATTTATTGAATTGACAAAATTCACCATAATTATAAATTTTATTTTACTTACAAGATTTACTAAAATATCAAGAAACCTTTAAAATGACTAATATATCAAGAAACCTTTAAAATAATGCACTACGAATGTCCATAATATCCCTTAAACCTCCAAATGGCCAAAATGCCCCTAAAACCTCCGAATGACAACAATACCCCCAATACATTTAAAATGACAAAACAAAAAACAAAAAAAAACCCAAAACCTCTCAAATGTGCAAATTATCCCCAAAATTTTTAAAATGACCAAAATACTCTCGAAACCACTAAAATAACCAAAATAGCCCTAGACCTCTAAAATGACTAAAACAAAACCTTTTAACCTTCAAAATGACCAAAATGCCCTTGAAATCAATAAAATAACTAAAATACCCCCCAAAACCTCTAAGATGACCGAAAATACCTTGAAACCTCAAAAATGATTAAAAATATCCTGAAACCTCTAAAATTACCAAAATGCTCTCACAACCTTTAAAACAACTAAAATAGACCAGAATCCACTAGAATAACCAAAATACCCTTGAAACCTCTAAAATGAGCAAAAAAAATACCCTAAAATGACCAAAATACCCTTGAAATCTTTAAAATGAGCAAAAATACTCTAAAACCTCTAAAATTATGAAAATACTCCAAAACCTCTAAAATTACCAAAATGCTCCCGAAACAACTAGAATGACAAAAATACACCTAAACCTAAAAATTACTAAAATAACCTTGAAGCCTCTAAAAGACCAAAAATACCTCGAAACCTCTAAGAGGGTATTGGGTATTTTGGTCATCATAGAGGTTTCATGGATATTTTGGTCATTTAGAGGTTTTAAGATTTTTTTTTTGGGCCATTTTAGAGGTTATGGAGTATTTTGGTTATTTTAGAGATTTCAAGATGCTTTGGTCATTTTAGAGATTTCAAGGGAATTTTGATCATTTTAGAGGTTTTGGTATATTTTAGTCATTTTATAGGTTTCAAGATATATTTTTGTCATTTTCAGGTTTTGGGTTATTTTTGGTCCTTTTTTAGGGTTTTTTTTTTTTTGGAAGAGGGTATTTTGGTCATTTTAGAGATTTTGGGGGTACTTGTGTCATTTTAAAGGTTTTAGGCTTTTTGTTTTGCTCATTCTAGAGAGTTTGAGGGCATTTTGGTCATTTTAGTGATTTAAAAAGTATTTTGATCATTTTATAGATTTCAGGGTATTTTGATCATTTTAATGATTTTCAAGGGCATTTTGGACATTCTAGTGATTTCGTAAATATTTTGGTCATTTTAGAGATTTCGGGACTATTTTGGTCATTTTAAGATTTGGGGGGTATTTTGGTAATTTTCGTTGGATTTAGAGTATTTTTGGTAATGTTAGAGGTTTTTTAGGCATTTTGGTCATGTTTTATATTTTGAATGTATTTTTGATGTTTTAGGGGTAATTTGGTGATTTTGGGTCTTCCAATGGTATTTTGAAGTTCAAGGATAATTTTGACATTTTTAGGTATGGTGGCTATTTTCAATGAATTTGCGATTATAATAATTTTTGATTGTTTCTAACAATGTTTATTGATGATGTGCAAATTGTCAGTCTTGTAGGTTCGTCCAGACGGAGCTGAATTCGCACCACTAACTCTGCAAATGTAGAATAATGGCTCTCTCAGGGTGGTCACCAGTGTGGTGCCTGCCACAGCGTCTCCGATGCCAAAGTTAGTATATAGGAGCTTTGAGTGAATAACAATAAAGTGCTAAATATCAGGGCTACTTTCTGGGTCAATTTTTTGTACCTGGTTTATCTCTGATCAGTGTGTATATATACCAACTTCATGGTTCCTAGCCATTGGGGCCTTAATTGTAGCTTTAGTTCCCTTTTTGTAATGCCACAGGGCTCATGAATATGGGTTTTGATGAGGCTTCAATGGTCTGCCAATTGATTGGTAACTGTCCGAGTCATTGAATGCTCTTATCAATGACTCTCCTACATTCGTCCGTGTCATGTCAAGGTGGACGAGTATATTTGATAAGGTCGTCCAAGAAAGGTGAGTTCGTTTTTCCCATCAACTGCCCCCCAGGTTCTCTGGTTGTCATGGTGTGTCATGATGGCCATCAGAAGATGAAAGGTTTTTTGACCAGATGTGGCTCTTGGGGTTTCGCTCCATATTTAATGCGTGGTGCCGGTGCCACACACATCGTGGCCATATGGTGTGTTCTGACCAGTGGAGTTAATGCTCCACTTGTGCGACTCTTGGGTTTCTTGCTGAATTTCAGTTTTTTGTGCCTTGGTTTTTAAATTTCTCTTCCTTTCACTTTCCCTTCACTTTCTCCAACTCTTAATCATTGCTCTGTGCTTCTTCTACTTAAACCTTTTCTTGCAATTTTCTTCGAGCCGTTGCGTTCTGTGGTTGTTTCCTTTTGACGTATGTTTCTCCTTTCCCTTTTCCTTCGCTTTTCTATGGTATGGATAAATGGTGCTTGATTTTCTAATTTTGTTCCCTTTTTTCTTTTTTGTTTTGTTTTGGGGCTTTTAGGCTTATCCTCCCTTTTTTGTTTTCTAGGTTTCCATGGTCAGTAGCTCTGAGGTTAGGATAGCTTGCCCCTCAATCTCATTTCTTTTTGCGCGTTTGGAGGGATCCTTAGGTGTTTTCCCGTACCTTGAAAATTTTGTCTTTGAGGGTAGTAGTTTGAGTGTTACATTGGCTGATTTGCTACCCTTGCTCTGTCAGTCAATTGATTGGTTTGAGGATTTAGTGAGGGAGCGAGGAGTAATGTCTGAGGTGAGATCAAGTGAGTTAAAGACCGGGTTGTCATCTAGTGACGACCCTGTGGAGGGAGATACCACCGTCTCCATCCCTCGTGAGGTTAGGGCTTTTCATGCCCTTGGGGAGGTGTGTGGTCTGGACAATGAGACACTCTCCAGATTCAGGGGTAGATTCCAATTCCCTGATAGGGTTAAGGTTCGTCTTCCTAATGAGGAGGAATGAGCTTGCCACTTCTCGCCTAGGGAGGTATGCTTCTATGAGGTTGTTTTCCTGAGCATGCTTAGATTCCCCGTCCACCCATTTATTATGGAGCTTCTAGGCCATTTCGACATCGCTCTTAGGCAACTTATGCCCAATTTGTGGAGGATAGTTGTCAGTTGTATGGAGATATGGCTGGCTGCTACTGATGGGGATATGATTAGGGTGGACGAACTTGTCTATCTTTATCGTTTAAAGGAATCCAAAGAACATGGGTATTAAGAAATGGTGCCTTGGGAGAGGAATACTAGGATCGTCCAGGACCTACCTTCGTCATTCAAATATTGGAAGTCTTGATTTTTTTTTTTTATGTCTAGGGATGACTGGGAGACTCCCTCTAACGAGGTTTGGGGTGATCTCCCTAGGTTACTCCGTCGGTGGAGAACCCCGAACCTAGGTGCGATGTTATTTCTACTAGTTCTTCAATCTTCATTCTTTTCGTGTTCATTATATCGTCACTAACTCTTTCTGTTCATTGTCTCATGCAGTTAAGATACAACCCAAGCTTAAGAGCAGGTACAAGCAATGTGTTGAGGCTGCTATTGAGTACGTGAAGTCCATTGACTACTTTGACGACTTGGTTGACCCTCGCACTTTGGCTTTGCACTGCCTTGGCCTAGAGCCCTCTACTTTCATCCTGCGAAATATAGAAATCGAGGAGAAAAAGAGTAAGTGTTCATTTGGCTCATCACTATTGTTTTTTTTTTTTTTTTTTTTTTTTTGTGAAGTATTTTCCTTTTGTAGGGATGAAGACGAAGTTCAACCAGGGGATGTACGCACGAATGAGAGCTAAGAAGAACGAGCCCCTTTCTAGTCTTGGGGCCAAGGCTGTGGTGTAGTGGAGAAGGAGGTCTTTGTCAATCTCATCACCCTTGGCACTAAGACTACGAGGACAGCCTCCTCGGCTACCTCGGTTGAAAAGATCACTCCCATACGGAAGAGGCAACGTACGGGTGATAAAGGGAAGGATAAAGTTGACTCTCGTTCGTCCAATGTATGGGACGACGCTAGGGTCGCGCTGGCAAGGGTGCAAGAGACCTTTACTGCCGAGGAGATGAAGGTGTTTTCGGGCACGTCTCCCAAAGAGGTTGTGGGTCGTCATCTCCACAAACTTGTCCAGGTAGTGCATTTGTACAAATTCATCCTTCTTTTTTTTTTTTTTTTTTTTTTTTTTTTTTTTTTTTTTTTTTGAGGTTTGGTTCCTTCTTTCAGGTACTGGAGGAGAGCCTTCACATCACTTCAAAGTTCCTTACATAGGAGACGAAGGTTGCGTCCGCAGTGTCCCGAGTGGAGCCTTTGGAGGTAGAGAACTCCAAACTGAAGAAGGATCTAATCGTTGCAATGGACGAAGCTAATACCGTCAAGGAAAAGGTTAAGGGCCTTTTCAACGAGTTGAGGACGGAAAAGCAGCTAACTTTGGAGAAGGGCGAGCAGCTTTTGTCCGTCAAAGCCTTCCAGACGACAGAGGAGTACAACACTGTCCTCTTCAGCTAGTACTTCAAAGGTTTCGAGCTTCTGAGGCGGTATCTTGTCAAGCATCCCGTCGGAGTGGATTTAGAGAACCTAGACCTTGAAGAGGTGGACAAGGAGATGGCGGCTGACGAAGCTTCTCAGTCCACAGTTCCTCAGGGTGATGCTCCTAGGGACACCCCTCTGCCTTCAGCCGGTGACGACGCAGTTATTTACTTGCTTTTATTTTATTTTTGCATGCTCGGTGTGTTTTGGGCTTTTTAATTCTAGTTTTAGAACAATGTTTTTATTCTAATTTAAGAACGATGTTTATGGGCTTTTACTTACCGTATTGAAACAATGTTGGTTGCCCATTGTTTTTTAGCCTTCAGTTATATTAGTGATTTTTATACTTACTTGTTTTCATTCCTTCCTTGCATGATATTTAGTGACTGCTCCCTTCCTTTGGTTGCCTCTATTGCGTCAGTGATTTGCATTGTTGTGACTTAGTTAAAGTTTCTGTTGTGACTCATACTCGTTGCTGGGCCTTGTCCAGTTTGTAACCTACATCCATCTAGGCAGGATCTTGTTACTTAGTCTTAGGATTAATGAACCAAGCACTTTAATCTTATATTGTTGTAATATAATTACATGAATCGAAGATTATAAGAATGTACATTACACCTTGATGTAACATTAAGCTGTATACACCTTATTCAGCAAAAAAATAAAGAAAACTGCTGACATCTCATCTCTCTTTCGGTATTGTTGTAGAGGGAGTAGATGTCTTTGTTAATTAATAATAACTAGCCGCGAACTTGTGCTATGCACGGAAACCTACCTATTTGTGAGGTAGACTAAAATAATTTTATAAAATAATAAATTGATTACTAAACTACACCATTGCATTATTTGCTATTGTATGATTTCAATTTGTGTTACAATTTGATGAAGAAGTTATTATTTGAACGTGCAATGATTTACCAAAAATTTATCAGACAGTTTCAGATATTGCAAAAAAATAATTGAAAAATTCAGATATTAAAACTTCTAAAAGATCAAAAAATATTAAAGAATCAGATGATTCACTGCTTAGAAATTATTGAAAAAAAAAAAAAAGAAGATTAAACAATAGAGAAATATAAGAGAAAGATGAGTTACATTCAAAAGAATAATCCATAGCTATAACTATTGAAATGAATCAAAAGATTCAGTGCCTACAAATTATAGATAATATATATATATATGTGTGTGTGTGTGTGTGTGTGTGTGTGTGTGTGACTACACAACAAAGAAATATAAGAGAAAGATGTTTTATTATCAAAAGAATAGTTCAAATGTTAAAACTTTTGAAAGACCAAAAAATATTAAAGAATCATAAGATTTACTTCCTATAAATTTTTGAAAGAAAATAAAATGTATATGATTACACAATAGAGAAATATAAAAGAAAAATTGATTACCTTCAAAAGAAGAATACATGGTATAGTCATTGAAATCTACTAAACATGTTCAAATATTGCAAAAACTAACACAAATTCAGATGTTAAAACTTCCAAAATGCCAAAAGATATATAATTTGATAGGTCGAAAACGTATTGACTCCTTGTGATTAAATTAATTAATTAGCCAAGTTGAATTAATTAATCCAATTAACATACAAAGCGCGTGGTAGCACAAACAAATCACCAATTACTCTAAATGCAGCGGAAAATAAATTTGACACAGTGATTTGTTTACGAATGGGGAAAACCTGACGGCAAAAACCTCACCGAGTGATTTTCAGATCACTACTCTCAAAATTCCACTATTATTACAATAAGCGGTTACAAGTAAAGGAATCCCAGTACCTTATACCAACCTGCAGTTGAATCCTTACCCCAATACCCAATTGGACTTGTTCTAGAGTGACAATTTCCCCTTTTGATGCACGGCTCCCAAGTACGTGACTAACCAATGCACGGATCCCAGTACACGACTTTAATCACCAACTAGAAAGAGTTGTTAGCTGCAAAGTTCTTTAGTTCATCCACGATGAAGATCAAGAAGATGCTTGGTCACAAAAACTAAAGGTGCACATACACAACAACTTCTTCAGAAGAGATGAACTAGGGCAAAACTTTGTCTCCGGTCACAAATTGCTTGAACAGACTTTGCTCAATGCTTGTGCAACTTGTGTACACTTTGAAGGCTCTTAAAACAATCTTTTTATATGTTTAGGGTTAGAAGAAAAGAAGGCCCAAAAACATAAACATGAATCCCAAGAAAACAGAACAGAAAAATTTGTTTTTCTTAAATCTTAACAGATAGGAGGTGTTGAGCAACTGTCGAGCACACGGGCTTGAGCAGCTTTCTAAACCTCGACACTTGCTAGCTGTCAAGCTTTAATGAACTTGCACTTCTTCAGCTTGTTTCTTAGATAGACTTGATGACTTCAATACTTGATCTTGAAACACAGTTTCTTGAAGTATTAAAAACACCTAGAACTACCAAATTACAAGTAAAGTGCGTTTTGTCAAAGGATTAGCCGATTACATAAAAGAATGACATATGTTCTTAACAAGTGAATCACATATGTCCTAACATAATTAAAGAATAAGTTGTTAGGTTCTAAGAAATTAAGAACTAATGTATTAAAACTTCAATATGTATATGTTGGCAAACCATGATCAAAACGTTTAGTCTAGATTTAGGCTGCTCAAAGTGTGTGTATGTGTAAAGTTGGAATCGATTAACTATAGGAAATTACTATTCAATTTTTGCAAGGCCCAATTGATCAAAAATTAGACTCGATCGATCGAAGTTCGTGCAGATTGTTTTTCTGCAGAATTTTTCAAATCAACCCAAGCCCGGTTTGACGTATAAGGTTTTATGTTTTACTCCAAGTATAAAAAGAAAAACCCTAGCCACGTTTTAGACGTTGTTGATATGCTGTGTGTGTGAATCTCTTGTGAGATCTAGAGGTATTTGCCTTCATACACACTTAGGGTTATCAAGATCAAGATTGATGTCGAGAGCTTGGTGATCACTTCAGTTGTTGTTTCAAGAACTTAAAGAAAACACAAGTGGTACTTGTGGTTGTTGTGGATCAAGGAAAAAAGTAGTCCGTGGATTCGGAGTTGTCACGTGGTCGTGGTAGTAAGTTTTCTACTCGAGGTAGTAATAGGATGTTAGTGGTCTAAGTCACTATTGTAAAACTTCTATTCTTTTATAGTGGGTCTGTTTTACCTTGAGGATAGCTAGGTTAAATCCTCCCTAGGTTTTTTTACCAGTTTGGTTTTCCTGGGTTATCATATCGTTGTGTTCTTTATTTTCCGCATTGTTTACTTGATATGATTTACTTGTGTTAACCTAGATTTGAATAATTTATCTAAGTAATCATTTGGCTAAATAACTAGGTTAAACAACTTGTGTTTTTAGGGGTCTAGAAACATACATAAGTTATTGAAACAATTCAAAAAATAAATGACCATTCAAAAGAGAAATATAAGTAAAAGAAAAAGTACATGAACCAATAAAGCAATAAGTTTTAAATTTTAACATGTCTAAACTTTAAATGACAAAAAAGAAATCATATACAATCACAGGCGTAAGGTTTGGTGGTTCATGTATGAAAACCATAAAATAGGTTTTTTTTTTTTTTTTTCAACAAAATAGAGGAGAAGAAAATAACAGAAGAAGAGCTCATACCTTTACTCGGCTTAAAAAAAATATTGGGGTTTGCACTGTTTTAATTGTGTTCATAATTAACCTTGCAAATTTGGAGATAAATTATCAACGTTTGAGTTTGTGTTTAAGTTGGACTTGTTAGAGAGATAGAGTTTCACTCCTTGTTAAATTTGGACTTTGGCTATTGATGTCAAAGATTAGTCCTTCTTGGGTTGAAGTTGATATTGTTAATTTAAAAAAATTAAATAATTTTTTTTAAAAAAATAATTAAAAAAAATGATAATGATGTGGCGACTTTTGGAGAGGTCAATAAAAAGTCAAAGGATTGAAGTTGATATTGTTAATTAAAAAAAGTTAAATAATTTTATTTAAAAAAAATGATAATGATGTGGCAAGCTTTGGAGAGGTCAATAAAAAGTTAAAGACTTCAGTTATATATATATATATATATATATATCCTTTTATTTTATATCTCTAATTAAAATATCAATAAAAAAATCCCTATTTTTTATTTTTATAATACCATATAAATACAATTGAAAACCGTAAGCAAAGAGAGACTCACATTAAAATTGAACATGAATTGAAAATAAAGCTAATAGTAAAATCCAAAATAAAGCTAAGTAGATTAATATCTAAGCATTAAATTAATATCAACATAAAATTACCAAAGCAATCACCATAGCATATAAAGAGCACCAAATTTTCAAATTATAAGCTATCCGAATTTATAAGCATTTAAAAATAAATATTTTTGTCAAATTTTCTACTTTAAAGTATATATAATTATTAATTAATTTATTATAATTATATATACTTTTGGATCTTTATCAAATATTCTAAATTTTTAGCATTGAAATTTGCGGGAAAAAAAACCTTACAAACCACTCATTAGGGCACCCATACCCACCAATATGCCAATTTATGAATCAACAGAAAAATCATAGCTGACCTATACAAAATTTGCAAGACATTGAAGTTTAAGATTCTAATTAACTTAATGAGAAATTCAAATACAACTTATTTAGCCTTTTGCTTAAAATTTTTTAATGAAAGTGTACTAAAATATACTTGTACTTAAATTAAAATAAAATGAGAAAAAGCTAGAAAAATAAGGTTTTAAAAGGTAGTACATAAAAGTTAAAAGGTAAAAGTTAAATCTTAAAACTGATGCCAAACTCACCCGTAGTAGAACATATAAATTTTTTAATAAAAAATGAATCATTCAGGATATTCGTTTTTAGGAACGCCCAAATAAGTTGATCTATTTCTATTGAAGATAACTATACCATGGATTTCACATGTATTAAATTTCTTTTTTGACCAATAAGCAAATCAAAGAAGAGGGGAAAAAGAAGAAGAAGAAGAAGAAGAAGAAGAAGAAGAAGGGGAGGAGAAATACATACCTTGATTTGGGAATTAAGGGAGCAACAATATCAATGAGAAGTATTTCGACTGCCTAACCGAGAGTCTACAATTCTATCTATATATGAATTACAGTACTATTATACAAAATTGTTTCAAAACACATATTGCCTTTGTTACACGGTGTTTAATATAAGTTTTTAGATAAACACGGCTCAAAGGGCTTATCATTATCCATTGAATTGCAAGGCCTTATCATTATCTTGTAGTGTGTTTGGTGATGATGCTTTCTTGATCTCTGGATTACATTTCTTATACAATGAATTACTACAATTTGGTAAAGCCACTTAACTCAATGTGGCAAGCTCTGGAGAGGTCAACAAAATGTCAAAGACTTTGTTTTATATATATATATATATATATATATATAGAGAGAGAGAGAGAGAGAGAGACTAGTTGCTAACCCGTGCGATGCACAAGATAGTTATATAAAAAGACAATTAATCAACCTCACGGTAAAAGAAAAGTCTAAAAGAATTGATAAGAGGGTGATTTGCCCACCAAGAAAAAGCTAAAAGAAAGGGGGAAAAAAATACAATGGGAAAACTATTTGCAAAGAATTGCAACCATTGTATGTTTACCTAGCTTGGCTCAAAGCCAAAATCCAAATTTAATTTTGCAACAATAAAAACTTACACCATATTATTTGAAGAGGTAAGAATAGGTTGACGGATCGAAGTAAGGGTGATGGACGGGCCCATCTTGTGCAAGACTTGGTATGGACGGATTTGTTGGCCACGTGTCAAACAGAATCCCTATATGGGAATACTTGTGGCATACACCACAGAATACTGCGGTAAATAGAGTCCTAGCGCAACTAGGGTTCCAGAAGCTGCGTGCATTAATGGGGATCTTCTTTATAAGGAAAAGACTTGTCCATCAAGTCTAGGATTTCCGAAGAAGACTCCTACAAGGAAAGAACTTCAATTCCACGGAAAAGAGGTCAACTATCGACTGCTATAAAAGCCCCAATACCCTCACAAATCAAGGTACGCATAATTAACCCTCTCTAGCACTTTGGAGTTGTAAAAAAGATTCTAATTTGACCTTCGGAGGGTGTTTGGCTGGCATTACACCGGTGCTCTCTGTTTTAGGTTTTTCTCATTTCTTGTGTTGTGCAGGTTGCATTCAAAGCGTGCGAGTACGTGTGGCTCATTGGTGATTTTTTCGGCATCATCAGTTGGCGCCGTCTGTGGGGAAAGTAGCGTTTCTTTCGTGATTCGAAAGCAACTATCGCTTCCTGGACAAAAGAGTTACATGGTACTAACTCGATCAATGGCTACAACCAATAACATCCAAGAGGAGGAACCACCCATGACACCCTTTGAGAGACAAGTACAAACTCTCGCCACAGCTGTGGAGCGCCTCACCAAGCAAAACCGCGACCTAGAAGAACAACTGCGCCAGAAAAACGCGGCACAAAACAATCAGAGGGAACAAGAAGGTACCAGTGTCGTGTGAGAAGGTCGAGAGGGGCCTGAAGGCAGTAATGCCCCAAGCAAGCCAGAACGGCAAAATATCAACCTCCCATCCCTCATTGATGAGGCTCCACCTCCTATTATCGCGGAGATGTAGGCGATGAAGGAACAAATGGAGGTCATGATGAACGCCTTGAAGGGACGAGTATCTTGCGACCTTGATGATTTGGTCAACCGAACAGACTCGCTGTTCACGGCGGCCGTCAACTCCTTCCCCCTACCACATAAGTTTCGAATGCCACAGATCGACAGTTACGACAGAGTGAAAGATCCTCTAGACCACCTGGAGACGTTCAAAACATTGATGCACCTTCAAGGGGTTGCAGATGAGATAATGTGCAGGGCGTTCCCCACCACGCTGAAAGGAGCTGCGAGGATTTGGTTCAGCCGGTTGACACCAAATTCCATCAGCACTTTCAAGGAGCTGAGCGCCCAGTTTACTTCACACTTTATCGGGGGACATAGGTACAAGAAGTCCACGGCGTGCCTGATGAGCATCAGACAGCGAGAGGACGAGATGCTGAGGTCCTACATAACCCGCTTCAATAAGGAAGCACTTTCGATCGACGAAGCTGACGACAAAATATTGGTAGCAACCTTCACCAATGGGTTGCGAAAGAGTAAATTTTTGTTCTCTCTATACAAAAACGACCCGAAAACCATGTCGGAAGTGCTCTACAGGGCCACCAAGTACATGAATGCGGAAGACGCACTGCTGGCCCGAGATGAAAAGCCTAGGAAGAGAGAACGACAAGAAGACACCCGGCAGGACCAAGAGCGGAAGAAACCCAGAACAGGAGACCGAAGGGACGAAAGGCGCCCTAAGCCCCCAGGAAGAAGGTTTACAAGTTTCACCCCGTTGAATGCCCCAATAGACCAAGTCCTAATGCAGATCAAGGACGAAGGGGCTCTAACATTCCCAGGAAAACTCAAGAGCAATCCAAGTAAGCGGTCTAGAGACAGGTACTACCGTTTTCACCGTGACCACGGTCATGACACGTCTGATTGCTACGACTTAAAGCAACAGATTGAGTCATCTTGTTATGTATAACTGCTTTGTCCTTTTTTTTTGAATGTTTGATAAGTACTATTTAGTCCTGATGGAATCATCGTGTTATGTATGCCATTGGTTGCCTGTTGGATGAGTGAAAGGTTAGTATGTGTTACATATTCATACCTGAATTAGAGTTTCTAATTAAGCTATGAAGGGTTCCAAAATCCATGACCCTTTCTGTATTTGACATAAAAACTATGACATTATTGTTTTAAAATGTCTGTTCTTATGTAACATGTTTATCTTTCAATCAAACATAGAAAATACACATTTCATGATCAAATCAAGAGGATCAATTTCATTTTTTTGCATGGGTCTTCCATCATGTGGAACAGACTGTCAAAGGTGTCGCTTTTAGAGTGTAGTTTTATGGTTTTGCTGAATTGCACCCAGGGGAATAGTTAGGTGCCCGAAGAGCTTTGGAGATCCTTCTTAGCAAAGAGAATAAATAACTGACATTTAGTTATAGGATGCGATCATAAGATACCAACTTCACTAATAGGGCTCTGGGATTATGGTACCATATTGTAGGAGTTCAAGAAACAACCTGTCCTTAAAATCAAGCTAGTTAATGAGATTGTTAGAGAAGTATTTTGCAAGAGATATAGCACTAATGGAGGACAATGATGAGAGGAAGTTGGGTAAAGATGTCTTGGTAATTTGCTGCTTAAGACCAATGACTGCACTAGTAAGGAGTGATATTCACTTGGGGGGAGGCAAAATAAGGAGGGGTGAAAAACTAAAGCAAATGTGGTTGGAGGTTCTTTATGAGTAAAGGCATACTGACCTCTGATCCAGAAGGTAGGATTGTAATGATCATTAAGGAATTTACTTGATTGACCTCAAACTGGGGGATCAGAATATGGTTTGACTCATGAGTAGAGATGGTATACTCTTTTTTCTTTTAGTAGTTTTGTACTTAGTCATTTTGGAGTTTGGTTCATAGTATTAATCATACTATATGTAGATAAACAGAATAACTGAGCTGATCTCATCATGCTTTTTTTTGGTTGCTAAACCACATCATATGTCAGTAAAAGCTTACTTCTATAATGTATATAAATACATACAAATTCAACTGCACAAAAACCTATCCATTTCATATAACTTGGTTATGCCACTTTAAAGAATAAGCATATCATGTTCTCTCTTTGCTTTTTAAAAGCTTTAAAGGCTCTCTGCTATATATCTGATTGGAGGGTCCTTCATTTGAAGCTTTGCTCATATTCATCAACTAGACCTTGTTAAGCAACAGGTGAATAATAGAATCAACGAATAATTTCTCCAATCTATATAATTTTAGGGTTCATTTTGGAGACCCTTTCTTGACATGTTCTTTAATTAATTAGGCCTTGAAATAAGTCAACATCCAATGGAAGAAAAGATTGGTGCACAAGTACGTATTGTTTTATGAAATTATCTTGGATTATTGTGCACATCTTGACACATGCTCTTGATATGGCTCAGGAACACTGTGGCTTCCATGTCTTGTTAGTCTCTCAAAAGCACTTGAAATGATGCTGGTATGTCGTGATTAGTCTTCTTTTTCACTTGGCTCTATTAATTTGACGTGCTAGCTGCATAGATTTCTACTCTCTTTCTCTCTTCCCTCTCTGGGGGTGTTCTTAAACAGATGTCAAAGTCAGTGAAAGGGGAGAAGGCCTATTCTTTAGGCCTTGTGGATGCCATTGTTTCACCTGGTGAGTTGGTAAACACTGCACATTGGCGGGTCCTAGATATCTTAGAACGTAGAAGTCCATGGGTTGCTAGTATGTTCAAGACTGACAAGATAGAGCACCTTGGGGAAGCAAGGGAAATACTTAAGTTTGCAAGAGCTCAGGCGCAGAAACGGGCTCCCAATCACACACACCCATTGGTTTGCATTGATGCTATCGAAGAGGGTATAATTTCTGGTCCCCGGGCTGGACTCTTGAAGGTCCTTTTCTGTCTCTGCTGTTTTTTACTTCCCATAAAAACAGTGACATGCAACTGCTTGATGTTGTGTCTGATATTTGCAGGAGGATGAAGCTTTCAAGTACTTGAGTGTTCTGAGACTTCCAAGAGTTTGGTCCACATCTTCTTTGCTCAACGTGGAATGTCAAAGGTTTGAAAATTAAACTTCTATTGCCAATGCACTGTTGATTCATCTTCAATATGTGAGGCAGAGAACCCTGCATAGGACTTTCTTTTTGTCTTTTTCTTTTTATGTATCTATTGTTAACTATTAATATACTGCCAAGATATACTTAATCAATTCATTGAACTTCAATTTTTCTAGAATTGA
This sequence comes from Quercus aquifolioides, assembly GCA_019022515.1. NCBI lineage: Eukaryota > Viridiplantae > Streptophyta > Magnoliopsida > Fagales > Fagaceae > Quercus > Quercus aquifolioides. The sequence goes on along the minus strand of CM032334.1, from coordinate 14,678,471 downwards.
GATCTGGTTGTGTCCATTTCCTTAATTTAAGGATGTCTTTTAGAGGTGTTTAGTTTAGTTTTTATTAAATTATTAGTTTATATTCTGCATAAAGTTTTGGCTAATCAAATAGAGGATTTAAATTAATCAAAATTTGAGGAAGTTCAGAGCCATGCAGTGTAATTGAATATTGAAATATGTAGACATTGTTTGTGTATCAGAACCTTTTTCTAAACTTTTGAGCTCTGTTGTTCATGATGCCATTCTATGGTATGGTTTAGCTGGCTTTTAAGTGAAAAGGAGGCTAAATTGAATGGATTAAGGTTAATATTAATCACAACGGTGTCTTTAGAAACTTTGGTTGAGCTTGGAATCGTGAGATTTAGATTTAGCTTGAGTTTCAACTAATTCTGATCCTCCTAAGTTAGGAGCTTGGATAAATCTGTACATTTATAAACCTAACAATCTTGATCAATCTTTAATTTTTGTTTTTATTCTTTCTCAAATGTAAGGTCTCATTGGATTAGTCCCATGTTGTAGAATAAGTGTATTTTCTCTTCAAACTTGAGGTTGCAAACTTGATTCTGTCATACTTATCTGACATGAATCTTCAACTGAGCACGCTTCTTCTCATAACCTTAAACAGGTACCTGGGGTTACCGACATTGGTTTAGTGACAAGGAGAGTGAAGAAGGTTGCTATCCTTGGTGGAGCACTAATGGGCTCAGGAATTGCAACAGCATTGATTCTTAGTAATTATCCAGTCATCCTGAAAGAAGTAAATGACAAGTTCTTGCAGGCTGGGATTGGTAGAGTCACAGGTGAGGCTAGAATCCCACAAAGGTTATTACTTATAACTAATATCTTATAACTGAAACTTTTAGTTGGCTTTTGTTTTCAAAAGTTGTATGGTATTCCGCCTAATCTGCATGAAAAACTTATAGCTATAGTCTAGTAGACGCAACTTTCCAATTGTTTCCAATTTCATTATTTTTTTTAATAAAGTTAAGTTCTCAAGGGTGTGTGAAATTTCTTTTCGTTTAGCCAATTTGCAAAGCCATGTGAAGAAAGGGAAAATGACTCAAGAGAAGTTTGAGAAAACCATATCTCTTCTCAAGGGTGTCCTTGACTATGAAAGCTTTAAAGATGTGGATATGGTGATTGAGGTAGTTTGGAATGCATTTGGATTTCAGTTTAGCTTTATCATTGTTGTTTATTCACACTGGGTGAAAAAGTGTTCAGTGTTTGTTGTTGATGCTTGGAACAGGCTGTTATTGAGAATGTTTCTTTAATGCAACAAATTTTTTCTGATCTTGAGAAATATTGCCCACGACATTGCATTCTTGCAAGTAACACCTCAACAATTGACTCGAACTTGATTGGAGAGAGGACAAAATCCCAAGATCAGATTGCTGGAGCTCATTTCTTTTGGTAATACGAGATTTACTGTTATTATTTTTCCTTCTGCAACTTGTTTACTTAACGATTTAGCTATGCCTCTAATGCATTCCGGCTCATGTCATGCCACTTTTGGAAATTGTTCGTACTAAGCAGACGTCTCCCCAAGTGATTGTTGACTTGCTAGATGTTGGGAAAAAGATAACGAAAACTCCAGTGGTGGTTGGAAATTGCACAGGCTTTGCTGTCAACAGGATGTTCTTCCCTTATACACAAGCTGGTCTCTTGCTTGTTGACCGTGGCACAGATCTCTATCAAATTGACAGGGCAATTACCAAATTTGGAATGCCAATGGGCCCTTTCAGGTATTTAATACCTGTGGAATAATTTATGTCTCAGTCATCTTGATCATGTTCTTTCTTAAAGTGATCTGATTTCATGCGCTTAACTGGCTTTATATGTATATTTTTTTTCCATGCAGATTGGCTGACTTGGTTGGTTTTGGTGTTGCAATTGCGACTGGCATGCAATTTATTGAGAATTTTCCTGAGAGAACTTATAAATCAATGCTTATACCACTTCTGCAGGAGGATAAGAGAGCAGGTGATGGTTTCTTGTTAAAACTGAATGGTCAAGTGGTCAGCCTATTGATTTAAGTCTATTGAAATTCAGTATGGGTCTTTAATTATTTCATGGTTTACCATGCGCTTGATTCAGGTGAAACTACTCGCAAAGGCTTCTACGTGTATGATGACAAACGCAGAGCTAACCCAGATCCTGAATTAAAAAAATATATTGAGAGATCAAGGAGCATCTCTGGTGTAGCCATTGACCCTAAGGTCTCTCTTTCTCTTTCATATGTGCTCCTTTACACCCCCCACACACAGGGAGTTTATTATTTAGTTCTTTAGATTTTTTCTCACCTGTTTACTAAGCTAGGGAGCCATAATGTGATCTAAGTCGGCGGCATAAACCCACAATATGGTGCTGTTCTTAACAATAGTTTATAAAAGTATAAATATGGAAGCCTCTCCTCCCTCCCTCTCCTAATCTTTATGAAATTGAACTTGGATGCAGCTTGTGAAGTTACCAGAAAAGGACATTGTGGAGATGATATTCTTTCCTGTGGTGAATGAGGCATGCCGAGTCCTTGCTGAAGGTGTTGCAGTCAAAGCAGCAGATCTTGACATTGCTGCTGTTTACGGCATGGGTTTCCCACCTTACAGGTTAGTAAATTTCTTTGATTTTGTGCAAGTTCCTATTCTCCATGCAACTCTTTCTATAACCTGTTGAGGTACATTTTGATCAGGGGAGGTATAATGTTCTGGGCTGATTCTCTTGGTTCCAAATACATTTATTCAAGATTGGAGGAATGGTCAAACTCATACGGAGAATTCTTCAAGCCATGTGCCTATTTGGCTGAAAGAGCTTCCAAGGGGGCTCCTCTGGTGAGAAATCTGAGACAGTTTTTTTGTTTATTTTCTAAATATAGCAATGAAGTAAGGACAAATTCATGACACATTACAGTAATAGTTTAAGAGAAGTGAACTAGTGAATCCCTGCCCGCAGGTCTTAGGAGTTAAGATTGTCCTTTGAACCTTATGTTGTAGATTTCACTGTAGTGAAACAATAATTTTGTACTTATTTATGAGCTAGAGACTAGCTTAGGTCCCATCAACACAAATCATTCACATATGAATCCACTTTCATGCCATTGCACTTACCATTCATGGTTCAAGATTATTATGGTCGGTCACCGTTTAGTATACTAAAATTTCATAAATAAGCTGATTTAACAAGTTTAATTACTTGATGAGTTTTTTTTTTTTTTTTTGATAAGTAATGATTTATTGTAATTCCTTGCCTACTAATACTCCTCTAATGGTTCTTGCACTGTTGCCTTGCAGAGTTCTCCAGTGGAGCAAGCAAAATTGCGGATGTAAGATCAGTTTGGTCATTGCATTGTTAGCTTGGATAAGAATTTCATTTATTATTATTATTATTATTTTGAAATAATTATAGATAAATGGCTCAAGAAGAGCTATATAATGTATGAGGGGGAGACTTGTGCATGACAACATGATCAACAAGTGAGATCTTAAGACAATAATGTTCTATAAGCATGTCAAGTAATCTATATGAAAATCATTAAAGTTTTTAGTGATGTATTGTTCTAACTTCTACCATGAACAAATCAGTTTATTCTAGCAAGCAAAAAAAGGGGAAAAAAAATGAAGCTATTTAATATTTTGCTAGTGCTTTCGATTGTTTAAAAAAAAAAAAAAAAAAAAAGAGGAAAAATGCTTTATATTTAAGGTGAAGAATTATTGTTTTAATTAATGTCCTTCATGCTTATTTTCCTAACTTATGTAATGATGGTGGATGTACTATATATGGTCATGTGGTATTTGAAGCCAGAATTTTGCTTGAATTCAAAAGTTAAAAGCTTTCACTTGACCATCTTTCTTCTTTATATACTGTGTGTATAGCTTCAGCTATAGTTCCCAAAAGGTGAAAATACATTTCTTGTCCTTGCCTCATTTCAATTTGATCAAGTTTTTATTTTGGTTCCTATATTTTTAAACTTCATGTCATTTTAGTTTGGGCCGATGTCTCACTTGTAGGAATTACTACTGGTTCAGCTATTAACTACTTGTCTACAGTTGAAAAGTCAATTATAACCAATATAAACATATTAAATTTACAGTTGCCTTGACGACAATAATTGAAATTGTAATAACTATCCAAACCACATTTAACTCTTTTCAAAAGTCATATATATAACATTTAGGAAGGAGTAAGTTTCAATGGGGCACTCGTCATTCATCGAGGACCAATAGACTATAGGTAATTATGTATGTATTAATGATCTCAATTTCAAAAGCAAACTAAACTTACAGTAACTAGTTAGAGACTATCGACTAGTTAGAGACTATCGACTAAACTTGTAATCACGATAAGCAGTAATCTTGGAAATCCCTAATGAACTCTCAGTCTTGTTTCACTGCGAAATTCACATGGAACAACACTGCCCTTTTGACTTACCTAAATATGGAGCTATACTGGACTCATAGTCTCAACTGAAGAGTTAGTACAACTTTGCAGCCTCCAATGTCACGACTTGTGGTATATCAAATTGTTTGGGATACAAATTCTTGTTTTTGTTGGCTTCCTCAACATGACTAAGATTTTAAAAGTAATCCCTTGAAGCCAGAAAATCCCACTTTGAGTTTTGAGTTTGATATGGAGGGGCATTCAATGGGAGTGGAGGAACTGGTGTTGGCCATGATGGTTGCACAAGTTGGAATTGAGATTTCCAAGGTATGTTATAGTTGTGATAAATAATTTTCAACACCCCCGTCTGCAGGTTGCACAAGAGAAAGGAATAATTACAACGTAAGAATACAATGTCGCCATCATTTGGGTGGAAAGCTAAGAAAGTCATTTTCTCGTAGAGATTCTTTGCTCTCTCAGGATCGTTAACATAATCTTCGAAAACCATGTTGCTGAAGTGAACTTTTTGTTTCATGCACCATTTACCTGCATTGCTGTAATCCTCAAGTTCCCATAAAGAGAAACTGCCAGCATTAAAATTGTGAGGGTAGTGAGAAAGCTGGAATATTCGAAGACGCCCTCGGAACACTCCTAAACAGACACAGTGTCTAGGTGAAAGGTCGATGGGTGGATGGATATGATGGCATTGTTTTGAATCATTGAATGGATCGAACACCACAATGCCTTTGATTTCTTCATCTTCCACCCAAACCCAATACAGCATCCCATTGCAGGCAATAACACCTGCGTAACAAGCTATAGGCATGAAGGGATTCAAATTCAACTTCCGTGGTGACGAAACGACTGAGTTGCGCCATTCATTAGTCTCAGAAGAAAAGATCTGCACCTGTAGTTGGGTTTGGATTTGAGTAGTATTTTCTTCAGGACAAAGAATGCGTACCACCATAAATCTGTAGTGAGCACTGATAATACATCCCTGCTCTCTGTCACTGTCACTGTCAGTGTCACATATATAGGGATCGCATAAAAAGCCGATCATAACCCTTGTCCTGGTCCCGTCAGTTGGAATTGGAGGGAGCTTGAGCCAGTGTTTGGTAAACGGATTGCAGATGTAGTACTCAAAAAACGAGGCTGTTGGAACTTGGGTGCATACCAGCAACAAGTCGTTGAACGATGCCTGAATGCAAACTGGATAATGTAAACTTAGAACGGGAAGAAAGTCGAGAAACTCGAGTCCGACACGAGGGTCCAATTTGAACGAAGGGTTATCATTATGATCATATGAAACAAGTCGGATATATGTATTTACGTTGAGCCGGATGGTATTCTGGAACACATGAGTAAACTTACAGAAATAATGGCGGTGGTAATCCATGAAGCGGCGAATAAAGTAAGGATTGGAAATAACAGAGAGCCAACGTTTGGAGACGGATTTGAACTGAACAGCACGTCGGCAACAAGGGAGTCGGTAAAGGATCTCCAACAGCATAGCATCTGGGAGTTTCTCTATGGATCCTTCTGCCTCTGTTTCATCCCGATGATGATGATGATGATGGTTAACTTTTGCGATTGACTTCATCTTTTTTTGTCTTAGGTTTAGTAAGGGGATCGTACATACAATATAGGGTTTTTGTACTTTTCTTTTTGTATTTACAGTGAGAGTGTTGCGCGTGGCTTTAGAATTCGGTCCTTGTTAGGTGGGCCAATTCTACTTGGGTTCAGGTAAAACCAAGTTTAAGGATTAATGCGCAGAAAGCCCACTGGCCCCGTAACTATTGACACACAAATTGGTTTTTACTTTTTTTTTTCTTTTTTTTTTTTTAATTTGGATTTTACTTTTGAGAGTATTTGAATTTTATATTCTAAAGTTTAAAAATTTTGGAATATGAAATTCAAACACCCCTAAACTTTAGGGGGATAAAATCCATATTTTGAAAGGATAGGGTGTATAATACAAATACCCCCAAACTTTAAGTGGTAAATTCTAAATTTTGAAACTCCAGAGTGTAAAATCCGAACATCTCCTAAAATTTGAGTTTAAATAATTGATTGATGTTATGGTTATTGATCTTTAATCAAATTGAAATTTTGCAAGCATAAAGAATATATGAAGATAATGTAATCTAAAAGTGGATTTGTCAAAATTTGCATTCAATTAAATAATATCAAGTGGTGTAATATTACTTAAAGTTATACCAAGTATAACTTAAACCCAACCTTATATATATGTGTGTGCGTGTGTGTGTGTGTGTGTTTTGTTGCAATTTGTATGTGAGAAATAGAGCCAATGATGTATTTGGAGTTTGGGTACTGTGAGAGTGTATGTGTGCTACTAATGTAATTTAATTATTTTATAGTGGAAATTTTTTTCCTGCCACTTGCATATGGATGTAGGCATACTGCTGAACCACATAAATTTTGCAGTGCATGCACGTGCACCAACTTTTTGTGCGAAAGTTTGTATGTTGGACTTGGACTTAGATTGCTAATAGGGTTAAATTATTGTGTACTACCCGTGAACGAGAAAATCTAGTACCACAACTCTTTTTGTCATAACCTTTTCATAATTGTGACATGATAGATGGTAAGTAGTAGAGAAAAAGTGGTGTTTTCACATAAAAGTAATAGCTAATCACTTAAAGTCATTATGGTTCAAGAACTACTTGTACTTCCTATGTCATATTGTCGGTCCTTGTATCCAGCCGAATCAAATCATTTTTCCTAAAGAGATTAAATTCAATTAAGACTAGGCGTAAATGTCCATTTTTATAGTTCCAAAGTTATCATACCATGTCATTTTTTTACAATTAAAAGATTACAACCAGATACCAAAAAAAAAAAAAAAAAAAATCACTCATAAAAAAAAAAACTATATTTCAAAAAATTAAAATCCAAACAATGACCGTCCTCCATGAACACCACCATAGCCTCTTCTGGTGGTGTTGACATCATCCATTCCAATCTCTTGTATTCTAGGGTTTCTAATTTTCACACAATAGCGCTCTGATTCTCTTGATCATTAGGATTTATTCTTGTTATTTCTTTTTATTCACATTGGTTCTGTTTCTTCAAATCGATTTCTAATTATTTTGGGCAAAGATGAGGGTCTTGTGAGGGTGTTGTAATTGTTTTGAAATCCATCTTTATTAATCAAAAAATGAGTTAAACAATTGAACTAATGCATATTCTTGTTGCCTTCGTTCTTTTGCAATGGGTACATAATTGTATGAGATTTTTCTTCTTTTAATTCATTCATAGAGTTCATTTGATAAGAGGAACTATTTAAAGTATAGGTGTGGGTGTGGACTGTGTGGTTGTGGTTGATTATTGTGAAAGCAAAATTCTACTATCACCAAACTTTAAAGTTTCTCACTTGGTGTTGGATTAGAGTTAGTTGAATTCAAGGGAGTCAATACCGTAACCAGAGGCTATATCGGCTTGGCCAACGGTACGATATATTTCGGATACTGGTTAATACCGGTGTACCGTTTCAAGTTTACCGCTACTTTTTACTATTTTATACAATATACAAAATTATATTTCTAATAACTCAATATATCACTTTGGCAACTTTTTATATTTTTTGATGGAGTTATCAACATAAATATATAAAAGTGAAAACTATTAAATAATCCAACACCCGCCAAACTCAATAAATGCAAGTCCCACGTGTCAAAAGATTGGTGACACCAATTCAAAATATCATCTGATGCTTTGAGAAAATAAAAAACAAGATTACTCTTTTGACCAAGTTTACTCAGCATTTACATTGAAAAAGCAAAAGGGAAGTCCAGGGAAGAGTAAGTGTAGAGAACGAAGTTACAAAACAGAAGAAGGAAATCGTCATCGTTGAGTCCTTAAAGAAGAAGATGGTAAAAGAAAAATGTGAAGAATAATGAATTCGAAGTCTTGAAGAAGAGGTGATTCTAACTTCATTTTGCAAAGCTATTGTGCATTTTTTTTTTCATTTTTCTCTTTCTTTCTGATGGGTTTTCTTATCTTACTCAGATTTGCACCATCCTGCCCTTAAAAAACTGCCAAAATTACCAACAAAAAGAAAAAGAAAAAGAAAGCATTTCGTGTTTAGGCCTGGTATCCATTTACCAGCCGAAACAGCTGGATTTCGCCGGTACGTGGCCAGTACGGCCGGTATTTTTTTGGGTACGAAACAAGGGGGTTATTTGTACCGGTTTACTAGCCGGTACGGTATATACCGGCCATACCGGCCAGTACGGTACGGAATCGACTTCCTTGGTTGAATTAGTAAAGTCTTTTCTTGTTAGATAATAAATATGAGATTTGAACCTTGCCTATATAAAACATCAATTGATTTCTTAGCATTGTTAGTGTGATGTAGTTTAGAATTTTCTTTTTTCATATATTAAAAAATCTATAAAATTATTATTATCTATATATACTATAAAACAGAAGTCTTTGACTTTCTATTGACTTCATAATATGTTGCCACATTAGCTTTGCTAGCTCCACAATTTTCCACATCAGCATTTTTTATTTTCTTAATTAATTTTTATTTTTAAAAAGGAAACATGATTGACCTCTTTCACAAAAAGAAAAGGAGAACATGTACGCTATTCCTAATACAAAAACATTAGAATGCCTAAATTTTTTCATGGAGACCATAAGGAGCTTCTATGCTAGAGCCTATCTTACGCCTAGCTTTTTCTTGCATCCTCAACTCCTGCTTAACCAGGTAGAGCCTTTTCAATCAACCAAAAAACCACACAACGGTTGAGTTTTTTGTGGGATTGTGCATGGTGGTGGTGGTCTTGTAATTGTGGGATTATATTGTTTTTTACTTTTATTTTTTTCGGTTTTAATCTTCAAGATGATTCATGATTTACTTTGTTGTACATAGATGTGTCGATGTACATGGTGGTGGTGGGGTATATTGTAGTTGTGGGATTATATCATTGTTGTTGTTGTTGTTATTATTATTATTATTATTATTATTATTATTTATTGGGATTTTATCTTCAAGATGATTTACAACTTACACTTATTTGATTTGTGGGATTAATTCCTTGATTTTTTATGATTTTTGAAGTTCATGAACTATATCATTTTAATGATATTAAACAAGTACTTTGGTATCAACTAGGATTTTGACGTTCACATATTAGCCAGCGTAAGATGAAAAGGAAAATACAAAAGAAAACCATAGGGAGAGAAAGAAGGAAAAATATTAATAAAAATATTTGGTATTAGCCTTTGGTTACTTAATTACCATTTGGTATTTGCTTGTGAAATTTGTTTTATATATAGGTATATACAAGGATAGGTTGTAATAATGATATAAGGTTGGAGAGTATTCATTTGTAAAATGAATAAAGTGAAAATTCGAGTTCTGAAATTTTCTTTGTGAAAATTCAAGTTCCAAGATTTTCGATGGATCGAGACTTTTGTTCGTCGATCGAAGTGATGAGGAATAATATCCTGGAGTCTCAACTTGATTCGCTTGATACTCGATTCATGTTCAATCAGTCGAAAAGAGCTTTCAATCAATGCTCGATTCCTCTCGATCGAGACTCGTGAAAAACTAAATTTCTGTAGAATTTTCTAATAATTGTTGTGAACGGTTGAAAAGGTTTCAAGTATTGTGAACGGTTTTATGAAACATCTTAATTCTCCATACGTATCTTTTGAAGGGTTATAACCCTATGGGTATAAATAGAGGTTTATGTTCTCGTGAAATAAATACTGTGGGTATTCTCCAAAATTACTTTTTGTAAAACCTAATAAACTTGATTGTATTCTAGGGATAAGTTTGTAGAAATCCTTTAGCAACTTGCATATGGGGACAAATATTGTCTAAGGATAACGTTCAATTATGCATCTAAGGCTGCGTTTGGTTTGGCTTCAAACCACTTCCGGAAAAGCATTTCCGGAAAATTAGAGTGTTTGGTTGATTTGGAAAATTTAGTCAACTTCAAACCATTTCCGTTTGACCGGAAAATAACCCAAAAATCACGGAAAACCATTTACGGAACTATTTTCACTTCAAATGACTTCCGGGAAAAATTGAGAGAGAGAGAGATAGAGAGGAAGGAAGAAACAGAGAGAGAGGAAGGAAGAAACGGAGCGACCCACGAAGAAGAAGAGAGAGCCACGAACCCAGAGCCCAGCTCCGGCGACCCACCGCCACTCGGCGTCGACCCATGAAGACCCACGACCCACCGCCACTCGGCGTCGACCCACGACCCACCGATCTTCGACCCAGACTGAGACCGAGACCGAGACCGACGACCCATCGCCTTCGACCTTCGACCGACGAACCATCGCGTTTGACCTTCGACTTCGAACCATCGCCTTCGACCTCGACTTCGAACCATCGCCCTCGATCTCGTCGACGACAGTGTTGTTGTTGCCGAAATTTTTTGTTGTTGTTGTTGCCAGAATTTGTTGTTGTTGCCGAAATTTTTTGTTGTTGTTGTTGCCGGAAAATGTGAAAAAATGGTAGGAAAATAGCATTTTCCTAATAGAACCAAACACATGAAAATATTTTTCACAATAAATTTTCATAATACAACCAAACACATGAAAATATTTTCCTTTTCCGGAAAATAGCATTTCCGGAAAATAGGTATTTTCCGAAAAACGTTTTACATGAAACAAACACAGCCTAAGTCAATAAGAATTTCAGTTTGCATATTGTATTCGTTTTGTTCTTTCGTTATTACTCGATTATGTGAAATCCCCAACAAAATTGTAGTAGAGAAGTAAAAAATTTGCAAAATTATTGAAGCAGGAGGCTTGAGCTTGCTAGATAAGGGAGAGTCGGAAAATTGAAGAAGATTGTGGAACAACGTGGGACTTAGAGCATTCACAGCAGTGGAGCTAAAAATTTAGCTTTTTAGCTCCACTAAAAGTTACTTTATCTATTTTAGCTACACACATGCTGCAGCAGTGGATCTATTTTAGCTTTCAACACAATAAAATAATATAAACATCACAATAAAATAATATATCTACTACAATAAAATAATATATCCACTACAATAAAATAATATATCCATTACAATAAACAACAATCACAACCACCTACAACTGCCACCGCCGCCGCCGCCACCGCCGGAGTGAGCTTGAGAGACCGGAGCTTGAGAGACCGGAGTGAGCTTGTGCGTCTGAGGCAGATGACAGTGAACGAGAGAGAGTAAATGAGAGTGAATGAGACCGGATTTGATAAAATGAAAAAAAAAAAAAAAAAAAAAGCAAGTTTGTACCGGAGTGAGCTTGAAGATGGTCGGGCCGACGATGAGATCGGAGATGACGGTGAGCTTGAGAGGCTTGAGAGAGAGATGAACAAGAGAGAGTGACATCAGGCCGGCGAATGAAGAAGGTCAGGCTGGCGAATGAAGATGGCCGGCGATGAGATCGGAGATGAGAGGTGAGCTTTTGAGAGAGAGATGAACAAGAGAGAGTGACGTCAGGCCGGTGAATGAAGAAGTTCAGGCCGGCGAATGAAGATGGCCGACGATGAGATCGGAGATGAGAGGTGAGCTTTGACCGATTGGAGATGAGAGGCGAGCTTTTGAGAGAGAGATGAACAAGAGAGTGAATGAGATGAGAGTCCAAGTCTGTGACTGGTTTTGTGATAAAATGAAAAAAATAAAAGAAATAAAGTTGGATGGTTAATAAAATAATATTATTATTTTTAGCTTCAAGCTACAGTGCACATCTATCTATAGATGTGCACTGTAGCAATTCATCTATAATTTATAGCTATAGCTCCACTGCTGTAAGCTTTTTTTTGTGATTTTGGAGCTAAATTTTAGCATTATAGCATTATAGCTCCACTGCTGTGAATGCTCTAAGAGTTAGGGTTTTTTTTTTTTTTTTAATAACTTAAAATGTTTTTTTTTTTTTTTTTTTTAGTGTAAGATGTGTTTTGCGCCATAATTTGTGGGAAAAAGTCTTACTTACATGTTGTGGGTAAGCACCCTCTTTCCATATATATACCTAATCTTATTTTCAGTAAACACGATAAAAAATTAATAAAATTGTTACAATTAAATAGTTCAATGTCTACATTTTAAAATGGTTTCTTATATATACATATATAGTTCAATTGTATAGCTTCAAGAACAGCTACTGGAGATTCTCAAAAAAAAAAAAAAAAAAGAACAGCTACTGGACTAACCAATCATGCGGTTACATGAGAAAATTCAGTAATTCAAGGCTTTAATAAATTTATTGACATTGTACTTGACTTTTCTCCAAATGGTTTTATTTGATTTCAATTGTAATCCATATTAGTTTGCTTTCTGAAGTTTCATTTAATATAGAAAGTATTCCTAATTCTTTTTACTTTCATGAAGAAATACCTTAGCCAAACTCTTCATCGCTGAAACTCATCATAAAGGGTCATGAGGATGCAAATATCTACTTTCTGATTTTAAGTGAGTGATCCTTCTCTTTGAATTATTTTTGTATCTTAACTATGTTTGTTATAAGAGTGGCAATTCGTGTCAACGTATCGGATTCATATCATGTCAACTCATGAGTATCTGGTCAGTTGTGTCGACCTGTTTATCAGATTTTATCAAAATGAAAAAAAAAAATTATGAAAAAAAAAACAAATAAATATTTTTAATATAAAATTCAGAACTAACGAGTAACTCTATTACAAATAATCATTTAAAACTAAAGTATATCCCAATATCACAAATAATCAATCACAATATGTCAAAGAAAATAAACCACAACAACTAATAAGTTTATATACCTAGAGTTGTATATTAGCAAAATGTCATTTAATTAAACGGGTCAGACGAGTCAAACGGGTTCTATATGTTGAACATTAACCCAACCCGTTTATTAAATAGGTCAATCATATTAATCCGAATATGACATGAATTCATTAAGTCTCAACCCATAACCTACTAATTTCGTGTCATGTAGTGTCGGGTTCGCAGGTCGTGTCCAATTTTGCCACCCATAATCTGTTATTGATGCTATTTTAAATTTGATTTAAAAAAAAAAAAAAAAGGTCTTGATATTCTTCAATTTGAACTTGATTTATGTGTATTTGCATTGACTTGGTTGAAAGAAAATCTACATGAATTTTATCTGACATGGTTGAAATGTGTATTTGCATTGATATGGTTGAAAGGAAATGTAAATGAATTTTAGGCGAAAACACTATTTTGGTTTTTACATTTTTGGGTTACAGTCAATTTGATCCCTACATTTTGGTAACAGTCAAGTTGGTCCCTGTTATTTTCAACTTGAAATCAATTTGGTCCCTATCGTTAAGTTACTAACAAAAAATATCTACGTGGCAAATGGTTTACATGGTTGGCACACATATGGCTAATAAGGTAATTAAAAATATTTAATTGTGACTAAAAAAAATAAATATATGTCTACAACATTTTCACATTAGCAAATTCTTGTCAAAAATGGTCATATCATATCATTAAATCATTGACCTGGGTTTTATGTTGTAAAATGCAAAAACCATGTCACTGTGAAAGATTGGAACCTTAATTATTTAATTAGAATGTAAGAACTGGGATTACTTAACAAAGAATCTAGGTTGCACCGACACGCCATTTTTGGCAAAGTACTAGTGTCCGACAATACCGTTAAGACTCGCTAGTCTCTGGTGTTCGAGCAGTGTCTTTTTTTTTTCTTTTTTCTTTTTTCGACACAGCGTGTTTGATTAAATACCACAACTATATTAGAATACCACACGGCTCTGACCATCACTGTGAGTTCATGGTCGTCCGCTCCATTCTAGGCTCCGGCTCCGACTCCGACTCCAGTCCAAGCTAGCAACCACCGCCACTAGTACATGTCTGTTTCTCTCACTGTTTAGTCTTTAATGCTACAAACTAAACAATTAGGGGGTGTTTAGTACATGCACTAAAAACTGAAAATTGTTGTTTGAAAACATGTGTGGAAATACGTGTAGGTGAAAAAGTGTGTGAAAATACGTGTAATATTGTTTAAAAACTGAAAATTGTTGTTTGAAAACATATACCAAACACCCCTAGTTTCTGGCTTTTTATTCTTCTTTTGTACTACTACATGCTATACAGCTGTATTGCACTAATCTTAACCTAACTTTGTCTTTACTGAGTTTCAAAATTTTGAGGCTGTCAATTTTTTAAAATTTTTATTTGATGGATTGAAGGCCTGTGTCTGTCAGTAACAATGCCAAACCTTTTTTGAATTGGTCCCTTCAAATTGGATGCCTAAAGTCTAAAGATGAATAGAGAGGCCAATAGGGCCGCCCATGAGGTAAGAAAATGGGCCCAAAAGCAAAATGTTAATGGCCCCGTATTTTTTGTTTGCGTGGACCGAAGGGTCAGGGATATCATTTTTGAAGAATCCTATTTAAACTTTCGGTTTGTACTCTAAACATCTTATGTGGGAGATTCTAGCCTTTTGCCCTTATTGAGCAAAATATTTGGCAATATGTCCCTGTTTCAAAACTATATAGGGGTGTGCCCCTGTTTCGATACTCGATCAACATAATATCAAGTTACTTACACTGTGTTTGGTTGGGGTGATTTTAGGGGGATGAAAAATATAGAGCGGAAAACTGAGTGGAAAACAGTATTTTCCATTGTTTGGGAAAGAGAGGAAAATGGGGAGAGTGGAAAACCTGGGAGAAAATTTTCTCTCTCGGGCCCACAAATTTCGTCTCCCCAAATCGGAAGGAAAAGGCATGAGAGAAAATTGCCTCTTTGCACTTTTACAAAAATGCCATCCCAACGTCTACAACAACCCAGCGCGGGCGCGGCAGAATAAGAAGAAAGAAGCAGGAAATAACCACCAAACTCAGCACCACCACCAAACACTGCAATCTAACACAAAAAATTAACCCAAAATCAACACAAAATTAACGGAAAAACAATTAGAAAATCCAACTCAAAATCACTGCCCTTAATCAAACCCAACCCAAAATCATCATCTATAATAAAAGCATAAAACTCAAATGGTAAAAGAAGAGGAGGAAAGAAAAATATTCTCAAAAAAAAAAAAAAAAGGAAATTTTTACCGTGTTCATCCAAAAACCCATCCAAAAAACGAAATCATCATCTATCATTTTATTTTTGACAAACCCATGTTCATCCAAAAACTTTAGTCCAAAATCTGGCCATCCACCCGCAACTCCTCACCAAAAAAAAAAAAAAATGAAAGATAGAAGGAGAAGAAAGAGAGGCGGAGACAGAGATAAGAGATAAAAAGGAGACAGAGACAAGAGGAGATAGAGATGTGTTTTTATGAATCAGAAAAAGGGAGGAGGGGTTAGGTGGGGGGTAGTTGGGAAATAATAAAGAAAAGGGAAATATTATTTTAATAAAAAAAGTATGTATAATAGATAAATTAATATGAGTGTTTTGTAAAAATAATAGTGTAAAAATGATGGTGTTTTATTTAATGAGTACAAATAAATTTATTTATTACATATTATGTAATAAGGGTGTAATAGTCAATTTATATAAATTACATTTTTTATCTTTCCCTTTTTCTCTCCAACCAAACAAAAGAGTTTTCCACTCTCTTACTTTTCCACCCCTCCAACCAAACACATAAGAGGGAAAACTAAAAATTTTCCATCCTCCCACTTTTCTATCCTCCCACAATTTTCCATCTTCTCACTTTTCCACTCCTCCAACCAAACGGACCCTTAGGTAACTCGACTATTACAAGACCGAGTTCTGGGCAGGTTGTTGCCACAGTGGCGATCCAGCGTGGCGTTTGAGCAATAAAATATGACAAGTGTACTATTCAGAACTCGGCAAGTAAGAAATCGAGCTACTGACCGAATAACTTTTAGCTGTTTGCACGTGAAATGGTACTTGTGCTGAACCCGATGAATGAAAAATCGAGTTTAGTAAATATACTCGACACAGGGATAATCGAGTTGTTCTGCCATTTACATAAATCAGCTTCTCATGCAGCATTACATTAGATTCTCCTCATTTTCAGATCAGCTTCTCTTCATTTTCAGAATTTCCTCCCGGAAGTTGGTGTTATCTCTCTATCATCTCAAGTGAAAAACTCATTTTCTTCTTTGAAGTACATAGAGAATTTTATTGTGTAGGCAAAAAGTAGTTGTAGATATTACAAAAGTTTATCAACCGTAATGTATGTTTTTGTTAGAAAAGAATTTTCATTTGATAGGTTGTATTACTTGTGCTTTGGTATTTTCTTGAATGAGTGTTATGTGAGTACGTTAGGGTTATATTAGTTGTTTGGTGCTACAAATGTACAATAAATCTAATTTGGGTGATGAGTGTTATGTGTGTACATTGGGTTATATTGGGTCTTTGGTGGTGTAAATTTTATTGATAAAAAATGAAAATCTTTAGATTTGCAAAAGTTGAATGTACATAATCAGCGTTGGTCAGACATTAACAACAACATTTTGTATTGCACACAACATGTAGACATCAACAACAACGTCTAATGTTTATGGTCAAATGTGAGTGTTAGTATTTCATTTTTAGCATGTAATAGTACACAAATTTATGAATGTCTTTGTTGTGTACCATCTTATGCAGCATTACATTATTTACCAACAGTTGATGCACATTGTTAACTTGATCATTTGATGTTATTATATTCAGCGTCAATGTCTGATTCTAGCAACCCTTTCATCTATAGGCCTTGCGATGTGTTCACTGCTATGGGTCGTTGCTGAGTATTGGAAGATGCGTTTAGCTATTCAATCGATCCAAATCTGCGAAATAGTGCAAGGGTTCACAATACCATGAGACAGGAGTGGGCTTGGTTACTCCGTGAATAGGAAATGTTTTATGATGAGTTGATTGGTTATAAGTTGCTAGTGCCTCGGCAACTCGCATCGCAGATGCCAAGAGACATGATTGACGAACTTCGTAAAGCATTGAACTGCATAAGAGAAGAAAATAATCGAATGAAGATACATTTTAATCGATATCGATCCTAAGTCGAGATTCGAGAGTCAGTGGAGTTTAAGTTGTACGAGCACGCACAATACATGCAATCACTTCTTGCTGATCCCATTTATTAGTCAGACGTGGAGATTTCAGATGAAGAGTAATGGTGTCGTGGTGTAATTGGACTTTGTTGTAGAACTATTCTCCTTAACTATGTTTTTTGGACTCGGTCACATGAAACTCCCACTCCCGCCGCAGTTTGGCATGGTATTCCCTCTCATCGGAATCTCTCTCCCTCCTATAGTTATCTGGAAAATGAGGTAACTTCCAATTGCGTGTTGACATTGGAAAATGTGACTTCAGATCGGTATGTGTTAGATGAAGAGTAATCATGTCATGGTGTAATTGAACTTTGTTGGAGAACTATTTTCCTTAACTATGTTTTAGATGTATGTGTGTCACTATTGTTGCATTTGTACTATGTAAACCTTATTATTGATTGTGAGGAGCATGCACGTTATTCGTAATCTTGATTATTCCCACATAACGCATAAAAGTTAAATATTCCCACACATGATGTTTTTCAATATGCACTTATGGCATAACACAAAAAACTTAAATATTCTTACACGATGCCACCAATATGCATGCATTGCATATCGAACACTAACACTACTAACATTATTAACTTAACCTGTAGACATAAGACACACACCACATAGGCATTCATTCTGACAGGTAGTCCTCGTAGTTGGGGACATTGTTACGTTCCACCAGAGTGAGTTGCCTGTTAGTTGCGGTGGTCAGCTCTTTCGCTAGTTGTAGCATGTGATACTTGCACCTACGAACCCCAACCACATGAGTATGTGATAGCGCGCATGTTGCTGCACTACCTCATTAGTAGCATCCACAGCTAGGGGACCTCTAAACCTTGGCTTTAGCCAGCTGACTCTTATCCTCGCCCCAGTGAGAATAGACTTGTTTTCATGGGGATGTGGTACCGGGTCTGGAGGACGATGACCCAATAAATCATGACACAACCTAAGCCAATCCATCTTGACACTCCCAATCACGGGCAACCCATCAACGGGAACCCCTAGCATCACCTCGATATCTTGTAAGGTGATGCCCATCTCTCCATGCGATAGGTGGAATGTGTGCGTCTCCGGACGCCAATGCTCGACCAGTGTAGTGATCAACACGTGATTAACTTCCAAGTTTGGAACCTTGAATAACCCTTCGAAACCCATCTCAGTTACGTAGCGGGCAATCCGTGGGTCTAGCCCATGCCGAGGTTACTCGCAAGATCGGCGTCTGCACTTTAGCATGCCTGGCACTACCTGCACACGAAAGAGCGTTATCTTAGGATAGTGCACACGAAATAACTATAACAATGCTACATAATTATAATATGCAAGAAACAATAGGCTAACTGGTTAGTTACGAACATTTTTAACATAATTAACTGGTTATTCACTCTAGCTCAATAGTAGATAGGATCAATTCAAGATCAATGACATTGTTTAAAATTAGCTCTAAGGTGATGGGCATTATGTTTTGAAATGAATGAACAAAGTGCCTCACTATGTCAAATGGAGTAGGGAATTAGGAATCAAAGTCAGTTGTTTTATGTGTAGCCACGCCTATTTGTGTGTGCACATTTGGAGAAATAATGGCAGCGGATTCATTTTAATTGATTACTATAGCTTTTAAATGAGATCTACTGACTTTGAATATTTCTGCTTCATACCATTTTCTTGATGTTGTTAATGAAAGAGTGTTTTTAAATTCATGATTATTTCTGCTTCATAACATTTTCTCTTTGGATTAAATAAAATTCTGCCTAAACCAAAAGAGAAATGATACCATTTCTAACATCTATTTAGAAATAATCAAAGAACCCTACAGAAAGAAATAGAAACGATTTCAACATGTCCGAAGTTCAGTACAACTACGTACCTAACTAGTAGGCGTCTCCCACAGCGCCATGGATCAATGACCCAGCTGCCGCGTCAACTGTGTACCAACCGCGGGTCCCAGATCCACATTTCGTAGTTGCTGCATATCTGACATGCATGCAATCACGTTAATAAACCATTGACTGCAGGCAGACATTAACAGTAGAGCCAGGACTTGCAATTATAAAAATTCATAATTTCCAATACAGCCAGGACTTGCAAAAAACATAGAACTTGTTTCAAAGTGAATATAAGTTAACCGTATTACATATTCACTATGAAAGTATCATAACAACTAACATGTAGCTTTAGACACAAAACAACGTTTGAAAAGATAAAGATATTTTAAAAAATACAAAATGGTGGGAATGTAAAGCTTTTTTAAATTATTTTTTTTTTAAAATAATGACCCTATGGTCCCCAACTAACTGTGCTACCCTAGGGTTAACGAAGCTCTTTTGATGCATACAGAAATGTGCATAATGTGATGAAACATACATGAAATAGACAACTTCACAAAAACACCACATCTTGTGAAAGCATGTTAAGTGAAATGAAAGCATAAGAGAACTAGAGATATCATCAAGTAATAGCAAGTTAATATTTTGAAGATAATTGATTGCTTATCAAGAAATGAGGAGCTGAGCATTTGACAATAATTGATATAGTGTCAATGTACAACACTTTGAATAATCCAAAATTGACCGAAAAATCATTACATGCTTCTTGTAAGTGATTAAATGCAATAAGGATTTGGTAACACCATTTGTTTTGTGTTCTTTTATTTTAAAACACATCATTAAAAAAATAAAAAACTGAAAGTTGGTTAAAGTTGGTATGTTTTCTCAAATATTCTCTTCTAATTTATAAAGTATTTATTCAATCCACAAAAAAAAAAAAAAAAAAAAAAATACAATTCATGCCATTGATCCCCTCTTCCCTATCACTTTTCCTTTCCTACAACGTTTACTAACCTGTTACATCACAAAAGAAAAAGAAAATTTGTTAATTCAATATACTTTTTAATGACTTTTGCATGATTAGTGTTGGCAATAGTCTATCAGCAACTAGGGTAAGACATTGTTACGAAATCTAATATTGCTTAAACTCCTACAATTAAGACCATATTGTAATGATGCAATTTAATAACCGTGAAGGTAACTAATTTTGGCAAGTTATCTCTAGCCTCCCCCTACCCCCACAAGGCTCTTGCATGATTCTTAGACACGTAGGTCTATGTTTAATAGTGAAGAAAAGCTTGGCTTTTGCAAGTAAACACAAGCAGGTAATTGAATGTTTTAGAACAAACTCACAGAAACAAATATATATATATATATATATATATATATATATATAGAGAGAGAGAGAGAGAGAGAGAGATTTGATAGAAAATTGAAAACATATAATTGCTCAACTGAATTATACATCATGCATCTATATATATGAAAGTTCAATATGGGTATGAAACACCCTTGAACGTTTAGACCCCAAAATATAAAAATACCAATTCAAGCTTATAATCAAACAATTAATGTACGGAACATGAACATAAGCCAGTCATTGAATAGGTAACTAATCTAATCCAAATATAAACACATCCACAGCAGTAAATATAAGGCAAATATAAAGGGAAGAGAGATGCAAACACAAAGACAACACGCGATGTGTTATCGAAGAGGAAACCGAAGCCCTCGGCGTAAAACCTCTCCGCCGCCCTCCAAGCGGTCAATAATCCACTAGAAAATGTAGTTGGGATACATGAACAGCAATAGACCCTCCAAGCCTAATCTACCCAGGTACCTAAGCCCTCCAAGCTTCTTACTCCAACGAGGTTGCGCCAAACCTTTTTCTTTTCTAGCTTACCGGATTCCACTATAGCCCATAGCATCAACCAATGTATATTGGTTCCTTCCCAAACTGCTTCCCTTAGTACCAAATACACCTTCTCACAGACGTGGGTGTGGTGAAACAAGGATTTGGTAAAAGACCTCTCAAGGGTATGACAATGAAGAGGAAGAGAGTAGAGGAATTTGTAGAGTTTCTTAGATGAAGATTGGGGATGAGGCAATCTTGTTTTTCTCTAGGGTTTTCTCTCATAAAATTCTCTCTGGAAGCTCTCTCAATATCATGGGTATAAGGGTCTATATATAGTGGGGTGAGAAAAGAATACGAAGAGACAGTTTTTGCCAAACAGGGTAAATTGGCGGCTTGGTCTCGTGGCTTGTCCAAGTCGCGAGTTCAAGTCGCGACGTAACGGCCTAGCCAGCCTGGGACTTTTGTCCTGTAGTGCGATAGCTGGCGCGACCCTTCAGCTTCCCTGTGTGCATCTCACGTGCCTGCATTTGGCGGCTTGCCAGTCGCGAGCCACCCGCGAGTCCTAGCCGCGAAGCTCTGCTTCTTTGCACATACTTAAGCTTTTCTTCACATCTTCTCACACACTACCCTTACAATAATCCCACCTAATTACAGGGTTACTAAATGCTAAATTACAAGCAAATTGGCACGGAATAAAGCTAACAAGATGGTTGATAAATTTCAACCTTACAATCTCCCCCTTTGGCTATTCTGTGACAAAACCCTAAAACAAACTCTAGACTTAACGCGTGAGTTGGGAATAGTTGGAAAACTCACTCACACCTAACTCTAGAATCTGCGAAGCTTTAGAACCATAAGAACAAGTAACTCCTGAAACACAACAACACAATAAGTTCATTGTATGCGGAAAACTTGTAATACAAATGGAGCAAGCATAAAACGATCAAGCACAATGGAGTAAAACAATAAACCATGGCAAGACCAAAACAGGTAATCACTATAACCAAGTGATCACAATGCTCATTCACACTTGGAATGAACATCCGGACATTCAAGATGACAAACACAAGGCAAATCACTTGAATGACCAACACTCAACCAATGCACAGTACAAGAAGTATGTGCATCTAGGAAAAATCCTACACGGGCACAAGAGTGACAATACTTAAAAAGGAATGCATAGCATTAGGTTAGAAGTATTGATTTAACAAAGCACAAAGGCTGCATAAAGCATGGCACAAACCACAAAGGCCTACAAGTGTGCATAAGAACAAACCCTTAAAGCTTACAAAAGCAACATGGGTACAAACCAACAACAAAGTGCTGAATGATATAAGATGGATACATAAATATGGTAACAACTAAAGATAGACAAAAGCAGTAAACAAAAGTCTGTTAGCTGAAATCTCCCCCTTTCGTTGAGCTCTCCCCCTGCCAACAGCATCTCCCCCTTTTTGTCATGGAATAGCTAGTCGTCATTATCTTCTAGTTTTCTTTGAATTTCATCCAATTGAGTTTGAATCGAAGTGAACTTCGTATCCCATCGAATGTTGAGATGATTCAAGATGGAAGTAAGGTCGGAAATTTTGGAACTCAGTTCATGAACAGAAGCTACAATAGAGTCTAGCTTCTCGTCAGCGGGAAGTGAACTGGATCGCGAGCCACTGTGGGACGCGGAAGCTTCTGTTTTGATTCCCTTCTTGCTATGACCAATGCTAGTGTTAAATGTGCGCATGTTGATTGGACATGGTTTTGCATAGGGGAATTCATTCTCAGACGGATGGAGCCCTTTACGCTTCAGAATCCATGAGATGAGACAGCAAAATGGGATGCACATCCTTGATTCTGTTCATAGAACAGTTTTGCGAAGGATATGGAAGATATGAGCACAGATGTCAATCTCGACATTAGAAATCAGATCATGAAGAAACAGTGCATGCCCGAGATTCATATACCCTGTGCTGGATAGGGGATACAGGTTGTGAAACATGACAATCGTGAGCACCCTCAATTTTGGAGGAAGAGATGAAACATTGACTGAGTTCCCATTTGAGGAAAATTCCAGATTGTCCCCAAGAGCTGCTTTAAGTAGTTCTTCATCCGGATGTAGATCATCATAGACCGATGAGACCCCAAGTATTGGCCTGTTGATGTGCAGAATCTCTGCTAGATATGCGGGAGAAACCGAGAAACTTTTTCCTCTAACCTAGCACTTAAGTTCATCTCCTTCA
Source organism: Quercus aquifolioides (assembly GCA_019022515.1). Classification (NCBI taxonomy): domain Eukaryota; kingdom Viridiplantae; phylum Streptophyta; class Magnoliopsida; order Fagales; family Fagaceae; genus Quercus; species Quercus aquifolioides. The sequence continues at coordinate 14,655,182 of CM032334.1, read as the reverse complement.
ACAATTGCATTGGCATAAAACACTTTTACCAAATCTTCATATGCATCATCAAGGTCAGAGAGGAGATAATTCCAATCCTTGCATGCAAACCATTGAGGAATGTTGGTGTCAAACAGAGAATGTTGGTCAAAGACTCTTTCAATCAGAGGTGTAGCCTTTTTGAAGTAATTGTCATGAGTCTGAAAGGCAGCATATGATCGAAACTTGTTGGGATCGAACACACCAGATGGGGAACGAGCCCGCTTTGATCTAGGAGAAAAATCATCAATTTCAATAACATGTTCCTTTCCTTTGCTGCTGCCTCCTTTTACAGCTGATCTCTTGAATGGAGACATTTTAACTCTGCACCATGATTTAACACACACAAGAAACACCAAACAGGACAGTAAACATTATTAGCAATGTGTCAGTGCCATTCCATGGGTAATGAAGGAAACCCTAAACACTTGAAATTTGGGTTCAAAACATGACAATGAGTGTGTGTAAACAACCAACACCATAGTAGGTACACAAGATTGAGAAGATCAGTGTATGAACCAGCACAAATAAGCAATATAACCCGAAAATCAGAAACCCATGTTCGAACATGACAAATCACAACCCACAACAACATCTACACAAATAAAAAAAAATGCTCAAACCAGTAAGTATGAAGGGAAAGGAAGAAAGCCCATACCTTTTTGTGGAAGATTTGAGAGAAGATGATGCAGAAATGGAGGATTTTCACAGAAAAGCTCGGAGTGTTTGTGAGAATAAAATGAGGAAGACAATGAACAGTCACAAAGGTATGAGGGAAAAACTAAAAGTTTTAAAACTGACATTGGAAAGCAAAAACACGCGTTTTTCGCGACTGGATCAAGTCGCCAGTAAGTCACCATGGTAAGCCGCGACACATTGTGAAGGAAAGAAATCTGAAAAATTTCTCTAAGTATTTTTCGCGACTGGAAGGTCTAACCGCAAGATAGTCGCGATATGAGCCGCGAAGATCCCTGAGTACCCCTCGCGACTGGACCTTCCACCCGCGAACAAGTCGCCACACTGAGCCGCGAAAATCATGAAACTCAAATTTTGGAAAAATTTCTAAGTCTTTTTCGCGATTTAGAGCATTTACTCGCCAGTTAGCCGCGAAAATCTCTGAGAGAGGTTCGCGACTGGAGCATGCGACTGGGCCAACCCGCGACTTAGTCGCCAAAACAGGACAACACTGTTTTTGAAATTTTTGACATTTTTGTAAAAACAAAGCACTTTCCAAAAACAAACTAAAACACTCAAAAATCTTTTTGTGTTTGATCAACAAAGATTGAGCATGTGAAAACACATTTAATCAAATACAATCACACAAATGAATATGACATTCATTAAACATAGACTTGTGTGTTGTGTGTTGTGTGTGGATATCAAAAATGAGATAGTCCTTAGTCCAATGTGAAGCTTCAATGATCAATTCAATCAAGGCATACACAACTAGCACTAGATTATGTGACCTATCTCAATTATAGAAACATGCATATATGACCTCCCACAAGTACTTGATAACAATTCTTTGAAGCTTTTCATTTGGCTCCATATTCAACATATCATTTGCAACTTTTGAGCAAAGAAAATCTCATTGAGAGATAGATGCCTGAAATTTTTGATATTTCAATTGATGAGTTAGCCTTTGGCTTTTTAGGCATCATTCATACATTTTATTTTGGTCGCTTTCCCTTTTTCCTAGTCGAATACTAGTTTGTGCGACAGGCTTTTGTAGCTCTATATCTCTTTTCATTTGGAGATTTACATTTAGAGAGCTCTTTTAGGCATAAAAAATAAAAAGTGGGAAGATATATAGGCATGAGTCTATGCATGTCTCAAGATCAACAAAACCATTCACTAATCATTCATGACAAGGTTGAAGATCTATTTACAACAGTCACATAGATTTCAGAATTTCTTCCACTATAATATGAGTGCATGAGAGACAAGCTAAGCTCGTTAAATGCACAAAGCCATAAGTACAAAGGTACAAGGCAAAACATGCTTTGAGACAAAAACTCAACAAAGTGATCAAACTTTTTGGATTTTCTACTTTTTATGTGTTTTTGGATTTTTGACACAAAAACATTAAAAACCAAAGAAAAAAAACCCACAAAAACATTCAGACAAACAAAAGATACACACAACAAACTAGAATAAAAAATGTCATGGAAGATTGAGTTTAAGGAATGATACCGACACCAATTGTCTTACGCAAGGATTCAAACCTAGGGCTATCAAGAGGTTTGGTGAATATGTCTGCCTTTTGATTGTTAGTATTGATGAATTCTAGACATACTATCTTGTCCTCTACCAAATCCCAAATGAAGTGATAGCGAATCTCGATATGCTTTGATTTGGAGTGCTGAACTAGATTCTTTGACAGGTTTATGGCACTAGTGTTATCACAGAACACACACATAGTGTCTTGAGAAATTCCATAATCATGCAATAGCTTTCTCATCCATAACAATTGTGCATAACAACTTCCTACTGCAATGTATTCAGCTTCAGCCATTGACAGAGATACTGAATTTTGCTTTTTGCTCATCCACGAAATCAAGTTATTTCCAAGATAGAAGCACCCACCAGAAGTACTTTTCCTATCATCTATGCACCCTGCCCAGTCAGCATCTGAATATCCCGCCAAACACTCATTTGAATCTTTTGTATACCAAATCCCATATTCAGATGTGCCATTTACATAGCGAATGATTCGCTTAACTGCTGTTAAATGGGATTCTTTAGGAGCAGCTTGAAACCTTGCACAAACTCCGACACTGAATACAATATCTGGCCTACTTGCTGTGAGATAGAGAAGACTGCCAATCATACTCCGATAAAGGGTTGGATCTACGTCAACACCGGCTGCATCTATGCTCAACTTTGCCGAGGAACTCATGGGAGTAGAGGTATGTTTCTTGGAGTCCAGACCAAATCTTTTGACAAGATTTTTCGCATACTTCTCTTGAGATATAAATATTCCATCTCTCCGTTGTTTCACTTGAAGCCCAAGGAAGTAGTTCAACTCTCCCACCATGCTCATTTCAAATTCCCTTTTCATTTCTTCCGAGAACTCGTGAGCAAGTTGATCAATTGTGGATCCAAATACAATATCATCCACGTACACTTGAGTGACAAGAAGGGATTTTTCATCTCTTTTAACAAACAATGTGCGATATGCTTGACCTCTCTTGAACCCACGATCCAATAGGTAAGTAGTGAGACGATCATACCATGCTCTTGGCGCCTGCTTCAACCCATATAAAGCTTTCTTCAATCTTAGTACATGACCCGGGAAGTGTAGATCTTCAAACCCCTTGGGTTGTTCAACGAAGACTTCTTCATTAAGAAAGCCGTTTAAGAAGGCACTTTTTACATCCATTTGATACAGCTTGAAATCCATGATGCATGCTATGGATAAGAGAATTCGAATGGACTCTAGTCTTGCTACCGGAGCAAATGATTCATCAAAATCTATGCCTTCCACCTGAGTATACCCTTGAGCCACCAATCTAGACTTATTTCGGATAACTTCACCATCTTCATCTGTTTTGCTCTTAAAGATCCACTTGGTGCCGATCACATGTGTATCTTTAGGCCTTGGAACCAATTCCCACACATCATTTCTAACAAATTGGTGTAGCTCCTGGTGCATAGACTCTACCCAATTCTCATCTTTTAGTGCTTCTTCTACCTTTTTAGGTTCAAATTGAGCGAGATAGCAATTGTATGTTACATGGTTAGCAGTATACTTTGGCCCTTTTCTCAAATGAAGTCCCTCGTTCACATCCCCAATAATATTACTTGATGGGTGATTGAGAGTCACTCTTGATGAAGGTTTCTTGGTAGTTGAGAGTTCCTCATCACGAGAAATTGGGGTTTGAACTTCTGGAGGAGTGAGTGGACTTGAGACTTCTTGTGTTGATCTAGTCTCTCTTCTTGGTATAGAAGGTGTGGACTCCTTTCCGGGTGTTACTTTCTCAGCATCATCACTTAGAGGCATATCATCATCATCCTCATTTTCCTTGAGTTTAACCCCCCTTCCATCATCCTCAATTTCCTTTTCAGATATGGTGTCGTCTATGACCACATTGATTGACTCCATCACCGTCTTAGTGCGCTTGTTGTACACTCTATAAGCTTGGCTATTTGTGGAGTATCCTAGGAGTATTCTTTCATCACTCTTAGCATCAAATTTTTCCGGATTTTTCCTGTCATTTAGAATGTAGCATGTGCTCCCAAATACTCTGAAATACTTCACCTTGGGTTTCTTTTCTCTCCATTTTTCGTATGACGTCTTCTTTATCCTTGCTCGGAAATAAATTCTGTTACAAATGTAACAAGATGTGTTCACAGCTTTAGCCCAGAACCTTTGTGGTATGTTTTTGTTGAGTAGCATGACTCTAGCCATCTCTTGGATCACCCGGTTCTTTCTTTCAACCACCCCATTTTGTTGTGGAGTCTTTGGAGCTAAAAATTCCTTCTTGATACCATGCTCTTCACAAAATGACTCAAATTTAGCATTCTCGAATTCCTTCCCATGATCACTTCTGATTTTGACTATGGGAACTCATTTTTCATTTTGTAGTCTCTTGCATAATCTTTGCATTTTATCACATGCTTCAGATTTCTCTCTAAGGAATTCCACCCAAGAGTACCTTGAGAAATCATCAACTACCACCATAATGTATCTCTTTCCTCCTAGGCTTTCAGTTCTTGTAGGCCCCATTAGATCAACGTGAAGAAGTTCCAAACACCGTGAGGTAGCAATCACATTCACCTTGTGATGGTTTGCTTTTGTTTGTTTCCCCATTTGACATGCTCCACATATAGTCTTTTCCACCTTTCTAAACTTTGGAAGTCCTTCAACTGCCTCAAGTTTGGAGACTTTACATACTTGTTTGAAGTTTGCATGTCCAAACCTGTGATGCCAAAGTTTCAGCATATCAACACGAGCACTTCTACATGAAATAGGTGTCTTAGGAACTACTCCATAGCAATTATCAATAGTCCTATTTCCCTCCAAGACTTGAATCCCTTTTTCATCAATGATTATGAACCCCTTCTTTGAGAATTGGAAAAGGAACTCTTCATCACATATTTGAGTAATACTTAAGAGATTTGCCTTCAATCCTTTGATGTATAGCACTTCTTTCAGTAGAGGTAATCCCGGTATTTCAACCGTTCCTTTCCCGAGAACTTGAGCATGACTCCCATCACCAAAAGTCACATAGTCACATGCTTTCTCTTTGAAAGTCTTAAACAGTGATTTATCTCCTGTCATATGACGAGAACATCCACTATCAAGATACCATAAGCACGAGTTAAATACCTTCAATGAGGTGTGCACAAACATACAAGCATGAGACAAGCATTCTTGACCATCAAATAAAAATTCATTGTTATTTTCCATGCTTTTTCTAGATTGAATTTTCTTTTTCAGATTATCAACATTTTCACACAATGTTCTATTTCTTCTTTTGTATTTCTCAATCAAAGAATTAGACTCACATAGACTATTGTGTAGAATGTGGTTCTTATTTTCAAAGTATTTCAGCAAGTTAATGAACATCCTAGCATGTTTTCTGGATTTAATTAGCTCTAAGAGTTCAATTTTAGAATATCCTTCAAACATACTCATAGAGTCATTATCACAAACACTTAAACCACAGTTCAGCATGACCCTTTTTACAGCTGCATCCATAGCCAAGGGGTCTAGGATCGCACTCAGGTAATTAAACCACAAAGAATGCACCCGCTCTGATACCAATTGAAAGTTCAATATGGGTATGAAACACCCTTGAACGTTTAGACCCAAAAATATAAAAATACCAATTCAAGTTTATAATCAAACAATTAATGTGCGGAACATGAACATAAGCCAATCACTGAATAGGTAACTAATCTAAGCCAAATATAAACACATCCACAACAGTAAATATAAGGCAAAGATAAAGGGAAGAGAGATGCAAATACAAAGACAACACGCGATGTGTTATCGAAGAGGAAACTGAAGCCCTCGGCGTAAAACCTCTCCGCCGCCCTCCAAGCGGTCAATAATCCACTAGAAAATGCAGTTGGGATACATGAACAGCAATAGACCCTCCAAGCCTAATCTACCCAGGTACCTAAGCCCTCCAAGCTTCTTGCTCCAACGAGGTTGCGCCGAACCTTTTTCTTTTCTAGCTTATCGGATTCCGCTATAGCCCATAGCATCAACCAATGTATATTGGTTCCTTCCCAAACTGCTTCCCTTAGTACCAAATACACCTTCTCACAGACGTGGGTGTGGGGAAATAAGGATTTGGTAAAAGACCTCTCAAGGGTATGACAATGGAGAGGAAGAGAGTAGAGGAATTTGTAGAGTTTCTTAGATGAAGATTGGGGATGAGGCAATCTTGTTTTTCTCTAGGGTCTTCTCTCACAAAATTCTCTCTGGAAGCTCTCTCAATATCGTGGGTATAAGGGTCTATATATAGTGGGGTGAGAAAAGAATACGAAGAGACAGTTTTTGCTAAACAGGGTCAATTGGCGGCTTGGTCTCTCAAGTCGCGACGTAACGGCCTGGCCAGCCTGGGACTTTTGTCCTGTAGTGCGATAGCTGGCGCGACCCTTCAGCTTCCCTGTGTGCATCTCACGTGCCTGCATTTGGCGGCTTGCCAGTCGCGAGCCACTCGCGAGTCCTAGCCACGAAGCTCTGCTTCTTTGCACATACTTGAGTTTTTCTTCACATCTTCTCACACACTACCCTTACAATAATCCCACCTAATTACAGGGTTACTAAATGCTAAATTACAAGCAAATTGGCACGGAATAAAGCCAACAAGATGGTTGATAAATTTCAACCTTACAATATACACTGATTTCCAATCCATCTAATCATATCAAGGAAGAGTTAAAGTAAAACACTAAAATATAAAATAGCTAGCCTAAGCATATATGCCTAACTTGATCCTAATGTTCATGGCTGCAAGGCATAAACAAAAAGGACACATAGTTGCAGAATGTATAAGCAACCTAACCAACCAACTAACGTGAGAATCAATGTCTAAATCAAACTAAGTAAACCAACAAATGAACACAGCAAAATGCAAACCAAAGAATCAATTAAGCACCACAAAAAACACCATTGTAAAACACTAAAACATAGCTCTAAAATTAAAAGGTACCCAATTAGGATCAGTACCTCTATGGCCTTGAATGACATTAACCAAATTACCCCTAAACAAGCCCTGCCACCCATCAGTAGTAGAATGTCCCTTCTTTAAACAAAGTGTATAGTTCTTTCCTTTTACTTTTTCCCCTAATCTTTAAGTACCTCCGTACTTGACATCACATTCTAAAAGAAATTTTATTTCATAAAGCAAGAAGTGAAAAGGGTTCATAGTAAGTTAGTGGCTAGTGAGGTGTGTTTTCAACAAAAAAGGGGGAGACAAACATGGAAGCAGGTAAAGACTCTAGTGCAATGGACATCTCACTCACAAGCACAGCTTTGGAGGAAACTAATAATAATCAAATTAATATTGAGCTTAATTAAATGGATTAAACAATTGTGAGACCTATACCATCAAATTATGGTGTGTGCATAGTTATGTGTCAAATGAACATTGAATTGGTGACCATAATAGTCCAAGAGCTTTGCTTTCTTTTCTTTTTTTTTCTTTTTCTTTTTTTAATTTATGTTTATGAATACAGTCCAAGAGTTAACAATTTTGAGATTATGAATAATGAATCTTTTCTATTTCTCTTATTCTTCAAATTAGTTAGAAAACAAAAAATCATGACATAAATTAATAGAACTAAAACAATGCCAAAAGGTTGAAATGAGATACTCCTAAATTTGTATAAAGCAGGCTTGATGAGAATGCAAAATGTCATATTTTTCTCCCTTAATGTTTAGTCTTTGATATTAATTTGGTGCCTCAATGTACTCATCATTCTAATATTTTGATTTAGGATGCAAATGGAGCCATTAAGTGCAAAACATAGCTAATTGGGCGATTCTGGACAGCTTTGACATCACTTTATAATCTGGGCATAACTCTCTCATCCGAGCTTTGATTGTGATGATTCAAGATGCTGTGGAACTCCAAGACAAAGATCTACAACTTTCATGTTTTGAGTTTTGAGAGATACGGGCCGCATCAAGGTCGAAATCAGGCTTGAAGTTGCTGCACCTGCACTGTTGACGTTCTGGAATGTTCCTTTGCTTGAAATTCTAATACGCGGATCTGATGCGGTTTATTTTTGGAAGCTTCCAGATCTGATGCACTAAAATTCCAGCTGGAAAACACCACTTTCCTAGTTATATTAGGACTTTGTTTTATTTTTAATATTTTTCCTTAATTAGTCAAATTTGGATATTATTATTTAGAATATTTTTAGGAGATTTTGTAGGCTTGGGAAAGGGGGAATTAACGTGAAAAAGGGGGAGGAGAAATCAGAATTGGACACACACACACGCCTCTCTCTCCCCTCTTCTCTGATTTTTTTCCTTTGAGTTTTCTGTCAGGGCCCTGCGTGGCTAAAACCTTTATACTTGGTCAAAGGAAATTGAAGCCTCGGAATCAATAAAATTGTGAGATCTAGTTTGTTTTTATTGTTCAATTTATGCTTTGAATATCGGATGTTCTTCTATGCTTGTTTTCATGATTGTCTTGTTTAATTACTAGGAGGCCTACTAGTTTATTATTCGTTGCAATCTACTGCTAGGTTAGATATCAAATCCGTAATTGTTTGATCTCTCTAATTTGTGAAGCAACCAAGATTTAATAATTTGCTGCGTCAGAAATTATTAGATCTTAGGAAGAATGCTCGACAAAATTAAATGCAACCGCTTGTGTTTGTGTTGTTTTGCTTCATCAATCTCTCTAGTTCTTAAGGCTGCTACTAAATTAAACCTTTAGCACTTGTCTTGGGTTGTTTAGTAGTTAGGGTTAATTAGATCGCTTGTTTTCTAATTAACTGCAACTAAGGAGAGATAGGAAAATAGTTCCAACAGTGAATATTTAAAGTGTGAATTGATATATACTTACATCAATGATCAGTTGTAAAATTTCAATGGTGGATGTTGACTTGGACCAAGGTTTGTTCTCTTGATTGATTTTGATACTTTAATTTGAATTGTTCCTTAGTTGTTTTTTTCTTAAAATTGTTTTCATTATACTCAAATCCCCCCATCCTCCTGTTCACGTAGCATAAAATTAGGCTAGATACTTTTCGTGGGAACGATCCTTACTCGCACTACTACATATATTTTTAGGAGTATAGGTTTTATTTTTGGTTACCTGCGACAGCACACCAAGGCTACTAATCACTGGGAAGCCTGAACAACATTAATCAAAGTACAGTTCAATATTAATATTAAACATTATGCAAACTGCAGTTCAATATTAATATTTGAGGGAAATATTAATAATATAACATTATCCAAAGTATAGCTCAATACTAATATTTACAGTGCCTCACCTATGCCTCACCTAAACTATTACTTAACAGAAATCCTACTTTAAAATAACAACCTATCAGAAGTTATTTCCTGATTTATTTATTAATTCTAGTCTCTTAGGACAATAAATTATGCATCTATACACAAAATGTAAAAGACTTTCAACTGATGTGGTAAGATTATATGTTCCCATATGATATTACAAGGATAATGACATGAAACCAAAAAAAAAAAAAAACTAAGATGTTGAATAAAAACAATATGGCACAGTTAGAGCCCTAAGCAGAGTAAATGGCAGCAAAGGTTTTAGGAACCCAAAACAATAGATATACAGGGCATTTATGAGTTCAATTTAGTTCAGTGATAGTGGATGTCCACGATGTGCATTTTATGATCTATGTGTAGATATATGCGTGCATATCCATTACACACACATTATATTTATTATAATAATAAGTTAACAAAGTGGAAGCTTGTAAAAGCCAGTAAGTTTTGAAGCTTTGATGGGTAGGGGCAAGTTTTCCATACAAAAGCATCTGGCAAGTCAAGGTTCCTACAAATGTTGCTTTCTTTGCATGGATAGCAGCACTAAACAGAATTTTAATAGTGAATAATTTGTGGAACCGTGACATGCACTTTCAAACTATATGAATTAAAAAGCAATTTTCCCTAATAATGAACACCATTGTCATGCCAACTGTATTTTACATGAATTTGTGCCTTAGATATGCATCAAAACCCAGTTCAAAACCAAACCCAACAAAGCTAAAACAACATCAATAATATTGAATAGAGAAAAATCTAATAGAGAAAAACTTAAGAAGCCACACTCAAATCAGAGTACATGTACAAGCAACACTTAACTCAGATTAAATGCAAAGGGGAAAAAAATTGAACTCAGCATTTAGAAATTACCTTAATATGTTTCTATTAATCCTTTAACTCTGAAGATGGATTGGGTTCAACTTCGGCTATGGTGAGGGTTATGGTGAGAGTGAAAAGGTGTGGGTGTGGGTTGAGCTTCGGAAAGGGTCTACTGAACGGTTTGGTTTGGGTACGGGTAGAAATAAGAGAACTTGAAGACGCGTTGAACTTGGAAAGGGTCTACTGAACAGACTAAGGATGGCTACTAATCGGACTGAGGAAGAAGGGAGACAAACTGTTTTGGAGACATTACATTCAAAATTCAATTTTATTCTGCAGATAACTCAGTTTCCCCATTGCCGAGTTCTAAACAGTAACGTGGAAATATTTTATTGCGCAAAAGCCACAGTGGCGATCCAACGTTTCACCAACCTGCCCAGAACTCGGTCTTGTAATAGTCGAATTCCTTAAGTAACTTGGCTGTAGAGTGATAGAGTATCGAAATAGGGGCACGCACCTATATAATTTGGGAACGGGGACATATTGCCAAATATTTTTCTCAATAGGGGCAAAAGGCTAGAATCTCCATCTTATGTGTATTATTGTACTATTTTGGGTGTTAGTTTACTTATTTATAGTTCTTACATAATTTAAATTCTAGACATAAACGTATTTTATGTCTAAAAATATTTAAAAATATGCCTAAATATAAATTTTAATTAATTATTTAATTACCATACCTACACCGTATCATACCCTTATTTTTCAAAAATTGTCGTACCCCTATATCCGTACCCGTGTCGTATTTGTACCTGTGTCCATGTCGGTGCAACTTAGCAAAGAATTAACGTTGCTTTGCACTTGTGGTTAGAAATCCGTTCATGGGTAGCAAATCTATATATATATATAGATTTCTTTTTTCTTTTTTCTTTGGAAAGGCTGTCCAATCCGCGCACAGGGCTAAGGAAATAGTAAACACCTCTCACAAGATGATGAAGGACAAAGAAGCAAGGCGCATAGCTGTTGTGGAGGCCTTTAGGGTGGCAAACAAAAAGTCCCAAGAGCTAACCACCAAGCTGACCGAGGCTAAAAGGGACAAAAAAAGTGCTAAGGCAGCCTCGGATAGGGAAGAGAAACAAGATGAAGTCCAGTGCAAGCAACTTTGCCAAGTCAAGGCCGATCTTGTCGCCACCAGAGATCAAGTAAAAACTCTGTCAAAGAAACTGGAAGAGGCCGAGAAGGCCAGGGATCAAGCGGAGCAAGATGGGTATGAAGTAGGAGTGGCAGAGACTAAAGAAACCCTTAGGGCTGAGGTCTCGGAGGTATGTAGGCACTACTGCCTCTAAGTGTGGAACGAGGCCCTCAGCCAAGCTAGGGTTGAGGCTTTCTCTGCCCTTAGGAGAGTGGAAAGTATGTACTCTTCGGGCCCTAAGGCTGATACTGCATCCAAGGAGGCAGATGCTGGGAAGGAGAGCCCAGCCAAAGCTTTTCTTTCAGTCCAAAGCCCACCCAAGGAGGCAGAGATGCCTGAGGTCACTAAGAAGCCAGCCGAGGTGACCAAGGAAGTGGCCCATGATGCCATCTAGCCCCCAGCTGACCCTAAGGACCCATCTAAGGAAAATGAGGCCTTTCATAACATGGAGATTGTTCTGGCAACTCTCCCAATACCTAGAAAGAAGGACCTTAGGGGTAAAGGTATAGCATCCTCCACGATAGCCTCCACCCAGCCTGGCAAAACTCCGAAGGACGAGCTTGTGATAAAAATGAAACCCTGAGTTGCCTTGCCTTCTTTTCTTTTTCTTCTTTGTTTTTTTTTTTTTTTTTGAACTGTTGTTTTTGTTTTCAAGGTCTGTAATCTATTTGATCTTTTGTAATTAATCTGCCTTTTTCTAAGGCTTAAATTAATGAAAGTTATTAACATTTTCTTTCCTCTTGTGATGCTTATACAAGTTTTGATATAGTTTCTATTTTATGTAACACTTAGCCAACGTGACAATGAGATACATCTCCATTTATTTATCTACATAAGTGGTAGCATAGTTATCACACCTCACATGATTAGCATCAAAATAGGTCAAACCTACTAAGTACATAACCTTGGCAAGGTATAAACTTAACCTCAAAAACATACATAATGGTAAAGTATCCTCACATGTCTAACTCCACTTAATCCCTCACTTATCAGTAAGTCTAAAGGATTGGAGGGATAATCAATTCTCAAATAGATAATAGATATACTTGGTGTACTTACAAATGCTTTAAGTGATGCTCATGAATGTCCATTCTCAAGTTACTACCATGAAGATCTCTGCTACTTAGCATGGCTGGTTCTACTTGATGCTTAGATAAATAACAGAAAGTATGAATTTACCCAAGGCATGTGGCTTGAGGAACCAGACATGACTAAGGTTCTACTTAACACTTGGAGAAACAATTTAAAATGTCAATTTACCCAAAGTATGTGGTCCAAGGAACCAAGCATAAGTAAGGTTCTGTTTAACACTTAGAAAAATGACATGAAGTATTAATTTACCCAAAGTAGGTGGTCCGAGGAACCAGGCATAACTAAGGTTCTATTTAACACTTAGAAAAAAAACATGAAGTATTAATTTACCCAAAGTAGGTGGTCCGAGAAACCAGACATAACTAAGGTTCTGTTTAACACTTAGAAAAATGACAAGAAGTATTAATTTACCCAAAGTATATGGTCCGAGGAACCAAGCATAACTAAGGTTCTGTTTAACACTTAGAAAAATTATTTAAAATATCAATTTACCCAAGGTATGTGGTCCGAGGAGCCAGGCATGACCAAGGTTCTGTTTGATACTTAGAAAAATAATTTAAAATATCAATTTACCTAAGGTATATGGTCCGAGGAGCCAGGCATGACCAAGGTTCTGTTTGATATTTAGAAAAATAATAGATGTAACGCATAATGTAATAACAATACAGCAGAAATGACTTTCATTAATAATAATACCTTTGCAGGTTATTTACATTCCAAGGGCGGGGTACAACTTTTTTGTCTAGATCTTCGAGATAATATACACCTATTTCAGCCATCAAGGTGATACGATATGTCCCTTCCTAGTTGGGCCCCAATTTTCCCCATGCTGGGTTTTTAGCAGCCCCCCAAAACCTTTCTTAATATCAAGTCTCCAGGCGCGAGTGGCCTTAACTCCACATTTGAGTCGTACCCCTGCTTGAGCTTGTGTGGATAGTACGCCAATTGAATCATGGCTGTTTCTCTTTGTTCTTCAATTAAATCTAAGCTCTTCTCTAGCAACTCATTGTTGTTGTTCAGAGTGAAAGAACTCGTCCTCAGCATTAGGAATCTGGTCTCCAAAGGAATTACGGCCTCGGCCTCATAAGTCATTGAAAATGGGGTTTCCCCCGTGGATCTGCAAGGCGTAGTCCGATATGTTTAAAGGACGTGTGGCAGCTCTTTCACCCATTTTTCCTTTGCATCATCCAACCTACTCTTGAGTCCATTCACTATGACCTTATTGACAACCTCAGCTTGTCCATTCCCTTGTGGATAAGCTAGGGTGGAATATCTATTCGTAATGCCCAAATCACAATAATACCTCCTGAAGGCTTTGCTATCAAACTGAAGACCATTGTCCGAGATGAGTGTATGAAGGATTCCAAATCGAGTGATAATATTTTTCTAGACAAATCTTTTGGCATCCATGTCCCTAATATTTGCCAGTGGTTCAGCTTCAACCCATTTGATTAAGTAATCCATGCCGACCAGCAGTCATCTTTTATTCCTTGTTGCCTTAGGGAAAGGTCCTACAATATCTAAGCCCCATTGAACAAAAGGCCAAGGGCTGGACAGAGGATTAAGGACACCCCCTGGTTGATGAATGTTTGGGGCAAATCTTTGGCATTGGTCACATTTCTTTACATACTCTTGTGCTTCCCTTCGCATATTTGGCCACCAATATCCCTGAGTGAGGGCCCTGTGAGATAAAGATCTGCCTCCTGTATTGCTTTCACAAATCCCTTCATGTAACTCTTCTAGGAGTAGCTCAACTACCTCAGGGTGTATGCATAGCAAATATGGCCCAGAAAAAGAGCGCTTGTACACCTTTTAGTCCTTGGACAGCCAAAAATGAGGAGCCTTCCTTCGTACTTTATCAGCCTCGGACTTCCTCTCGGGCAAGATATCATCTTTAAGGAATAGCACAATAGAATCCATCCAACTAGGTCCCATCCTAATCTGATGGATATGGACCACCTCTTTCCTTATTTCAGTAGGTTTACACAAGTCTTCCATAAGAATCACCCAAGGTAATTTTGTGCCGAGGATGTTGCAAGCGTGGCAAGAGAGTAAGCATGTGTATTTCTACTTCTAAGGATTTGCAATAAAGTGAAAGACTTAAACCTTGACTGCAAGTGCCTAACTTGATTCAAATACTCTTGCATTCTGAGATCTTTGGCTTCCAACTCTCCCTTCACCTAGCCTACAATCAGTCTTGAATCTGAAAACATTTCCACTGTTTTTCCTCGCATTTTCTGAACCATAGCCATTCCAACCAGTAAAGCCTCGTACTCGGCCTCATTGTTTGTGGCCGAGAATCCCAATCTTAAGGATTTCTCAATAGTGATCTTCTCAGGAGATATTAAAACTAGCCCCACTTCAGATCCTCTTTGATTTGCTACACCATCAACATACACTCTTCAGGATAAAGGCTCTTGTAAGGAAACCATGCCAACTGATTTTCTATTCATGTTCTGCTTTCCAACTTTCTCTTCTAATGGGGATTCAGCAAACTCGGCCACCAAATCTATGAGGACCTAACCCTTGACAGGGATGCTAGACATGTACTGTTAGGTTCTAAAGATTTAGGATTTTATGTATTTAGAACTCTAATGTGTAATGTTGGTAAACCATGATCAAAACAATGTGTTTAGTCTTGTTTAGGCTTGCTCAAAGTTGATAAAATATTGTAAAGTTGGAATCGAGTGACTGTAGATGCATTGGGGCATTTCGGTCTGGCTCGATCGATCGAGCCTTTCCTTCGATCGATCGAATTACGGACCAGATGCGTTTTCTGCAGTTTTTTCAACTCAGCCCTAGCTCATTAAACGTTTTGGGTTTTCTGTTTTTACCCTAGGTATATAAAGAAAAACCCTAGCCATGTTTTTAGAGTTGCTCCAGTTGAGTTGTTGCTCATACATTGCTGTTTTGTGTAAATCTCTTGTGAGATCTAGAGGAGCTTTCCTTTACACAAAGCTTAGGGTTTTCGAGATAGAGATTACTTCAACATCTTGATGATCAACTTGGTTGCTATCATTGAAGCTTAAAGAATATCAAGCGTGGATGCTTGTAGCTGATTGAAGAGTCCAAGAAAGAAAGAGTCCGTGGATTCGGAGCTTGCACGTGGTCGTGTCAGTAAGTTCTACTAGTGGGTAGCCTTAGGAAGTCAAGCGGGGAGCTTGTAGTCCTTTTGTATGAACTTCGATTCTTTCATAGTGGATTCAGGTTTGCCTTGAGGATCGGTGGGTCAAATCCTCCCCAGGTTTTTACCGTGTGGTTTCTTGGGTGATCATATCATTGTGTTATTTATTATTCCGCTGCTTTATTCTTTTGATATGATTATTTGATTGTTTTAACCTAGAATTGCATAATTTGACTAAGTAACAACTTGGCTAATTAATCTAGGCTAACTAATCTGGTTGTTTTTAAGGGGTCTAAAACTGTTCATGTACTTGATATCAAAAGCCCATAGGATCGTATCCCACTTGGCAATCCTGCCTGTGTAATCAGCACTCCGAAGTAGGGATCTAAGTGGAAGTTGGGTTAAGACATCAGCTGTGTGGGATTGGAAATAATGGGAGAGCTTACGCGTAACATGCACCATTGCCAAAATGGCTTTTTCTAGTGGTAGGTAATAAACCTCGGCCTCATGCAGTGACTTTCTCACATAATAGACTGGCATTTGCACACCACTATCAACCCGTATTAGCACCAAGCTCACCACATGGGAGGCCACAGTGATATAAGCAAATAAAACCTCATCCACCTCGAGCCTGGACATAATGGGTGGCCGAGAAAGGTATTCCTTCAACTGTTATAAGGCTAGGACACACTCCTCAATCCATTCAAATCCCTTCCACTTATTTAATAACTAGAAGAAAGGCCTACACCTGTCTGCTAATCGAGAAATGAATGGTTTAGAGTAGCAGTCATCTCTGTCAATTTCTAGACTTCTTTGGGATTTCGAGGTGGCTGCAAATTGTTAATTGCCTTAATTTGGTCAGGATTGACTTCAATTCCACAGTGAGTGACCATGTACCCCAAGAACTTCCCTGAACCGACACCAAAAGAGCACTTAGAAGCATTAAGTCACAGCTTGTGTCTTCTCAAGATTTCAAAGATATTTTTGAGGTTGTTGATGTGCTCGGATTCTAGCTTACTCTTTACCACCATATCATCTATATAAGCCTTAATATTTTTTCCTAGTTGTGGCTCAAACATCTTGGTTATCATCCTCTGATAGGTTGACCCTGCGTTCTTCAACCCAAAAGGCATCACCTTATAATGGTAATTTTCAATAGGAGTAACAAAAACTGTCTTCTCTTGATCATTCAAAGCCAAAGGTATCTGATGGTATCCTTGAAAGGCATCCAAGAAACTCATCCAAGGATGGCCTACAGTTGCATCTACTAATTGGTCTATCCGAGGCATGGGGAAAGGGTCCTTTAGACAAGCCTTGTTCAAGTCTGTGAAATCCACACATACTCGACACTTCCCATTTTTCTTCTTCACCACCACCATATTGGCCAACCACTCAGAGTAGAATACTTCTTTAATAGTCCCGGTCCACTTAAGCTTGCTCACCTCCTCCTTGACAGCATCAGAATGCTTTTTGGATGAGCGCTGAGGTGATTGCTTCCTGGGGATGATAGCTGGGTTGACATTTAAATGATGGAAAATGAAATTTGGGTCCACACCCGGAGCTTTGTAAGAATTTCATGCGAACACATCAATATTCCTTTTGAGAAACAGCACCAACTCTTCCTTCTCTTGAGGAGGCAGCTGAGATCAGATCTGAAAAAACTTCTCCGGATTGCCATCTATAGAAATTTCCTCTAACTTCTCACATTTTGCCCCTTCTAAAACCGCATCCAGGGATAACACTAGAGTCCTTGATTGCTACAAGCCCCTATTAGCAGAGGCTGATGACTCAGCTTCAGGCTGATGCATAATTGCAGCCACCAGGCACTACCTAACCACGGATTGGCTCCCAACCAGCTCTTCAATCTAGTCCCTTGACGGATATTTCACCTTCAAATGCATAGTTGAAGAAACAGCTCCCAGGGCATGAAACCAGGGTCTTGCTACAATGGCAGTGTAGGGAGAGAATAAGCATCCACCACAATGAAGTCCACCTCCACCACTTTTTACCCCGCTTGTATTGGCAATCTAATTTGACCCCTCGGAATGACAACTTTCCCATCAAAACCTACCAAAGGTGAATTATAGTCTGACAAATCCTCAAATTTCAAGTTTAGCCCCTTGTACAAATCAAGGTACATAATCTCTGCCCCACTGCCCTGATCCACTAACACCCTCTTCATATCATACCCTCCTATCCTGACGGTGACCACTAGGGCATCATCATGGGGCTGTATGGTTCCAATCTTGTCCTTATCTCCATCCTAGCCCTCTTCGGCTCAGGGTCAGAGTTCTCGGCAGGTGGCCGAGCTACAGACCTCACCCTAGAGGGGTGAGAACTAGTCCTTCTTGGAGCAGCAAAGATGACATTAATTGTGCCCTAATGTGGCCTTGAAGAAGCGTCTCTCTGAGCTCCCGACCCTGTTTGGTCCCCCTGCCCATTGGGCTGATACAAAAACTACTTTAACCTTCCCTCTCTGACCAACTGTTCCAGATGATTCCACAAAGTTCTACAATTCTCGATGGTATGTCCCCGCTTTTGGTGGTACTGGCAATGGAGACTTTGGTTGCGTTTTATGGGGTCTCCTCCCATCTTATTTGGCCATTTGAAGTATGGCTCATTCTTAATCTTCTCCAAGACTTGATGTAATGGTTCTCGAAACACCGTGTTAACCACCTGGGCTGCAATAGACCTAGACTGCCTAGCAAAGTCTCTCCAGGGTCGGTTATTATTGTATCAATTCGACTTGAAATCCTTCCTATCCTAAAGGATAACCTTAGCTTTCCCTTTCCCTTGCTACTGGTCTTCCTCGACCCGTTTATACTCGTCAATACGGTCCATGAGCCGACGTACACTCCTCACAGGCTTCTTGGTCAATGACTTTCTCAAATCATGCTCGGCGGGCAGACCAACCTTGAAAGTCCTTATGGCCACATCATCAAAGTCCCCATTGATCTCATTGAACATATCTAGTACCTGCCTTAGTACGTTTTTAGAGTCTCCCCTTCTCGTATGGTCATAAACAACGAGTCCAAAGGCCGAGGAACCATACTGCATGTAATAAAGTGAGATTCGAACGCCCGGGTGAGTTCCTTAAAGGAATCAATAGAACCTGCTCCCAAGCCATCAAACCACCTCATTGCCACAGGTCCCAAACTAGATGGAAATACCTTGCACATCAAGGCCTCATTCTTGGAGTGCACGACCATTCTCTGGTTGAAGTGGCTTACATGTTCCACAGGGTTTGTACGACCATTGCACATGGTAAACGTTGGCTGAGTGAAGTGCTGAAGAAGTTTTCCTCCTTCAATCCTGCGTGCGAAAGGTGATCTGGAAATTTGGTTCAACGCCTTACTCATAGCATCATTTCCTAGACCTTTGTAGGTTGAATTTTTACCCTTGCACCTACGGTGGTAATCCTCATCGTACGAGAAAGACTCACTGGGTGGAGTCCTCGATCTGGGCCTCTAACTGTCGTCTCCTTCCCCACCAGAAGAAGAAGCAGAACTTGAGGGAGTTATCCTCAGTCGTTCGCGACGCAACTTCCTCCACAAATGATCAATCTCCAGCTGTATGTTTCTAGCATTTTCCTCATGAGAGATGTGGCTCCCAATTCGAGATTGACTTCTACTAGTATGGGTGGTATGCATACTTCCCTCCCGGTCCCTTCTTCATTCAAGATGGAGGAAATGATCTTGACGTTGGGGACCCCATAGATTCCGCCTGGTTTAGACCTGAACCTACCATAATTGAACGTTAAACTCACCACAACACCAGAATTTCCCACAGACAGTGCCAATTGTAAGGACACGATTTGGGTTCCTAGCCCAAGGGATGGATGGATTTAGGCCCAAAAAGCCCAATACAATAAATTTGTAGAGAGTGTGTTGGAAAACTGAGCTCTAATGAGTTAGACAACAAGTATAATGGATCCAAATGGCCAGAAAGTAAAGATAGACTGGTTTTATTTAAATAAAATCATCCTCGGCACAATCCAATGAGATCAAATCTTATATATATTTCTCTTGATTTTGATTACAAGTACAGTCCTTGTTACTATTGTGTTTTTCTCTCCAATCTCCGATCCCCTTCTCTCAGGGTCTTCTTTTTGTTATATATCACCCTCCTTCCTTCATTTTTCACATTCCATGTGTAGATTAGGTTACTAGTGTTAATCCATGTCCCATCAGCACATTCCTAAAATCTTTAGAAGTAGATGTAAGGCTGAAATTTACTGTTCAAGTATCACTCTCACATTAATGCGACCAAAGAGTTAGCTGCAGAGCATTCAATGCGGTGGTAGCAGCTTTCTCTTAGATATTTCATAGTCTCTCTTTGTCCTGTACCTTCAAGATGTGTATCCTTACCAGTAGAATCTCTTGGAATGTTGCTTTGGAAGGTTGACCATATGCTTGGACTTCGGCTTTGACTAGCCGAGGAGACATTCCTCATCGAATCACCATCTTGGACTCTTATGATCGAATCTCACCTCTTCACTCCCTAATACGGACTCCCATGACAGTGTCAACCCGTCCACGGATTGCTTAATGTCCTCGGATTGGGCTCCCGACCCAACATATACACAGATATATACTATTGGGCCTATCACCCCTACAATTATTATTATTATTTAAAATCAAACCCTTTTGAGACTTGATTAATTTTTCACAAATTTTTTTTTTTTGGTTAACAACTAGTATATATAAATCTACATAGATTAAAATAATATAGAAAAAAACAAATGAGTGGACAGTGGTTCACTTACACTTTAAAATCTCCACCCCACTTTTTTCTTATTTGATAAATAATAGAATAATGCTATATCCACAATATTTTTGTAACAATTTCACAACAAAACCTATGTGGTAATATGTTATTGGTTCTAAGGGTGAGTGTGGTTAAGCTTTTTGTCAAAGTGCATAATGAAAAAGTTGAGTTTTCAAAAAGTGCATAATGAAAAAGTGCATTTTCAAAAAACTGAGTGTTTGGTAAAAACTGTTAAAAAATGCTTTTTGAAAAAGCTGAGTGTTTCGCTAGCACTTATAAAAGTGGCAATTTAAGGGGTAAATTACCAAAAAGGACAATGTATATATAAGAGAGTTTGTTTCATACTTTTTTTTTTTTGGATGTGAGTTTATTTCATACTTAAATCAACTACTTCATATACTTAATAATAATAATAATAAATATATATTATTGGTATTATTTTAATAATGTTTGGGCAATTTTTCTTTTTTAGTGTCATAATTATTTGTTATTATCATTAATGACTTCTTCTCAATATTAATTAAATCTACATAATTTTTGTAGGGACTGGGTTTGAGCTTCTACTGTTGAGAGAGTGGACTCGAACCCAACTAGCCCAATACAATGAATTTGTAGAGAGCAAGTTCAAGAACTAGGCCCTAGTGAGGGTTACAATGACTAGGCATGGTTACATATGGATTGAATAGCATGAACTTGGATTAAAATGTGCAATGATGTTCCTCGGCCTTCCTCTTGGGAGCTTAAAGTTCTTTTCTTTCTTCGGTCCCCTTTCAAGAGGGATTCCTTACATTATATACCTCCTTTCAGTTGATCTTAGCCCTACATTTGTTGATCAAGCAGGTCACTACTTGAGTGCTTGTCCCACAGCCGCCTTCCCATTCTTTCTGTGGCTTGCAGCAATCAAGGCTGCACTGTTCAGGGGTCATTTCCTCATTAATGCTGCCAGAACGTTAGTTGTGGGCATTTAATGTGGAGGTGACAGTTCATCCTGGACTTGCTCCTCCACCATGCTTCCATGGCTGACACGTTGTACTTGTTCTTTTTCCTGGGATGCTCCGGGAGGTTACTTTTGATGGCCCGCTGCTTCCTCCTCCCACGGTCTTGATTGGCCGAGGACAGGATTGTCCTCGGCAATGTCCTTGGGCAACTTGGACTTTCTTACTTCGTCCTCAGGTGTCTCTCCCTCCTCGGCATGGGCCTTGGGCTTGGTATAAAGTAGGCCGGGGTTGCCAGATTCTTTAGGCCCCACAATTTTCATCATCGTGAAGCACAAAATGAAAATGTAAAAAGATGATAAAATACATACCAATAATCCAAGTTTAAATTGTACTACATAAAAATGTAAAAAGATAATAAAATACATACCAATAATCCAAGTTTAAATTGTACTACATAAAAATGTAAAAAATTGTACTACATGAATTCTGCTCCAGTTGTTGTAACATCCCTAAACATTCTATCAAGTTGTTGTAGATTTTGTGGACCTTTATGTCAAAATTTTGAAGCTTTGGGTACTTCCTACAAAATGTAATTGTCATTTCACTCATATTACAATAATATACATAACTATTTCAAACTAACTACATATTAATAAAATGCTCAACTCACCTTCAACTTCATGTCCCACCAATCATCACTAGCATCAATTGTTCCCTTCACTGCATCCCAACCTAAATTTGTGTCAAGACCCTTCAACTTTTCCCACACTCTCCAATCTGCTTTTAATACATCCCACCTACATTTTAATTGTTCCTTATCATAGTTTAGACCGGTCTCATCACAGAATTTGATTACCAAATTGCTCCAACCTTTGGCACTTAAGGCAGCAAAGAATCCTTTATTCCCAGCTTCAATCTCTTCCACACAAAGGTTACAAAAAGTAGTTGTCCAACTTGGATCTCTCCAAAATGCTCTTGTTTTGTTTGCCTCGGAGTTGGAAGTGGTGTTTTTACCCATCTATAGAGTTAAGCAACCATAAGACACAATAAATGGATCAACTTTGACACACCAACTGAAAATGTATAGCTTAAACCTCAATTCTTAAACTAAGCAATAAATTCTTACACCAAAACATTCAAAACCCAGAAAATCACATAACTAATAATCAATAAAAACCACAAAAACCAACCCAAAAAACTCAAGCTACCACTCAGTACTAGAAAACATAAAAATAAATATAACCCCATAACATAACTAAAACTTGAAAATTCATATCAAGCAAAAGACTTTCAACCACAACCTTAAAAACCCAGATAATTAAATAACTAATAATCAACATTAAAACACAAAAACTTGTGTGGGGTGCTGATGGGGTGTGCGTGGGCTGCTAATGTGGGGTGCGTCTGCAACACCCTGCCCCATCAGCAGCAAACGCACCCCACATCAGCAGCCCACGCACACCCTGCAACACCTCACCATGCAGCAACACACGCACTTCTCATTTGCACCACACGCACTTCTCATTTCTTAATCTCGGTAATTAAATTTCATTTGTGATAGAACAAAATTATATCATATGTAAACTATTCAGTCACTGGTGACTATATCTGGGCTGCATTACAATCATATGGTATTTTTTTTTGGTGTTTAGTACACTGGAAAATGTAATTCAACAGAAAACAAGCCCAATATTCCAAAATGTCACATACTCAATGAACCACGACAAATAAATTCTGCCTATTTTCAAGGTCACAACCAAACACCCAAAAAAAATAGGCTGATTTTCTGGAAAACATTTTCTGTTGAAACAACAACAAAAGAGCAAAAACTGTTGTCTTTGGATTTTGAACAAAAACTGTTTGCTTGATATTTGTAATGGCAATGATTCCGAGCTGTTTTATGCATCGCATTTGGTATATAGTGAATGGAAGTTACAAGCTTGGTTGATAAAGAAAGTGTTTTTATGGTCTTTTTGAGTATAATTTTCAATGATATAGTTCAAGTTTTGGGAATCTAGGCTGACCTTTTGATATATGTGTAATTGCTAAACTAGTAAACTTGTTTAATTGTGTGGCAATGCAATGCGGTAATGCTGATGTGAAGGGTTTTTTTTTTTTAATGGGTAATTTAAAAACTTTTATTAAAAAAATAGTCAACCCAAGTTTTTATCATTGGACTGTGTTTGCCATGAATGTAAATATCTAATTAATTCTTGGACTAGATCATGCTAAGTTTGACAGAGGTCCAGTTAATACTTGATGTACTAAGCAATATATATATATATACACACACATATATACACAGTCTTCCAAAGATTTTGATAAATAAAAAGATGTTTATTGTACTTCTTAAATATATATACGCATAATCTAGTAACTGGAGTCTTGCTCTGCTTGGTTTTCATCTTGTTAGGGAGAAGAAAATGGTACTTTTCTCTATGATTTGTATGATTAAGAAAGATTCCTGAACCCTATAAAACGGTATTTCAGGAATGACCATATTGAGAAATCTCTTAGTAGCTACAGCAAAGCCTTTGGTGTTGTTTACTGGTGAGTTGATTTCCTTTTCTTTTTTTAATTGGTAAATAAGTTATTACATGCATTAGTGGCCCTAGTGAGTTGAATGCCTTGAACAACACATATTTGGTTTGTCTGTTTCCTACTTTTTTGGTGTGCCTCAAGAATAGTCTTGTTAATCGGTATTCTTCTCCTAGACTGCTGTCACAACCTTAGGCAATGAAAAAAAACAAACAAGGCAAAATTATACTAGTTGTAAAAACAAGGCAAGAAAATACTTTTTCAATAGGTTACAGACACACCTTGTGGGTCTTGAACCCATGTCCGCACCCTCCACCCTGCACTCACAAGGAGCAGAGGTGCCATTTCAATTAGAGCTCTTTGGGATATAAAATAAAATACATCACTTCATAATCTCAAAAGCAAAGCCCTAGGCCCGTCCACATTCAAGAGGGCTTTCTAGTCTAAGAAAGTGTTCACAGTAACCATTTGGGTCCATTAGTAGCTTGATTTTAAATCTTATTATATTTAGTAGGAATTGTGGTCCACAAAATTTTAGATTATGGTTCGTGAAATCCCTTTCTATAGTTCTTATTTTCTTTGATTCTTGTCTTTCCTCATTACAATCGAAGATGCTAAGCACTATTTACTATTTAGCCAAATAAAAAATTAAAGCGGTCAATTAATTAGTATGATATCAAAAGACAATAACAAATTTGATTTCCTAATTAATTAGATGATAACAAATAATTCCTAAAGTATTCTTTTCGTATTGCTATCAGAGTGTCATCATATCTACCTCTTTTTGTTTTTGATCGGATGTTGTTAACTTGTTATCCTGATTCCCAAGTATTAACCTCTTCTTAGTTTGCAAACGAGTAAGGTTAGGACTTAGTATAACAACAATCGATGATGCTCAAGCCCAAGCCCATTTTTAATTAACAATATATTTTGTCCAAGATCAAAGTTCATAGCAAGCCCAAGCCCATTTTTAATCCCAGCCAAACTCTAATAAGTAATAATTAATACAATTAACCCCATGCACAGAGAAGAACGTAGTGTGCCTTTGAAGTTCTCTCTCATAACACAACTCTCTCTTCATGTCTCTTACTCTTACAAAATCCAAACGTCTCCTCAATTACACAAACTCATAGCTTTCTACCTCTTGCTATTCTGAGTTTTGGCCTTTCACTTTTCCGTTTCAATCTTAATCTCAAATACACGACCAAGATGTTATCCATGCTTGGCATCAATATTTTGCCGATGCATATTATCAATTTGGTTGTTAATACCTAGGCCCAGTTTGGTAAGTGTGTTTGAACACACTTTTGAGCATTTTAGGCTGTGTTTGTTTCGGCTATAAAAGAAATCCGGAAAATATTTTACACCACAGGGCGTGTTTGGGTTGGCCGGAAAATTCAGTCAAACAGAATCCATTGACCGTAAAATATCAAGCCTTGAAGTGTAAAATAATTTACACTTCTATTTTACCTTCAAACTAATTACACCCATTTTTAGCCTACCTGAGAGAGAGAGAGAGAGAGAGAGAGAGAGAGAGAGAGAGAGAGAGAGAGAGAGAGAGAGAGAGAGAGAGAGAGAGAGAGAGAGAGCTTGATCCTGAGACCTGAACCCCACCGCCGATTGAAGCTCGTCGCTGCCTGAAGCCTGCCACCACCTGAAGCACGTTGTCGCCGCCCTCTAAATCAAACTCTTGTCGTCTCGATCTTGTTGCCGCCTGAAGCCTGCCGCTATTTGACCGATCTTGTCATCTCAATCTCATCGCCCACGATCGATCTCGTTGCCCATGACCGATCTCGTCGTCTCGATCTCGTCTCCCATGACCCATGACCGATCTCTCTCTTTCGCTCAATTTTCGATCACTCCCTCTCTCAGTTTGACCAAATTTTTTAGTTTAATGAATTGTTTTGAGCAGATTTTTGTTTCTTTAAGTATATATATTGAAATTTTCTATTATAAAATTTGTTTGGAAGCTGAGAAAATGGCTGAAAAAATGTGAGAAATTAGTAGAAAAATAGCATTTTAAGAATGCAACCAAACACTTGAAAATATTTTCTTTTCCAGAAAATATTTTCACCTGGAAATATTTTACACTTAGAAAATATTTTACACTGAAACAAACGCGGCCTTAAACAACATTACACACATTTCCACACACTTTTTCACCCACACATATATCAAAAATACTCAAACAAAATTACTCAAACTCCTCTACCAAACACCCCCTAGTCTCTATAAAGATTCTATAAACTGAAAATTTTTAATATTAGTTCTTATCCTTCCAATCTTTGAACTTATTTTTTTAACCTTGGTTGGATTGTTGTCCCCAAAGACTCAACAAATTTCAAATAATTGTATTGTTTGCAATTGCACCTATATCAATTGTGCATCAACAGTTGCTCAAAATGGAATCTCATGGTATGAATTGATCCTCAAATCAGACTGTGTAACATATTTGGAATATAATATATAGTCTCAGTCACATGCTATATCTTATGTTAGAAGATTAATCATGTATATCACATAATCTCATTTGGATACGGCACAATAGAAGAGTTGCTGGAAGTCATTACGCGGGCTCAACTTGGAATTCACCACAAACCCGTAAGAAAAATTTCCTTCCGTTCCTCGCGTTGTGAAAGGTCAAAATTATATTTACTATTAAAAAATTGGATAGCTGAACCTGTTACATGTTTACAAATATAATTTTCAGTTAGGTGGTCCTTTACTCTGAGTGTCAACTCAAAAATCAAGTGCCATGTTTACTTTTAAAAAGTCAATATTTTGTGGAGATGATAGGAACACTTTTAACACTTACCGTTCAGGTTTGATTTTTCCATTGCTACCCATCCTGTTTAGCATTTAAACATAGAAAATAGTTCCTAAAGTCTTCAAAACATGATTGCAAGAGATCTAGGAGTTCTTATCCATACATCATTTTTTCATAAATTGACAGACATTATGGGAATACTACAATGGAAGGTGGACAATCTCTATGGGATAAGGAAAATACTTGGTTGTCTAGCTCCATGGCAAGGTGTTTTATTTGCCTCGTTTGGATGTCAGTATTAACTTATAGGCTTGCAATATGTATGAATGCCTTTTTTATGTTATTTTTATTGTATTAATTTTCCTACTTATTGGGTATGAGAAGTTTAGTTTTGTATTAGAACAGTAATTGTAAATTTTATTTATTTAAAAAGCTTTTGGCAGTATTGGTTGTCAATTTGTTTCAGTCTCCACTACAAAATATTCTGTTTGTTTGTTTTCTACCTTTAGCATGACCAATAACTCAAATGACACATCTTCGGGGAGCTTGTGAGTTAAAGGCCCATTTGAGGTGTAACTTAATTACCTGTAAAGAAATATAGCTTTAACATGGAAAGATGTAATGGATTTTTGTATTCATATATTTGTATGTATTTATGTGTTTTTTTTAAAAAAAATTTATGTATTTATATATCCAATATTTTTTGGGGGAATGTTTGTTTTGCTAAGAATCCCTATTCTTGGTTGGAGTTATGTTGAGATTAGAATTTTTACCATTGAGCCCTGATTGTATTACATACATAAATACATATATATCCAATGCATTTGCTATCTGGCCAGGAAAATAAAATAAAAAACTGTAGCCGCCTTTTAAAAACGCGGCTATAGCCAAATCCAAAAAAAAAAAAAAAAAAGCGGTTAGCTCTGTGTTTGTCATCATACACATAGAACCCTTTGCGAGTAGTTTCACCTGAAATAAGCACATGGTAAACCATGAAATAATGTCAACATATTTCATATTTCAGTAATTGTCTACAAAGGTATCAATTCTAGAACATTGAAATTCACAAAATTGACCAAGTATATCTTGGCAGTAAATCAATAGTACCAACCAATCCACTTTTGAGAATAGTTTTCAATCTAGTATAAATACTTTATACCTAGACTTTACGGCATCTTCAGATCTACTTCTTGAACATTGGTATGATGGTGAAATAGAGAGAAATAAGGTTTTGTTTTTCTTTGTGCGGCAAGGTGCTCTTTTACTCTTCTTTTGGTCATCCTTGATGTGTTCTTATATAGTCCAACAAATAGGGCACACATTTGGATTGAATACATGTTGGGCTTGATTTTGCAAAATCTAATATCTTCGATCAATCCAGTTAATCCATACAGAAAATTCAACACATCTTCGATCAATTGAAGAGTTATTTAATAGTTATCATAAGCTATCAAACAGCTATTGAAAACTTGTCAAAATCCAAAAAGTTCTCTTCCTTTGAGCTAAACTTGGGTTCTTCGTCCTGTAGTTAAAAATGCACTTTTTAACTCAACAAAACTTATAATATTTGTCCTGGTTTGCCAACATTAAGCCTATGAACCTAACAGAGCGGACAAAATTATGGGAAAAAATTAAAATTACCCTAAACATTAAAGATATAATTTACAATTTAGTCTAAAAATCATTAATAAAATCGACTAAGCAACCATAGTCCTAAAGAAGAATCGCACTGGGCAGTAGGCACCCGTTCTACAAGATGGAAATTAATAAATAAAAATTAAGGCTTATAAAGTTTTTCCTTTATTCATCAATAAATAAAATTATAGTAATATCCATAATGAAACCACCATGGTTTAAAAGTCTTATAAAAAAACAATACACTTGTGACCTCTATGATAGGTGTAACTGCTGATATGGTGAAATACCTATTTTATTATTGGTTTATCATATGTTTTTTGGACTAACCTACTCTTGATCAATTGATAGTATTTCTAATTAATATATTTTTAGCGTATCCTAAAATCCCTATTTAGTTATTGAATTACTATTGTGTTAGGCCTTATTTTTCCCTCCTTTGTGTGTGTACTTGTTTTTCAAAAAAATTAAAAAATTAAAAAATATATATATATAAAATAAAATAAAAAAAAACCCCAAAAGATATGAGCAGTATCTTATAATAATAATAATCAATGGAAAGTTAAGGGATTTTTGAAAAAATATATTATTATTTTATTATTAATTATTGAAATTGTATTAAAATTGTGTTTTGTAAACACATCAAAACACAATTATAGAAAGCGCAAACACATTTTACAATAAAATGTTTTTTCGGAAATAAGATTTTAGTTTACAATTTGAAAATTCAACGCTAAATTTGTTTAAAGAAAGACTATTTTTCAAAATAATTTCCCCGCAATGTTATTTTAATAAGTGTAAATAAAGTATTATTAATATTATTATTATTAGAAAATGCAAAAGTTAAAGTAGTATAAGGAATTTTATTAGTTTCCCGGTGTATTAATTTTAATTTATTATCACAAAGCTTAAGGATTGAATTGTCATTTTTGTTAAGGGTTAATGACATTATACTCGGAAATGATTTTTTTTTTTAAATTAAATTTAATAGTTACAATAAGAAATGAGGAATTTGAATCGTAAATGTTTTCATTAAAAACATCCGAAAGTGTTAATTTATTTACAAGACTTTTTAGCTTATACCTGAAAATGTTAGTTTACCTTTTAATGGGGAAAAATTTGCAGTCAGAATGTCTCCCCTAAATCCCTAACTATAAGTTTCCTAAAAAACAGGGGGGGAAATCCCCAACTATAAAAGTAAAACTAAGTAAAATTCACCTTCAACTATTTTGATAATACTTTCTCAAAAAAAAAACTATTTTGATAATAAACATTTTATACCCTAATTAAGACTATATTTAAATTAATACATTTTATATATTTAAAATTAATTAAATAATATATATTTTTTACTTAAAATCTGTGCATCTAATTTTTTTAGATGCAAAAAATTTTAGTTTTTTGAATGGTTTTTCTTGTTCATATGTGAGTTGTTCATCTAAATTTTTTTTACTCGTTTTTAAGATTTTCATTTTTATTATTATTATATTATGTTCATTGCTAGTAAAAAATTATCTAGAGAACCCTTTTGAGACATTTTATTATTATTATTATTATTTAAAATCAAACCCTTCTGAGACTTGATTAATTTTTCACAATTTTTTTTTTTTTTGGTTAACAACTAGTATATATAAAACTACATAGATTAAAATAATATAGAAAAAAAACAAATGAGTGGACAGTGGTTCACTTACACTTTAAAATCTCCACCCCACTTTTTTCTTATTTGATAAATAATAGAATAATGATATATCCACAATATTTTTGTAACAATTTCACAACAAAACCTATGTGGTAATATGTTATTGGTTCTAAGGGTGAGTGTGGTTAAGCTTTTTGTAAAAGTGCATAATGAAAAAATTGAGTTTTCAAAAAGTGTATAATAAAAAAGTGCATTTTCAAAAAGCTGAGTGTTTGGTAAAAACTGTTAAAAAGTGCTTTTTAAAAAAGCTGAGTGTTTGGCTAGCACTTATAAAAGTGGCAGTTTGAGGGATAAATTTCCAAAAAGGACAATGTATATATAAGGGAGTTTGTTTCATACTTTTTTTTTTTTTTTTTGGATGTGAGTTTATTTCATACTTAAATCAACTACTTCATATACTTAATAATAATAATAATAATAAATATATTATTGGTATTATTTTAATAATGTTTGGGCAATTTTTCCTTTTTAGTGTCATAATTATTTGTTATTATCATTAATGACTTCTTCTCAATATTAATTAAATCTAAATAATTTTTGTAGGGATTCGGTTTGAGCTTCTACTGTTGAGAGAGTGGACTCGAGCCCAACTAACCCAATACAATGAATTTGTAGAGAGCGGGTTCAAGAACTAGGCCCTAGTGAGGGTTACAATGACTAGGCATGGTTACATATGGATTGAATAGCATGAACTTGGATTAAAATGTGCAATGATGTTCCTCGGCCCTCCTCTTGGGAGCTTGAAGTTCTTTTCTTTCTTCGGTCCCCTTTCAAGAGGGATTCCTTACATTATATACCTCATTTCAGTTGATCTTAGCCCTACATTTGTTGATCAAGCAGGTCACTACTTGAGTGCTTGTCCCATTAGCCGCCTTCCCATTCTTTCTGTGGGTTGCAGTAATCAAGGCTGCATTGTTCAGGGGTCATTTCCTCATTAATACTGCCAGAACGTTAGTTGTGGGCATTTAATGTGGATGTGACAGTTTATCCTAGACTTGCTCTTCCACCATGCTTCCATGGCTGACACGTTGTACTTGTTCTTTTTCCTGGGATGCTCCGGGAGGTTACTTTTGATGGCCCGCTGCTTCCTCCTCCCACAGTCTTGATTGGTCGAGGATAGGATTGTCCTCGGCAATGTCCTTGGGCAACTTGGACTTTCTTACTTCGTCCTCGGGCGTCTCTCCCTCCTCGGCATGGGCCTTGGGCTTGGTATAAAGTGGGCCGAGGTTGCCAGATTCTTTAGGCCCCACAATTTTCATCATCATGAAGCACAAAATGAAAATGTAAAAAGATGATAAAATACATACCAATAATCCAAGTTTAAATTGTACTACATAAAAATGTAAAAAATTGTACTACATGAATTCTGCTTCAGTTGGTGTAACATCCCTAAACATTCTATCAAGTTGTTGTAGATTTTGTGGACCTTTATGTCGAAATTTTGAAGCTTTGGGTACTTCCTACAAAATGTAATTGTCATTTCACTCATATTACAATAATATACATAACTATTTCAAACTAACTACATATTAATAAAATGCTCAACTCACCTTCAACTTCATGTCCCACCAATCATCACTAGCATCAATTGTTCTCTTCACTGCATCCCAACCTAAATTTGTGTCAAGACCCTTCAACTTTTCCCACACTCTCCAATCTGCTTTTAATACATCCCACCTACATTTTAATTGTTCCTTATCATAGTTTAGACCGGTCTCATCACAGAATTTGATTACCAAATTGCTCCAACCTTTGGCACTTAAGGCAGCAAAGAATCCTTTATTCCCAGCTTCAATCTCTTCCACACAAAGGTTACAAAAAGTAGTTGTCCAACTTGGATCTCCCCATAATGCTCTTGTTTTGTTTGCCTCGGAGTTGGAAGTGGTGTTTTTACCCATCTATAGAGTTAAGCAACCATAAGACACAATAAATGGATCAACTTTGACACACCAACTGAAAATGTATAGCTTAAACCTCAATTCTTAAACTAAGCAATAAATTCTTACACCAAAGCATTCAAAACCCAGAAAATCACATAACTAATAATCAACAAAAACCACAAAAACCAACCCAAAAAACTCAAGCTACCACTCAGTATTAGAAAACATAAAAATAAATATAACCCCATAACATAACTAAAACTTGAAAATTCATATCAAGCAAAAGACTTTCAACCACAACCTTAAAAACCCAGATAATTAAATAACTAATAATCAACATTAAAACACAAAAACTTGTGTGGGGTGCTGATGGGGTGTGCATGGGCTGCTGATGTGGGGTGCGTCTGCAACACCCTGCCCCATCAGCAGCAAACGCACCCCACATCAGCAGCCCACGCACACCCTGCAACACCTCACCATGCAGCAACACACGCACTTCTCATTAGCGCCACACGCACTTCTCATTTCTTAATCTCAGTAATTAAATTTCATTTGTGATAGAACAAAATTATATCATATGTAAACTATTCAGTCACTGGTGACTATATCTGGGTTGCATTACAATCATATGGTATTTTTTTTGGTGTTTGGTACACTGGAAAACGTAATTCAACAGAAAACAAGCCCAATATTCCAGAATGTCACATACTCAATGAACCACGACAAATAAATTCTGCCTATTTTCAAGGTCACAACCAAACACCAAAAAAAAATAGGCTGATTTTCTGGAAAACATTTTCTGTTGAAACAACAACAAAAGAGCATAATTGATGAGTGAGAAATGAGAATGAAAACGTTATGTATGACCTGAACAAGCTCTGCCATAATCAAGTTAAAGACAACTAGAAAAATTCTTCTATTCTTCTGTGACAACCAGCATGAAAAATATTTATATTTCTTCTGAAAATTCTTCTTTCTTTCTCATTCTTTATATTTCTAAAATACCCAAATCAGATATCGCATAACTTAAAACAGAGCATCCACAAAATAAATAAAAAAATTACGAAGCATGTACCCACAAATTTTTTTTCAGTACCCGGCAAGAGAACAAATAGATCTTTAGCAAGAACAAAGCATGCAAGATCTGAAATTTTTTTTTTAATAGGTAAAAAAAAAAAAAAAAAATTAGATCAGTGTTGGTACCTAGTGGTTTTTGGTAGCAGATCGGTGTTGCTTGGTGTTTTGTTGATCAAAACTCTACCTTCAAAATGTATTTCTCAGATCAGATTAGACAAATAAAATTTAAAAAAAAAATTACAGAGGAAGGCCCGTTGAAGAAGACGAAGAAAGAAGAAGAGGAAGAAGATTTTCAACGGGTGACAAAAAAAAAGAGAGACTTACGCGCAAGGAGAGGCTTGTAGCAGCACGGAGAGGGCAGAGCTGAGAAAAGAGATGAGAGGCGTGAGGGAGCTGGCTTGCGCAGAGCAGAGAGATGAGATGAGAGGAATGAGAGGCACTGCGTGAGACTCTGAAGACACCTTGCCCTTTATTGAAGGGCAATTTGGTAATTGCCAACTCACCCCCAATGGATATATTAAACGCCCATGAACTTTTAACAAAATGGACCATCAAAGCTCCATAACTCAAACGCGCGTTCTCTTCACAAATATGAAACGCAACTTTTTCCAAAAAGTTGCATTTTATTCTAACCAAACACTATTTTTGGGCTGGCTTTTTTGAAAATGCAACTTTTGGGCTTCAAACACTGAAACAAACGGGTACTAATTTGGAATTGGACTTTCAACTTACATAATTTTTTTACCTATCAGTAAAATATTGTCATTTATTATTTGTTGTGAAAATGTTGTAGACATAACATTATTTTAAACAATTTCTTTTGAGCAATGCCGGAGACGTAACAATTTCACAACATTCCTAAATTAGAGTAAAAAAATTTTAATTAGAAATTATAGTGAGCCTATGCAGTGATGTAGTCAGAAATTTATTTTTGGGGGGCTAGATAAAGAAAATGAGATAACTATTTTATTTTCTTTGTGTTTTCTTGTCTGATTTCACCTTATAAATTGGGAGTCCAAATTAATAACTGTAGTATTAATAAGTCAATAATAATAGTATTTAATTAATTAGGTGAACACGTGGCAAGTATTTATTAGTGGAGTATAGAGTGGAGTAGGAAAAGTGAGACAGAAGATTTGGACTCATTGATTGGCTCATTTTAAAGTTCTAATATCAACTTCATTGCAAGTAAGTGGTGAAAATTTTAAATGAATTTTGGTCCAGAAAGATGTTTGTTCAAGTTAAATCATTGAAAATTTGAAAGGACGCTCAACCTTAGAATTCAAAAGTGTACTATTTTTTAAATTACCTTCTTTCTTTCAAATTGAGTCAGTAGCTCTAAATTGGCCATGGAATTAGATTTTTTAAATTAAATTATCACCCATTAAGTATAGCGATTAATTAACATTAAAAAAATACTAATAATCTAAAGATTGTTAAATAATAGACAAACAATCATTCAAATTTCTATACATTAAAAAAAATCTAATAAACTACAAAAAAATACATGTTATATTATTTTATCTATAAATTAAATGATAAATAGCAGTATATTTTAGTCAGGTACACTTATAATGTTACATGATATAGTAATTATTTTAATAACAAATTTATAAACAGTATATGATAAGAAAAGTAAAATAACAAAAAATGAGAAGAACAATACATGGGAGAGACTTGAGAGATAGAAAGAAAATAATAAAAATAAAAAAAAGAAAGAATAAACAAAGAAAATTTAAATAACGTGGTAAAAAAAAAATATTTGATATTTGGTGTGTTGTAAAATGTGGTTTTTCAATAAATAAAGTGCCTTTATGAGTGGTTAAAAACTAAATTATTTTTTTAGAACATGTGACTACTTAAAAAAAAAAAAAAAAAATTGGAACCCATATTTCATGTTCCAGCAGGTTTGGTTGAATGTAGGCAGAATAAAAGATCACTTTTTTTTTAGTCTATAAACTATTTACTCTTGCCGCTGGAGCCTATATGAGGGCAGCTATGAAAGAGAGCATATTGTGCCCAGCATTGTACGGTTCGATTTGTATTGCTTTAGCCAGTGGATAGATTAGTTGTAAAGAGCTGTGGAGTACTCAAATGGTCTATTAGGCATTAATCAAGGACCTTGGTATTCAGAAGATGAAAATTCTGTTTGAGGTTCATGATATGGCAAGAAATGAGGTAGGCACAACTAGCATAATGTTAATCTAGTCTATGATAATAGGGGTTGATTTGGTGAGTTATTGCAGATTATTGAGCAATGCAACTTTCGCCTACTCTTTTTGAAGCCTGAGCAACGCATGCCAATGCGGTTGAGTTAATGTTAACTCTTAATCAGACTGCTTAGCAATCTTAATCAGAATTATCCTTACCCCTTGTTGGAACATGTTTTCCCGCAAAAGGAATTGTTGGATTAAATAACTTTCATGCATGGCAATAATGCTGCTTATCTTGTCAGTGCTCTATTGCCCCTCATCAAGTTTAGCCATGATCTTCAGGTATTGTCTTGCATGTTTATAACTAGTATAAAAGAACATGGTTTATACATGTGTAGGACGGGGGGAATGGGCAGAGTGGCTGTGTGGGGTAAGTTAGACAACGGTTCGAAGATTATAGAAAACTAGCATCTCGAGTTTTATAAACTCGAGATCCATATTACAAATCGAGTCTTAAAAACTCGCTTTGCGAGTGTACTGGGACTGAAAATGCCACACAAATCTCGAGTTTTAAAAACTTGAGTTCCATGCAAAAAAAAATTTAGTTTGATAGCCCCTATAGTGGCGTTTATACGTCCTATGGTGACGTTTTAAAACCCTATAGCGGCGTTTTTCTGCAAAAATTTTTTATAACTCAATTTTTAAGTCCTATAGTGACGTTTTTAAGTCCTATAGCGGCGTTTTTCTGCAATTTATGGATCTCGAGTCTTTAAAACTCGATTTTCACGTGGATTTTTTTTCCCACTTTTCCGATCCGCTTACAAATCGAAACTTAAAAACTCGATTTTTATCTTGGAACTCGAGTTTCTAAAACTCGAAATGCTACTTTTCCATATTCTTTTTCAACTTGACAACTAACTAAATTTTTTAATATTTATTGTTATTTAGAAAAAAAATTCGTGTAGGACGTCTTTAAACAATTGAAAAGAGCATAGAGACATTGGCATGTTGTTTTAGCTCAGTGA
Organism: Quercus aquifolioides; assembly: GCA_019022515.1. Taxonomy (NCBI): domain Eukaryota; kingdom Viridiplantae; phylum Streptophyta; class Magnoliopsida; order Fagales; family Fagaceae; genus Quercus; species Quercus aquifolioides. Next base: position 14,618,962 of record CM032334.1, on the reverse strand, counting down.
AACAAACGGCTTTCCTCTAGAATCTCTAAAATAGAATACAGAACCATGTAACTAGAAGATTCCTATTTTCCCCCTTTTCTATAGGGGCCATTTCTTACTTTATGTAAGAATACTACCTTGCAGAACTTCAACCACAGTTATGTATTGGGCTTTCTATCCACTGAAGTATGACCCCTTGAAGTCAGTCTTAAAATGAGAAATTATGTTTAATCTATAAAGCATTTTTGTTTACTTATATTCAATGATGCAGAATTACAACATTTTGGCCATTTGTAAGCAATGATTATACAAGAAGACACAGTTAGTCAACAACTATTGGCATTTATTGATCTTATTTAGACAGATAAACAATCTAAGGGAGACGGTCCATTTTCTTTCCACAAGTCATCTAGCCCAGCCAGCTGCAGCCAGCAAACTGAGGTACCCCGCAGCCTGTTTGCTTGGGGGAAGGTCTCTTTCAAAAGCTGAGTGGTTTGCTGCAAAGATGTCTCTATCTATATGGTTTTTGTTTATTTATTTTAATTTTTTAATGCTTATTCATACTTCACTTCTTAAATAGTGATTTCTTCTTTTCTTTTTCCATGGAACCCTGTTTCTTATTACTCAATACAGCTCACAGCATGTATTTTTCTGGACATAGCATCTTGCACAGATTTTAAAACAGATCTAGATGTTGCAATTTAATTTTATCAGGAATAATCGAAGTGGTGTTGAGTTCTATTGCTACTGAGTTGGGGAAAGTGTCACTTTTCAGCTACTGGATACAACACTATTAACTAAAAAAAAAACTTCCGAATCAAACAGACGTCCCAATTCATCATAATGCAGCTCTATGATTATTTGTTGTCTTGAATGCCTTTCTTCATCATTTACAATCTTTATCTATTACGAGAAAAGTATTAAAATATTTTCAATCACTAATGGATACTCTCGGTACACTTCATCAATCTCATGTGTTCAATGTGGACAACCGAATGTGAAAGTATGAATATTGTGTGTCCAAAAGGTAAGATCAACAATGTGAAATAATGTTTTTTTCTTGGGGGAAAATGAAAATCCATTGAAGACTTTGATCTGGCTGAAAAAGGTTGGTGTGTGGGTGGATGGTGGTGAAACTCGACAGATGATATTCATCAATATATTCTAAAGAAATAATGGTAAAATACGTAGCACAAAACACAATTGAAATGAGAGAGATCAATTCACAATTGAAATGAGAGACATCAATTCTTATGTATAGAAACATATTAGCACAAAACTCAATTCTTATGTATAGAATCACATTAGAGCACAAAACTCAATTCTTATGTGTAGAATCATATTAGCACAAAACTTCAACCATGCACTGGAATTGAAGGTGCTTGAATTCCGCTACCTACTAAATGTTTTACTAGTTTGCCCAAAAATCAGGGAAGTAGAATTGTATTACCAAAAATCAGGGAAGTAGAATTGAATTTCAGGGATTCGGTTGCTCCGGCTGATTCGGTGGCTTCCACGGAAGGAAATGCTTGAGGTTGATAATTGTGGTTTCCTTGTAATCCAGCAACACATCTGCCAACTTCTTCGCCACCTTCTGAGCCTCCTTCCTCTCATCTTTATCTAAAAGAGAGATTAGTTTTGATAATTCTTCAGTCTGTTTTGTAAGGCAATTCTTCAGCCTCATCAAGGCTCTATGAAATGGCTCATCTCTAGGTATCTCATCAATAGGTTCTGGAGGATTTGGAACGAATTGAACTGGTTCCATGAGGGAAAGCATGAGAAGTGACAGTTGAGTATCCAAATTTGTACAAATTTCCATTTCAGTTTTCAAATTGTTTTCTAAATTGTTTCTGTCTATCATGCCTTCTTCTAACCAAATAATCCTCTGCTCCAATTGGGGAAGAAAATCCCTGAGAATTACAATCTTCTTTCTGATTTCATTTCTAGGACCACCATCCCCACCACTTGTACCTTCACCACCACCATCAGACAAAACCAGTGGAGGGCCCAAATCAAGTATTTTGGATGGGTATTCTTCTTCGTTGGCCATGAAGATGAGTTTTGGTTAAAGACTAAAGAGGTTGTGTTTGTGGGTTTCTTGGGTCTGAAGTTCTCGTGGTCGTCAAGTGTATGAGAAAAATGAGTTTTAAGGAATTTTCTTTATAAGGAGTTTAATTTCTTTTCTTTATATTAGAGCGGCAAAATGTTTTTCAAAATATGGAACTTCAAGAACCAGGGTTTGGGTTTGGGTTTGGCACTTAATTATTTGGTTTAGGTGGTTATAGCTTGGGGAATAATAATTATTATGTACTTGGTTTCCAATTTGTGTCTCAACAATGTTCACCCAAAAAAAACATTGAACCCTTGATCAATTTGTAACTTTGTAGCTTTAATAATACAAAATTTTATCTTCCTAGCTACTATAATTCATTTTTGGGTGAACTTAATTAGTAAAATTTCTTTATACATTAGAAAGAAAATAAATCTATGTAATTTTTATAAAGTTTAGTCTATATATAGGATATAGAACAATTTTAGTACTTACTAAAATAATTTCATCAAATAAAAATTGGATATGTCATCACTCCATTGAGATTAAAAACATTCACTTTTTAAAATTTGTTATGGACAATAATCCATCAATTCAATTTTTTTTTAAAGCACTAAAAGGGATCACTTTTTGAAACCAAAACTAACCCCTTTAAACTTCATAGATTAAAATATTAGTGTAGTTTGACCAAAAAATAACTATAAGATTTGTTGATTCCATTAATACGGTTCGTATATTCAATTATAATTATTTTAAAAAGTTTTATACGTACACTCAAAAAAACAAACAGTACGGTACCTTTAAAAAAAAATAACTAACATAAATTACTAATACATTAATGCCTATAAACTTTTAAATGGAAGATTAATCGAAAACTCATACATTTGTAAGTCCATGCTGCTTAGCCTCGGGTTTCAGCAAGTAATCGTTCAAGTTCAATATTGAGTCAAGTCGTTTTGGATCGCTAGCTAATGATGATGCCTATTATTGTTTAATCAACTTTTACGGTTTTGTGAAAGTCAGTTTTGTGTGGAGATTTTACCTAAATGCTTCGTTGTGTCGTTAGTGATATATGTTTACATCACATATATATATATATATATATATATATATATATATATTATTATTATTATTTAAACCGTTTTTCACGGCTTTTTCACAAACACTATTCAGTTTCAGTTGGTATGTGGTGTTAGGGACCACCGGTCCATTAAAATTTTTAAAAAAGCTATGTTACTTGCATTAATTACAAACTTGTTACTCGAGTAATTGGCATTACTCAGACATTTATTCATTTTCGTAAGTGTAAGTGGAGCCTGAGATCGTAACTTCAAACCCATTATGTTTGCATGCATGATTTCTCGGAGTTGTATTGTGAATGACAAAGTTTTTCCATGTTTCATTTTAACTATGTGTGAGCAATTTTGAGAATGAAGTATGAACTAGTTCTTTGTTCATTTTATTGGACCTTTCTGAGAAAGAAGGTGTTTGATTTGTTGTGATGTGATCTTAATGTGACATTAAGGTGATTGCGTACTGATTCATTTGATTTTTTTAAATAAAATTATGGTAATCTAAAAAGTACAAAATACTCATTGTCTTTTTAAATGGATGTTACTTATTGGTGGAGACATAGTAATTTATTGAATTGACAAAATTCACCATACTTATAAATTTTATTTTACTTACAAGAATTACTAAAATATCAAGAAACCTTTAAAATACCTCAAAACCATTAAAATGATCAAAAAAAAAAAAAATGCACTACGAATGTCCAAAATATCCCTTAAACCTCCAAATGGCCAAAATGCCCTTAAAAACCTCCAAAATGACAACAATACCCCCAATACATTTAAAATGACAAAAAAAAGACCCCAAAACCTCTCAAATGAGCAAATTACTCCCAAAATTTTTAAAATGACTAAAATACCATCGAAACCACTATAATGACGAAAGTAGCCCTAAACCTCTAAAATTACCAAAACAAAAGACCTTGTAACCTCTAAAATGGCTAAAATACCCTTGAAATCAATAAAATAACTAAAATACCCACCAAAACCTCTAAGATGACCGAAAATATCTTGAAACCTCAAAAATGACGAAAAATGACTAAAACGCTCTCAAAACCATTAAAATGACCAATATAGACCAAAAATTACTAGAATGACCAAAATACCCTTGAAACCTCTAAAATGAGCAACAAAATACTCCGAAAATGACCAAAATACCCTTGAAATCTTTAAAATGAGCAAAAATACACTAAAACCTCTAAAATGACAAAAATACTCCCAAAACCTCTAAATTTATCAAAATACTCCCAAAACAACTAGAATGACAAAAATACACCTAAACCTAAAAATTACTAAAATAACCTCGAAACCTCTAAAATGACCAAAAATACCTCGAAACCTCTAAGAGGGTATTGGGTATTTTGGTCATCTTAGAGGTTTCATGGATATTTTGGTCATTTAGAGGTTTTAAGATTTTTTTTTTTTTTTTTTTTTTTTTTTTTGGCCATTTTAGAAGTTAAGGAGTATTTTGGTTATATTAGAGATTTCAAGATATTTTGGTCATTTTAGAGATTTTAAGGGAATTTCGATCATTTTAAGGTATGGGTATATTTTAGTCATTTTAGAGGTTTCAAGATATATTTTTGTCATTTTTAGGTTTTAGGTTATTTTTTATCATTTTTTAGGGTCTTTTTTTGGGGGGGGGGGGGGGGGTGGGGTATGAGGTTTTAGGCTTTTTGTTTTGCTCTTTCTAGAGGGTTTGAGGGCATTTTGGTCATTTTCGTGATCTAAAGAGTATTTTGATCATTTTAATGATTTCTGAGGGCATTTTGGACATTCTAGTGATTTCGTGAGTATTTTGGTTATTTTAGATATTTCAAGACTATTTTGGTAATTTTGAGGTTTGAGATGGTATTTTGGTAATTTTAGTTGGATTTAGAGTATTTTTGGTAATGTTAGAGGTTTTTTGAGTATTTTGGTCATTTTTTAGATTTTGAATGTATTTTTGATGTTTTAGGCGTAATTTGGTGATTTTGGGTCTTCCAATGGTATTTTGAAGTTCAAGGGTAATTTTAACATTTTTAGGCATGGAGGCTATTTTCAATGAATTTGCAACTATGATAATTTTGATTGTTTCTAACAATGTTTATGAATCAAGTATATGAATGTTACATTTTTAGATTATGATTGGAATGTAATTAATGAACCAAATACCTTAATCTTATATTGTTGTAATATAATTAATTGTATAAATCTAAGATTACAAGGTATATTAGTAACATTACACCTTGATGTTACATTAAGCTGTATACACTTTATTCAGCCAAAAAAAAAAAACTAACTGTAGACACCTCATCTCTCTTTCTCTCTTTACTTGGAATCGTGATTCACATTAGTGGAAGCATAAGCAACAGTAAAAGAAAAGAAGCTCCGATTAGCTGCCAGAATCTTCGTCAGGCAATTGTTATTAAGCAGAAGCATTATTTGTGAAAAGTCATTTTTGTGTGGATATTTTACCTAAATGCTTCGTTGTGTTGTTAGTGAAGTATGTTTACATCATATATATATATATATATATATTAAACCGTTTTTCACGGCTTTTTCACACTATTCAGTTTCAGTTGGTGTGTGGTGTTAGGGACCACCGGTCTATTAAAATTTAAATTACTTGCATTTAATTACTAACTTGTTGCTCGAGTAATTGGCATTACTCAGACATTTATTCACTTTCGTAAGTGTAAGTCGAGGCTGAGATCGTAACTTCAAACCCATTATTACATGTCTACGTGCGTGTGTTAGCTGTTAACTTAACTTCGTTACTTTTTTTCCCACTATGTTTGCTTGCATGATTTCTCGGAGTTGTATTGTGAATGACAAAGTTTTTCCATGTTTCATTTTAACCATGTGTGGGCAATTTTGAGAATTAAGTATGAACTAGTTCTTCATTAACTTTATTGGACTTTTTTAAAAAGATAGATGCTACGTCTATAACAATTTTATAACATTTTTACAACAAATCACAGGTGGTTAGTTGTTATTGGTTCAAATTTGAAACTAACACTAAGATTACTTTTTTGCCCCAACAATAACAACCAGTAACAACCTGCCACTTAGGATTTGTTGTAAAAATGTTATAGACATATTATTTCTCTTTTAAAAAAGAAGGTGTTTGGTTTTTTGTAATGTGATCTTAATGTGACATTAAGGTGATTACGCGCTGGTTTATTTGATTTTTTTTTAATAAGATTATGGTAATCTAAAATTACAAAATATATCACATCACCTTAATCTCATTGTCTTTTTAAATGGAGGTTACCTATTGATGAAGATGTAATAATTTATTGAATTGACAAAATTCACCATACTTATAAATTATTTTACTTATGAGAATTACTAAAATATCAATAAACCTTTAAAATGACTAACATATTAAGAAACCTTTAAAATATCCCAAAACCATTAAAATGACCAAAAAATGCACTATGAATGTCTAAAATATCCCTTAAACCTCCAAATGGCCAAAATGCCCTTAAAACCTCCAAAATGACAACAATACCCCCAATACATTTAAAATGACAAAAAAAAAAAAACTCTAAAACCTCTCAAATGCGCAAATTAGCCCCAAAATTTTTAAAATGACCAAATATACCTCAAAACATCTAAAATGACCAAAATACCCTCAAAATCGCTAAAATGGTCAAAATAGCCCTAAACCTCTAAAATTAACAAAACAAAAAACCTTGTAACCTCTAAAATGGCTAAAATATCCTCGAAATCAAGTATATGAATGTTACAATTTTGGATTATGATTGGAATGTAATTAACGAACCAAACACCTTAATCGTATATTGTTGTGATATAATTACATGAATCTAAGATTACAAGAATGTACATTATACCTTGATGTAACATCAAGCAGTAAACACCTTATTCAGCAAAAAAAAAAAAAACTGTAGACACCTCATCTCTGTCTCTCTCTTTACTTAGAATCATCATTCATTTTAGTGGAAGCATAAGCAACAGTAAAAGAAAAGGAGCTCCGATTAGCTGCCAGAATCTTCGTCAGAAAATTCTTATTAAGCAGAAGCATTATTGGGTGAGCAAGTTCCAAGTCTTAAAACAATCCATTCTTTTCTTCATTATTTTCTTTAGCGTTGAATTTCAAATTGTTCAATGTGGCTGTGAGTTTTGGGTCTTGTCCATTTCCAGTTAGTGAATTTTTGGCTGCCTCACTAACAATCAGGGGAGACTGGATTAGAGTGGTAGGTCGAACTCCCCAAACGAATTTGGATCATTTTGTGGCAATCCATACAACCAGATTTGCACTTCTTCGGACAGAAGCAATAGAGATGGATTGACAGTGAAATTCATTGCGGTATTGTTGTAGAGGAGTAGATGTCTTTGTTAATTAATAATAATAATAATAATCTAGAGCTGTTCAACAAACATAAACCAAACAAAAACAAAACCAAACCAAACAACAAGTAAAAAAATTATTCAACAAAAAGCCTATTATAAAACAAAAGGATAAAATTTGTAACTCGTTCAACTTATTCAATAAAAATAATTTCTAATTTCATTTTTCTTTAAAAAATGGTACCAAAAAAAAAATTATGGTGATTTAAATTTCACAATGACTACTCTAAAAAAAATTCCTAGAACCGTCATTGTTTACACCTCCATAATTTAGACTAACATTCGACTTTTTGTTCATATCAACTTTTTCAATGTAGAGTATATATGTATTAGATAATTCATAATGAATACATGCCATAGGGTTTTTCCTCTATTCTTCCATTCTTTTGCCTACAACCTTACATGTATGTATTTGTTTACTCTAATTTTTTTTTTAATTAATGTATTTGTTTACTTTAATTATTTTCCATCAAATTGAATCGCTTTTGTGTATTTTTTTTTTTGTCTTTGTTTAACTTAATTTCCCTAAGCTTTATCTTATTTATATGATTATTGTTTGAGAATCAATTTATTATTATTTTGTATATCATATATGAATTACATTCAATGATAGCACACTTCTGTTTTCGTTTAGTCTAGGAAGTCCAGACTCCATTAGCACTCACGCATGTTCACAAAACATGAGTTATAGTTTCATTAGAAGTTCTGCATATTGGACAAACCGCTTCGACAGGAACACCATGTGTAGATAAATTGTCCAATACAGGTAAAGAATTACTTAATGATCTCCAAAGAATAAATAAGACATTTTCCCCCTTCACTTATTTTATTCTATCCATTTCTCAATTATTATTATTATTATTTGGCCTTTTTGCTTCTTCTTTATTTATTTATTTCTATTTATTCGTATTGCTCATATTGATAACTGGGAAGCTACTGTCTCCTATTCTCTTATCCAAAAATTGGCTCTTATAATATCCAGGTAGTCGCATACAAATCTGTTTTGCCATCTCTAGACCCAACAAATACCTGTCAAAACCAATGAGTATATAGTTAAGGAATTCTATCAAATACTTTTATGAGCAATCCATAGCCAATTCAAATGTAATACTTTCAATTCGTCACTTACATTTAACCATATCCTAGAATGATTTCTCTTCCAAGAAATTGACTCCAATTTCAGGAACAAAGCGAAAACTGGCCTGATGAGCAAAATAAAAAATCGAGCAACACCTCAATTTCTTGAAGGCCCAGGTCCAATAAATCCAATTTTGGAGAGTAAGCATCAATTAAAAAATATACCCACTTCCCAATTTCAACGATAAGGTGACGTGAAAAGAGAATAACGTGCACAAATTGTGGAATCGGACTTACAAGTAATATTTTTTCAACACAAATTAAGCTATTAAAAAATCCTTGTTTTATTTTTTTAAAAAGGTTGAATGAGCAATAAATTTTAACTCAATGATACTAGCCCAACTTTTCAAGTAAAATTCAATTACATTCCATAGACAATAACCTTGAACATAAAACTTCAAGTAAAAATGTATTTTATTAATTAAATTGTTTTGGTGTCAGGTCATAATCAGTCACTTCACTTATTAAAACATATAGTCATAAAAGTTTTTTATTTTAAATTTTTAGAGAGAAAGGTTAAAAAAAAAAAAAAAAAAAAAAGAGAAGAAGAAGAAGAAGAAGAAAAGAAGAAAATGAAATGGCTTCGTTAATAGGCGTGCTAAACATCACCTTAACCTCATTGTCTTTTTAAAGGGAGGTTATCTATTGGTGGAGAAGTAATAATTTATTGAATTGACAAAATTCACCATAATTATAAATTTTATTTTACTTACAAGAATTACTAAAATATCAAGAAACCTTTAAAATGACTAATATATCAAAAAACCTTTAAAATAATGCACTACGAATGTCCATAATATCCCTTAAACCTTCAAATGGCCAAAATGCCCCTAAAAACCTCCGAATGACAACAATACCCCCAATACATTTAAAATGACAAAACAAAAAACAAAAAAAACAAAAAAACCCAAAACCTCTCAAATGTGCAAATTATCCCCAAAATTTTTAAAATGACCAAAATACTCTCGAAACCACTAAAATAACCAAAATAGCCCTAGACCTCTAAAATGACTAAAACAAAACCAAATTATATTAGAGCGGCAAAATGTTTTTCAAAATATGGAACTTCAAGAACCAGGGTTTGGGTTTGGGTTTGGGTTTGGGTGGTCAGGCACTTAATATTTGGTTTAGGTGGTTATAGCTTGGGGAATAATAATTATTATGTATTTGGTTTCCAATTTGTGTCTCAACAATGTTCACCCAAAAAAAACATTGAACCCTTGATCAATTTGTAACTTTGTAGCTTTAATAATACAAAATTTTATCTTCCTAGCTACTATAATTCATTTTTGGGTGTACTTAATTAGTAAAATTTCTTTATACATTAGAAAGAAAATAAATCTATGTAATTTTTATAAAGTTTAGTCTATATATAGGATATAGAACAATTTTAGTACTTACTAAAATAATTTCATCAAATAAAAATTGGATATGTCATCACTCCATTGAGATTAAAAACATTCACTTTTTAAAATTTGTTATGGACAATAATCCATCAATTCAATTTTTTTTTTAAGCACTAAAAGGGATCACTTTTTGAAACCAAAACTAACCCCTTTAAACTTCATAGATTAAAATATTAGTGTAGTTTGACCAAAAAATAACTAAAAGATTTGTTGATTCCATTAATACGGTTCGTATATTCAATTATAATTATTTTAAAAAGTTTTATACGTACACTCAAAAAAACAAACTGTACGGTACCTATAAAAAAAATAACTACATAAATTACTAATACATTAATGCCTATAAACTTTTAAATGGAAGATTAATCGAAAACTCATACATTTGTAAGTCCATGCTGCTTAGCCTCGGGTTTCAGCGAGTAATCGTTCAAGTTCAATATTGAGTCAAGTCGTTTTGGATCGCTAGCTAATGATGATGCCTATTATTGTTTAATCAACTTTTACGGTTTTGTGAAAGTCAGTTTTGAGTGGAGATTTTACCTAAATGCTTCGTTGTGTCGTTAGTGATATATGTTTACATCACATATATATATATATATATATATATATATATATATATATATATATATTATTATTATTTAAACCGTTTTTCACGGCTTTTTCACAAACACTATTCAGTTTCAGTTGGTATGTGGTGTTAGGGACCACCGGTCCATTAAAATTTTTAAAAAAGCTATGTTACTTGCATTAATTACAAACTTGTTACTCGAGTAATTGGCATTACTCAGACATTTATTCATTTTCGTAAGTGTAAGTGGAGGCTGAGATCGTAACTTCAAACCCATTATGTTTGCATGCATGATTTCTCGGAGTTGTATTGTGAATGACAAAGTTTTTCCATGTTTCATTTTAACTATGTGTGAGCAATTTTGAGAATGAAGTATGAACTAGTTCTTTGTTCATTTTATTGGATCTTTCTGAGAAATAAGGTGTTTGGTTTGTTGTAATGTGATCTTAATGTGACATTAAGGTGATTGCGTATTGATTCATTTGATTTTTTTAAATAAAATTATGGTAATCTAAAAAGTACAAAATACTCATTGTCTTTTTAAATGGATGTTACTTATTGGTGGAGACATAGTAATTTATTGAATTGACAAAATTCACCATACTTATAAATTTTATTTTACTTACAAGAATTACTAAAATATCAAGAAACCTTTAAAATACCTCAAAACCATTAAAATGACCAAAAAAAAAAAAAAAGCACTAGAATGTCCAAAATATCCCTTAAACCTCCAAATGGCCAAAATGCCCTTAAAAACCTCCGAAATGACAACAATACCCCCAATACATTTAAAATGACAAAAAAAAGACCCCAAAACCTCTCAAATGAGCAAATTACTCCCAAAATTTTTTAAATGACTAAAATACCATCGAAACCACTATAATGACGAAAGTAGCCCTAAACCTCTAAAATTACCAAAACAAAAGACCTTGTAACCTTTAAAATGGCTAAAATACCCTTGAAATCAATAAAATAACTAAAATACCCACCAAAACCTCTAAGATGACCGAAAATATCTTGAAACCTCAAAAATGACGAAAAATGACTAAAACGCTCTCAAAACCATTAAAATGACCAATATAGACCAAAAATTACTAGAATGACCAAAATACCCTTGAAACCTCTAAAATGAGCAACAAAATACTCCGAAAATGACCAAAATACCCTTGAAATCTTTAAAATGAGCAAAAATACACTAAAACCTCTAAAATGACAAAAATACTCCCAAAACCTCTAAATTTATCAAAATACTCCCAAAACAACTAGAATGACAAAAATACACCTAAACCTAAAAATTACTAAAATAACCTCAAAACCTCTAAAAGGGTATTGGGTATTTTGGTCATCTTAGAGGTTTCATGGATATTTTGGTCATTTAGAGGTTTTAAGATTTTTTTTTTTTGGCCATTTTAGAGGTTAAGGAGTATTTTGGTTATATTAGAGATTTCAAGATATTTTGGTCATTTTAGAGATTTTAAGGGAATTTCGATCATTTTAAGGTATGGGTATATTTTAGTCATTTTAGAGGTTTCAAGATATATTTTTGTCATTTTTAGGTTTTAGGTTATTTTTTATCATTTTTTAGGGCTTTTTTGGGGGGGGGGGGTATGAGGTTTTAGGCTTTTCGTTTTGCTCTTTCTAGAGGATTTGAGGGCATTTTGGTCATTTTAGTTATTAAAGAGTTTTCTGATCATTTTAATGATTTCTGAGGGCATTTTGAACATTCTAGTGATTTCATGAGTATTTTAGTCATTTTAGAGATTTCAGGACTATTTTGGTCATTTTGAGGTTTGGGGGGTATTTTGGTAATTTTAGTTGAATTTAGAGTATTTTTGGTAATGTTAGAGGTTTTTTTTGGGTATTTTGGTCATTTTTTAGATTTTGAATGTATTTTTGATGTTTTAGGTATAATTTGGTGATTTTGGGTCTTCCAATGGTATTTTGAAGTTCAAGGGCAATTTTAACATTTTTAGGTATAGAGGCTATTTTCAATGAATTTGCGATTATGATAATTTTGGTTGTTTCTAACAATGTTTATGAATCAAGTATATGAATGTTACATTTTTAGATTATGATTGGAATATAATTAATGAACCAAACACCTTAATCTTATATTGTTGTAATATAATTATATAAATCTAAGATTACAAGAAGGTACATTACACCTTAATGTTACATTAAGCTGTATACACTTTATTCAGCAAAAAAAAAAAAAAAAACTGTAGACACCTCATCTCTCTTTCTCTCTTTACTTAAAATCATCATTCACATTAGTGGAAGCATAAGCAACAGTAAAAGAAAAGGAGCTCCGATTTGCTGCCAGTATCTTCATCAGACAATTCTTATTTGCTTTAGCGTTGAATATCAAATTGTTCAATGCGGTTGTGAGTTTTGGGTCTTGTCCATTTCCAGTTAGTGGATTTTTGGCTGCCTCACTAACATTCAGGGGAGCCTGGATTAGAGTGGTGGGTTGAACTCCCAAAACGAATTTGAATCATTTTGTGGCAAGCCCAATAATCAGATTTGCACATCTTCGGGAAGAAGCAATAGAGATTGATTTATAGTGAAATTCAATGCGGTAGTGTTGTAGAGGGGGCAGATGTCTTTGTTAATTAATAATAATAATCTTATACTATATCATAAAAGATGGGTTTAGAAGTTGTGGTTAAGCCAAATGATTTCACCAAATTGCAGAAGTTTTTTTAGATTAAAAAAAAAAAAGCAATAGAGATTGATTGATAGTGAAATTCAATGCGGTAGTGTTGTAGAGGGGGCAGATGTCTTTGTTAATTAATAATAATAATCTTATATTATATCATAAAAGATGGGTTTAGAAGTTGTGGTTAAGCCAAATGATTTCACCAAATTGCAGAAGTTTTTTTAGATTAAAAAAAAAAAAAGAATAATCTCTTTTGTTCTTAACTTCTTATCTTATTCTCCTCTCCTATAATTTTTGAGTTGATAAAATCTTAATTTAATTACAATCCAAATTCTCCATCTAATCCTTTATAATAATAAAATCTTAATAAAAAAAATTATTTAAAAAAAAAAAAAAAAAACATCAACAACAACAACAAGATTTCAGCTTTGCACCTCCACAAGTTAGACTAACATTAGACTTTTTGTTCATGTCAACTTCTTCAATATGGAGTGTATATGTATTAAATAATTTATGATGAATACCTACCATACGATTTTTCCTCTATTCTTCCATTCTTTTGCCTACAACCTTGCGTGTGTATTTGTTTACTCTAATATTTTTAACGTATTTGTTTACTTTAATTATTTTCCATCAAATTGAATAGTTGTTGTGTATTTTTTGTCTTTTGTTTAACTTAATTTCCTTAAGTTTTGTCTTATTTATATGGTTATTGCTTGAGAATCAATTTTTTTTATTATTTTGTATATCATATATGAATTACACTCAACAATAGCACACTTCTCTTTTCGTTTAGTCTAGGAAGTCTAGACTCCATTAGCACTCACACATGTCCGCAAAACATGAGTTATAGTTTCATTAGAATTTCTGTATATTGGACAAACTGCTTCAACTGGAACACCACGCATAGATAAATTGTCCATTGCAGGTAAAGAATTATGTTAGGACATATGTAGTTCACTCATTAAGAACATATGTCATTCTTTTATGTAATTGGCTAATCCTTTTGACAAAACGCACTCTACTTGTAATTGGGTAGTTCTAGGTGTTTTTAATACTTCAAGAAATAAGGTTTCAAAATCAAGTGTTGAAGTCATCAAGTCTGTCCAAGAAAACAAACTGATAGTGCAATTTCATTAAAGCTCGATAGCTGGCTTGACAGCTGCATCTATCGAGCTTAAGAAAGCTGTTCAAGCCCGTAAGCTAGACACCTGCTCGACAGCTTCTCGACACCACCTATCTGTCGAAATTTAAGAAAATCAGAATTCTGATATGATTTCTTGGGATCCGTGAATGTGTCTTTGGGTCTTCTTTTCTCCTAACCCTAGACATATAAAAGGATTTTTTTTAGGGCCGTCAAACAGTTCACAAGTTCCACAAGAATTGAAAAAACTCTGTTGAAGCAAATTGTGACTGGAGACGAAGTTCTTGCCCTAGTTCATCTCTTCTGAAGAAGTTGCTATGTATTTGCACCTTTGGGTTTTGTGACCAATCATCTTCTTGATCTTCATCGTGTAGGATGAACTGAAGAACTTTGCAGCCAACCTCTCTTTCAGTTGGTGTTTGAAGTTGCGTACTGGGATTCGCGCATTGGTTAGTCACGTACTTGGGAGCCGTGCATCAAAAGGGGGAACTGTCACTACAGAACAAGTCCAATTGGGTATTGGGGTAAGGGTTCAACTGTAGGTTGGTAAGGTATTTGGGATTCCTTTACTTGTAACCTCTTGTTGTGATAATAGTGAAGTTTCAGAAGTGGTGACCTGAAAATCACCCGGTGGGGTTTTTGCTGTAAGGGTTTTTCCCATTCGTAAACAAATCACCGTGTCATTCAATTTTCGCTGCATATTTAGTTTATTGGTGATTTGTTTGTGCTTCCACGCGTTTGCATAATTAATTGATTAACAAATAACTTGGATAATTAATTAATTGGTTTAATCACAAGGGGTCATTCAGTTTGTGGCCTATCAAGTGGTATCAGAGCAGGCACACTCTGATTAAGTTTAATCTTTGCTGTGTTGATCCATTGACCCCTGTTTGTCATGGATAGAGGACAATCATTAATCATACCTCCTTTATTTGATGGCACTAACTATGCATACTGGAAAGTACGCATGAGAGCTTTCTTGCAGTCTTTAGATGAAAAAGTGTGGCAAGCTGTAGAGATTGGCTGGACTAAGCCAAAGGAAGCGTCGGCCGATTGGGATGAAGCCAAGATCAAGGCGGCAAACTTTAACAATAGGGCATTGAATGCGTTGTTCAGTGCAGTCACCAATGAGGAGTTCAAGAAGATATCCTCAACTGAAACTGCTAAAGAGGTGTGGACCATCCTTCAGACAACCTATGAAGGAACAAAGGCTGTTAAAGATTCAAAGCTTCAGAGGCTCACTACAAGCTTTGGAGAGATTAAGATGGAGGATGATGAGTCGTTTGATGAGTTCTATGCCAAGCTCAAGGACATAGTGAACTCAGCTTTCAATCTTGGGGAAACCATCCATAAACCCAAGATTGTGAGGAAAGTGCTCAGATCTCTACCCGAGAGATTCCATGCCAAGATCACGGCAATATAGGAATCAAAGGATATTGACAAGATTCCTTTGACTAAGCTAGTTGGAAACTTGCAGACCTATGAGCTAGGGTTATCTAGGATTGGCAAGTCGAGTAAAGGCAAGAGCATGGCCTTGAAGGCAAAGAGCAGTGATACAGATGAGTCTTCCGATGATGAAGATTCCAAGATGAAGTCCTACATTACAAGGCAGTTCAAGAAGTTTATGAAGAATGCCAATGGAAGGAGCTTCGATAAGGACCGCAGACAATCCAGTTCCTTTCAGTCTAAGGGGCAAGACAAAGGGAAAAATGATGCTAAGAATGGCGATCAGTACACTGCTCCTATAGGACCAAAGTGCTTTGGATGTCATGGATTTGGTCACATGAAGCATGAATGCCTCACATATCTCAAGAGCATTGGGAAGAGTAAGGCACTTGCTGCAACCTTAAGTGACACTGAGTCTGAAGATGATTCCGACAATGAGGATGACAAAATCTTAAATGCCTTCACTACCACAGTCAATCCTACTGAAGGGATTGTTGATGAAGTGGAAGAAGAAGAAGAATTGGTGGATTCTAAGTGTGAGAAAATGGATGATCAAGATGATATCCATTCAGCCTATGAGAAACTATACAAGCTCTCTGAGAAGCACGAGAAACTGTATAGGCTGGCCACCAAGAAGCTCAGTGATGTTGAACTTGATCGTGAAGAACTTTCCACAAAGTTTGATGAAGCAAATCAAACGATTGGTGCACTGAGGTTTGAGAACAATTTCTTGGCTGAGAAGACCAAGAAGCTTGGAGCGGAGCTGTTTTAAGTTAGAGCTCAATTGGAGAGGACTTCAAGTGCAAAGCTTGATGAGATGCTCAGCAATCAGAAATTTGTTTCAGATCGAACAGGTTTAGGGTATGGTCTTTCTTCCTCTAATACTGCTTCTACTAGTGCTACTGTTTTTGTTTCTCCTGCTAGTAATACTGAAATTGAAAACACTGATGTTAAAACTGAATTAGCTAGTGAGAACCAAGACAATGGTAAATCTATTTTAGGAGTACCCCCTAAACAGGATAAGAAATATATTAAAAACCCTAGGGCTAAGAAGGCTAACTCTCAAAAGCCAAAACAGAAGAAGCAGCATCTCTGTCATCATTGTGGAGCTGCCGATCATACTCGACCAAATTGCTACAAGTGGCTAGCCACTCAGCAGAGCAACGGCATGATAGCATCTGGAAGCCAAAATCAGCTTTAATCCTCTCTTGCTCCTCTTGGAGATCTTTTGAAAGCCCTCATGTTCCTTTCGAACTTGAACAGTTTCAATTCTTCCCCCTCACCCCCGGTTCAAGGGTTCAAACAAAGGAAAGGTTCTTCCAAGGTGTGGAAGAAAAAGGACTATAAGTGATTTTATCACTTTCTTCTATCTTCTTGTTTTTGTTTGTTGCATTACTTTTGTGTTTTAAATTTTTTTTGAGTCAGTCTAGTTTTATGCTTTGCTTTGATAACATGTTTTTGTTTGTTTATTTTCAGTTTTGTTTATTTTGTTTTTGGATATAAAAATTTAAAAAAAAATTGAAAAATTGAAAAATACAAAAACAGTGTGTGTTTTGTGTACATTGGTACTTGTGTACCTTGGATAGCCATTGAAACAAAGTTTTCCAAACTTTGTATCTTTTGTAGCTTAGATGAGCATCTCTATGCACAACTAAGCAAGTGAGCTTTGTGGCTCTTGTTTGTGATAAGTAAGATTAAGTTATCTCTTGAACTTAACACTCGTATCACTCCTTTTGACGGGTAGGACTAGAAAATCCTAAGAGAAAGGCATAAATAACCATCTCACCACTGTTGCTCGCCAATCATGAAAGACACCTGTATGCTTTGGCATAGCAAAAGTGCAGTGTCAAAGACATCCGTATGCTTCGGCATAGCAAAAGTGCAATGTCTATGCTTAACATGTTGGGTATTTATTTTCTCTCTCATATATGCCCATGCATGATATGCTTAAAAGAAAATATGCAAAGAAAATAAAAAGCAAAAAGCTTAAAATGCTTTAAATATGATTGCAAGCGTGTTTTCTAGGAGATGTGGGAGTTATAGGATGTACCTCAAAGGTGATAGTCCCCATCAAACAGTTATGATTGTGTGTGAGTTAAAGTTATTTTCTCATATCTCAGATCGTCATAACATGTATACACATATGCAATCTTGCGATGTTTTTCACACACAACACGCAATATTCTTTGCTACTCTTGATACATGTGCAGGTACAATGTGATTTGGTCATCACTAGGTTTTACATGTGCTAATGTATGCTCACTAAACTGTCTTGACTTCTTTTTGAAATATAAAATTTGTTAGACTTGTTTAGTGTGTGTGTGTGTGTGTTTCTGAGGATCCATATGCTTAAAATGTTTGATGAGAGATGTTTTTAAAAGCTTAATATGTTGATTGGATCATTGATTGAGGTTCATGTTGGATTGCATTCATATTTGTGTTTTTCACTTCTCGAAAAACTATTTTCAAAAGCAAGCTCGATACCTCCTCGATACCTAGCTATTTGTCGAGCTTCTCAAGCTTTTCTTTATCGCAATCTTGATACCTCCTCGACACCTGGTGGATCGATCGAGAAAGTTTCTGTCTTCTCGATACCTTCTCGACACCTGGTCGATCGATCGAGATTCTGTTCTTGGTTCTGGTGTTCATTCCTCAACACCTCCTCGACACCTTCAACTGTCGACGTGCTTTTTCTCGACACCTTCCTCGACAGATGGCTCGACACCTCTCGATACCTTATCTGTCGAGAATTACTGAGGTTCCTATATAAGCCTCCTCTGCGATCCAGTTCTCATTTTCTCGATCTGTCCGCGTCTGTTCATCTCCCAAACCCAGTTTTCTCACTCAAAACCTTCAACCCACGTGATTTTCGGCCCTTCCTTGCTTCAAATCACTTGGTATGATCTCTTTTTCCTTCATTCTTCATGCATTTCATGTTTTGAATCTTAGGTTTTGGGGTTTTGAAAAATTAATGAGTTTTTCTTGAAATTTTGGGATGGGTATTCCTTTAAATGTGTTCAAAATGTCATACATTGCATCACATTTGCATTAGAATGATATTTTCATGCATTTAGATGTGTGAACTATGTTTGTGTGCTTGTAGGTTTGGATTGGGCTGAGCCCATGATGAAATTTCTTTTGCATGTCATATGTTCATGCATCCCCATGCATACGTACTCTCTATTCAATATATTTGATATATTTGAATTGCTTTGGGACTTTTCTGATTGTCTCTTTCTTTCTCTCTCTCTCTCATTCTGTTTACGTTAGTAGTGTCTATGGCACCTAAGCGTAAATCTACTCCGGCTCGGAACCCTCTGCGTTCTGGAGCTTCTTCATCTTCTGATTTTGCTCCTTGTAATCTTCGGTTCCGTGATGATGATGCCCACAAGGCATTTTCGGAGAACTTTTCTAGACGAGGTGTTCATTCGGAACGCCAAGTCATTTTGGCGGACTTCGCCGACACTGACCTTCCCTCTGTCATTCACAGTAGGGGATGGGAGTCACTGTGTGACGTCCCTGTCGCATGTCCTCTCGTGCTCATTCAGGAGTTTTACTCCAACATGCACGAGATTGATCATTCGGTACCTCTCTTTTTCACTCGCGTTCGAGGTACGCGCATCCCTATCACACCGCAGCTAGTTGCGGATGTGCTTAGGGTTCCTAGGATAGACTTTCCTGACTATCCATCTTGTGATCGTATGAGGACTGTGTCCAAAGATGAGCTCATTTCTGCTTTCTGTAAGCGCCCTTCGGAGTGGGGTGAGCGTCAGTACACATCATGTCGGCCTTTTGCTAAAGGTCCTAGATTCCTAAACATGGTGATGACTTTTGTACTCCATCTACTTTCTC
Organism: Quercus aquifolioides; assembly: GCA_019022515.1. NCBI lineage: Eukaryota > Viridiplantae > Streptophyta > Magnoliopsida > Fagales > Fagaceae > Quercus > Quercus aquifolioides. The sequence continues at coordinate 14,599,295 of CM032334.1, read as the reverse complement.
ACTACAACTCCATCACAAAGCCTCATGCTCGATTTTTGTTATCCCTCCTTGAGTATCTTACCATAGATTTTCCTTCTCATTTCATTTTGTCTATCATAGATATTCATTTGGATGCGGCGACCCGTGATAAGCTCATCTTTCCTTCTGCTATCATGAGGATTCTATGCCATTTTTCCATTCCTTTTCCCGTGTCCGACCCTTTCACCTTCATGTGTGCCATAGATGCTGCTACCATAAAACGTAGTGAGGCTCAGTTTAGGTCGAGACAGCAGGATTTCACTCCTCCCTCCCGTTCAGCTCCATCCGGATCTGCTCCTTCTACATCTGCTCCTTCTTCCTCTATGAGCGATGTTTCACTTAAAGACATCATGGTGCAGCTACAGCGCATGGATGTTTGCCTCGATACACTCTCCACTGAGTTGTATCAAGTGAATATTTGTGTTGGTTGTATTGCACAACGGCAGGCGACCATGGGTGGTTTTGCTCTTGAGGCTACTCCTTCACCACCTCCTCCAGCGGCTTCTGATTCTGAGGATGACGATGACGAGGAAGATGATGCTTCGGATGATGATGATGGAGATGCTAGCTCTACTGATGAGATGTCTACTTGACACTCTACCCTTTGTCACTCGTGACAAAAAAAGGGAGTAGGTTTGGGATATGAGAGTAGTCATCTTAGGGAGAGAGTTAGTATGGGACATTTTTGTTAGGGGGAGTGTTGATACTTGAGGGATGTAGTGAGGATATGATGTATCTTTTCTTTTCTTTCTTTTTAGATACATTGTTTTTGTATATGAGGTCTTGTGACCAGTTTTACATACATTGTACTTATATTCATTATATGTGGATGTATGTTTCTTTCACCTATCTCTACATGTGTTGTTTCTTTTCTATCTTTATACACATGATTCTTATATTTGTATGCAATCTATTATTTATGTTTCACACAAGATGCCTTGATGAATTTTATTTAAAGTGTTTTAGAAATACAGGTTGTCAAAGTCTACTTGCCATAAACTCTTTTCTTGCAAAGTTTTTCAAGGGTTTGTGTTAGGATAGATTTTATTGTATTCAACAAGTGAATATGAGTTGAGTGATTTATGACTTCTCTCATATGTTCATTTGTTTGTTGTGATTTTGTCACGGATTGCCAAAAGGGGAGATTGTTAGGACATATGTAGTTCACTCATTAAGAACATATGTCATTCTTTTATGTAATTGGCTAATCCTTTTGACAAAATGCACTCTACTTGTAATTGGGTAGTTCTAGGTGTTTTTAATACTTCAAGAAATAAGGTTTCAAGATCAAGTGTTGAAGTCATCAAGTCTGTCCAATAAAACAAGCTAATAGTGCAATTTCATTAAAGCTCAACAGCTGGCTCGACAGTTGCATCTATCAAGCTTAAGAAAGCTGTTCAAGCCCGTAAGCTCGACACCTGCTCGACAGCTTCTCGACACCTCCTATCTGTCGAGATTTAAGAAAATCAGAATTCTGATCTAATTTCTTGGGATCCGTGAATGTGTCTTTGGGCCTTCTTTTCTCCTAACCCTAGACATATAAAAGGATTGTTTTTAGGGCCATCAAACAATTCACAAGTTGCACAAGTATTGAGAAAACTCTGTTGAAGCAAATTGTGACCGGAGACGAAGTTCTTGCCCTAGTTCATCTCTTCTGAAGAAGCTGATGTGTATTTGCACCGTTGGGTTTTGTGACCAAGCATCTTCTTGATCTTCATCGTGTAGGATGAACTGAAGAACTTTGCAGCCAACCTCTCTTTCAGTTGGTGTTTGAAGTCGCGTACTGGGATCCGCGCATTGGTTAGTCACGTACTTGGGAGCCGAGTATCAAAAGGGGGAACTGTCACTACAGAACAAGTCCAATTAGGTATTGGGATAAGGGTTCAACTGTAGGTTGGTAAGGTACTTGGGATTCCTTTACTTGTAACCGCTTGTTGTGATAATAGTGGAGTTTCGGGAGTGGTGACCTGAAAATCACCCGATAGGGTTTTTGCCGTAAGGGTTTTCCCCATTCGTAAACAAATCACCGTGTCATTTAATTTCCGCTGCATATTTAGTTTATTGGTGATTTGTTTGTGCTTCCATGCGTTTGCATGATTAATTGATTAATTAATAACTTGACTAATTAATTAATTGGTTTAATCACAATGGGTCATTTAGTTTGTGGCCTATCAAATTACATAATGATCTCCAAAGAAAAAATAAGACACTTTCCCCTTCACTTATTTTATTCTATCTATACCTCAATTATTTTTTATTTTTTATTTTTTGGTCTTTTTGCTTCTTCTTTATTTATTCGCATTGCTCATATTGTTAACTGGGAAGCTACTGTCTACTATTCTTTTATCCAAAAATTGGCTCTTATAATATCCAGGTAGTAGCATACAAATCTGTTTTGCCATCTCTAGACCCAACAAATACCTGTCAAAACCAATGAGTTATAGTTAAGGAATTCTATCAAATACTTTTATGAATAACCCATAGCCAATTCAAATGTAATACTTTCAATTTGTCACTTACATTTAACCATATCCTAGAATGATTGCTCTTCCAAGAAATTGACTCCAATTTCAGGAACAGAGCGAAAACTGGCCTGATGAGCAAAATAAAAAATCGAGCAACACCTCAATTTCTTGAAGGCTTAGGTCCAATAAATCCAATTTTGGAGAGTAAGCATCAATTCAAAAATAAAACCACTTCTAAATTCCAACGATAAGGTGACGTGAAAAGAGAATAACGTGCGCAAATTGTGGAATCAAACTTTTACAAGTAATATGTTTTTATTGCAAATTAAGCTATTAAAAAAACTTTTTAATAGCTTAATTTTAATTAAAAAAAATATTACTTGTAAAAATATTAATCCTCGTTTTATTTTTTTTTTTAAAGGTTGAATGAGCAATAACTTTTAACTCAATGATACAGCCCAATTTTTCAAGTAAAATTCAATTACATTCCATAGACAATAACTTTGAACATAAAACTCCAAGTAAAAATGTATTTTGTTGATTAAATTGTTTTGGTGTCAGGTCATAATCAGTTGGATTCAGATCTTCTAGATTTCCTAAAGTACTCTACCAATAAATTTTCTTAAATCATGACCATTCTTTTATGATTTAAGAGTTTAGATTCTACCATGTCTGCATTTTACTAATAATACTCTTAAAATAATATAATAATGTTGCAAACAAAATAATTAAGATTATTATTAGTAGAATGCTGACATGGCAAAATTTAGATCATTAAATCATTAAAGAATGGTTAAGATTTAAAGAAATCTATTTGGTAGAGTACTCTAAGAAATCTAATGAATTTAATTAGTCACTTCACTTATTAAAACATAGAGTCATAAAAGTTTTTTATTTTAAATTTTTAGAGAGAAAGGTAGGAAAAAAAATGTGATAAAGGTTATGCTTATGAAATGGCTCCGTTAATAGGCGTGCAAAACATCAATACAAATAAATTGAAGAGGAGTAATTCTAGAATCATACCATTTTAGTGCACTTTTTTTCACAATTATTATATATGGTAGACTGTGATTAGCTGCCTATTATTTTCACATTAATTTATTACTTTTTCTTTACTACTCACAGCTTACCACATTAGAATTGTGGTAAGGTTGTGTCACAATACTGGCAAATACAATAGAGTGCTCTATTTTTTGTGAGAGAGAGCCAATGATGTACTTGGATTTTGAGTATTGTGACAATGCATGCATGCTAATATTGTAATTTTATTATTTTATAGTGGAACTTTTTCTGTTGCCACTTGTGAATGTAGGCATATTGCTGAACTAAGTAAATTTTCTATGTCAAATTCTCTTATCTTTTCTTCAATCTTGCATAAACGAATTTTTCACAACAAAGATAGTCAATTTAGTAGATTACAGTGTGTGCGTGTGCACCAACTTTTGTGTGAAACTTTGCATGTTGGACTCCTCATAGGGATAAATTATTGGGTACTACTCAAAAAAGAGAAAATCTAGTACCACAACTCTCCTTGTCATAACTTTGCCACAATTGTGACATGACAGGTGGTAAGTAGTTGAGAAAAAATGGCGTATCCATGTAAAAGTGATAGCTAACCACTTACAGTTTGCCACGTCTTAAGAAAAAATTATGGTCATAAAACTACTCGTACTCACTAGGTCATCTTACTGACCTTGTATTTGGCCTAATCAAATAATTTTTTTTAAAGAGATTAAATTCAATAAAGACCTGGTGTAAAAGTCCACTTTTATAACTCCAATATTATCATGTCACATAATTTTTTTACAATTAAAAGATTACAAACCAGATATAAAGAATCACTCTAAAAAAAAGGGTAAATTGCAAATTATATCCCTAATGTTTGGGGGTGTTTGGATTTACACCCTGAAATTTCAGAATTTAGATTTTACTCTCCTGAAGTTTGAGAGTGTTTGGATTTTACACCTTAACATTTTAAAATTTGGATTTTACCCCCTAAATTTTAGGAGTATTTTGATTTTATCTTCCAAAGTTTGGGGGTATTTGGATTTTACATCTTGATGTTTTAAAATTTTAGGAGTGTAAAGTCCAAATACCTTCAAATTTTAGGAGATAAAATTTAAATTCTAAAACATTAGGGTATAAAATCCAAGCACCCTGCACCCCCAAATTTCAGGGGTTAACATCTAAATTCTGAAATTTTAAGGTATAAAATTCAAACACCCCCAAATATTAGGGGTGTAATTTGCCATTTACCAAAAAAAAAAAAAAAAACTAAATTTCGGAAAATTAAAATCCAAACAATGACCGTCTAAGGGGAAACCCATTGCCTCCTCCATATGTTATGACCTAAAGCCCAAAGTTGAGGCCCATGCAGGCCCATTATTAGAGAAGGGGAAGAAAGTGCAAGACTTCCTCAGTTTCATGTAAGGCCCACCAAGCTTAAGAGTAAGCTTGTTTTAATATATTACCGTTTCTCTATAGCTCCTTTCTTCGTCTTCATCTTCTTCTTGTAGCCTTTGCAGCAAGCAAATCAAAGAGGAATGGCAGGATCTTACCTTCCCCACAAAATCTCAAATCCATGGATTTTAAATTGCATGGATCAATCCCTTTCAACAAAGTCGAATGGCAAGGTACAACTATGGAGGGCAGGTGTCCTTCACAGTTAGTGAAAGCGGGATATTTGAAAGAGTTTGTGGTGGATTCAGGGAACCAAGGTACTTAGCAAAGGGGGAACCCCCTCCCACCCCCAATAGGGGTGATTGAGGTCATCCACACTGCCCCAAAGGGTACGGCTGTAACTAGGAGGAAAGGGGTGTTGGTTGTAGTGTCGGTAGAACATTGCTTAAGCAAGCAAACCTCCGAGAAAAAGATGAAGTTTACAAGGGAGCCCATCGCTTTCAACGATGAGGACTTCGAAGGGACAATTCAGTCGCACGATGACACTTTGGTGGTGATTGCCCGGATAAATGGTTTCATAATGAAAAGAATGATGGTAGGCCAAGGGAGTGGGACCGATGTGATGTATTCGGACTTGTTTCAAGGGCTCGGACTAAAGAGTGAAGACTTCTCAAAGTACAATACGCCCCTGGTTGGTTTTGATGGCTGGGTGGTGATTCCTGAAAGGCAAATTTCCCTTCCTGTGTACATGGAAGGCAAGGAAGTAATGGTAACATTTATAGTGGTTGTCTCGTTTTCTCCATATACGGCTATTCTGGGAAGGCCATGGAATCATTCGATAGGGGCAGTCCCGTCCACACTGCATGTGAAGGTCAAGTTCCGCATCAAGCAGGGCATTGCTGTAGTAATGGGAAGCCAGTAAGTGGCTAGGTAATGCTTAGTGGCCACAGTTAATTGGGAGAGCAAACAGGCCAAACAGAAGGGGCCACCCAAGGAGGTCCCCATGTAGCAATTACAAGAGCCCCAAGGAGGAATGGGGGCTTGCTATGCCGAGGAGTTGGTCAAAGTAAAAATATTACCTAATGTTGACAGGTATCTCCAAATAGGAGCAAGTATGAGGGATAAGGACAGGGTAGCGACAATACTATTTCTTATATAGAATGTAGATGTGTTTGCTTGGAGCCCTTATGAGGTGCCTGGGGTAGATCCCGAATTCATATTTCACAAGCTTAATGTAGACCCATCATTCCCTCCCAAGAAGCAGAAGCTGAGGAGGTTGGCTACAGAACACGTCGAGGCAGTCAGACAGGAGGTCAAGAGGTTAAAAGAGGCTAGGGCGATAAGGGAAATTTTCTTTTCGGAACGGCTGGCGAATACCGTGGTGGTGAAGAAGAAGAATGGCAAATGGAGAGTTTGCGTTGATTTCACAAATTTGAATCAAGCGTGCCCAAAGGACCTGTTTCTTATGTCGAAGATCGATCAATTGGTGGATGCCACATATGGGCACCCGAGGATGAGTTTTCTGGATGCTTTTCAGGGCTATCACCAGATTTCCCTGGCTGCCGAAGATTAGGAAAAGACAGTATTTATCTCCCTGGACGCCAACTAACATTATACCGTGATGCCATTTGGGTTAAAGAATGCTGGGGTTACGTATCAACGGGTGATAACAAGAATGTTCTGGGATAAGATTGGGCGGACGATTAAGGTATACATTGACGATATGGTAGTAAAAAGTAAATAGGAGACATGGCATAGAGAAGATCTCTAGGGGGTATTCGAAATGCTTCAGCAACATAAGTTGCGCCTTAATGCAAATAAATGTGTCTTCGGAGTGGGAGCTGGCAAGTTCCTAGGGTATTTGATCATCAATCGAGGGATAGAAGTTAACCCCGACCAGATTAAAGACATGAAGCACCTCAAGCTGCCGAGTAATCCAAAGGAAGTTCAGGTATTAACCGGCATGTTAGCTACCCTTAACCGGTTCATTTCCAAATTTACTGATTGCTGTCGTCCATTCTACTAGCTTCTGAAGAAGTGGAGGGGATTCCAGTGGAATGAAGAATGCGAAAAGGCTTTTCATGACTTAAAGGAGTATTTGGTACAGGCACCTATGTTGACGGCCCTAGAGCCCGGGGAGGACTTATTCATGTATCTCTCAATGTTAGATCATGCCATGAGTGCCATGCTTTTGAAGGATCAAGGAGTGCAACAACCTGTGTATTACATCAGCAAGACCTTGGTTGATGCCGAGACAAGATACTTGCCCTTGGAGAAGCTGGTGTTAGCATTAGTGCACGCTACGAGGAAGCTACCTCACTACTTTCAAGCTCACACCGTCTATGTGCTGACCAAATACCCTTTACAGTCACTGCTGAAGAGATCAGACTTCATGGGCTGAATAGCTAAATAGGGAACCCGGCTTGGATCCTTTGATATAAGGTACAGGCCGAGAAGTTCGATGAAGGGCCAAGTTCTTGCTGATTTCGTTGCAGAGTTCTCCTCTAGGAACGAGATGGAGGTGATTTGTCATGTGGATTGTCGCCCGTGGAAAGTGTTTGTGGACGGCGCATCTAGTGCAATGGGGGTTGGAGCCGGGATTGTTATCATCACTTCAGAAGGAATAAGGTTGGAGCAGTCATTTAGGCTGGGGTTCAGAGCCTCTAATAACGAGGCTGAGTATGAAGCCTTGCTTGCTGGATTAAGAGCCGTTGTGGATTTGGGTGCGCGAGAAGTTGAGATTTATTCGGATTCTCGACTGGTGGTTAACCAGGAGCAGGGCAAATTTGAAGCTTGAGACTCTCGAATGAAGGAATACTTAAAGGCAATGAGGCAGGTTACGAGTCAGTTTTTTAAGGCAAAGGTGGATCAGGTGACCCAGGGGCAGAATAGACATGCAGACTCTTTAGCTACATTGGCGTCATCAATAACAGAGGATGTACCTCGAATAATCAAGGTAGAGCTCATAGCGGAACTGTGAGAGACTGCGCCCCCAGCCCCCTTTTTATGAAATGTTGGGCCAAACCCACGTGAATGGGCGGAGTCGTGTTATTGCCTCTCAAAATGGAGGTTCGACTAGTTATATTTTCCCCTTTAGATTAAGGGTTTTACAATGGAGTTGCCACTTATTTAATTATTGGGATAAATAAGAAAACCAAAATTGAAAAATTCCTCATTTTATTAATTTTCAATTGAATTTACATTGATCATAAGAAAATTACATGGCTTTGATCCTAGATACAATCTAAGATAAAGAACATAGCTTTGTTTCCTAATTACAATCTAAAAATCAAAAATTACATGGATAAGCATTTGATCTACTAACCCTTGATCTAAGTTTGGAGGCTATGTTACAAGGTGGGAAGGTGTTAGGCACCCACCTTGCCAGTGAAATCGGTTTTCTAGACTATGGCGGCCAACATTTATATCACATCATCCAATATGTTATCAATCAATTTGCATATTGAATTTAAAGTGTGTGCATGTGATAAACCCTAATTCAATTTATTAAGCATTTCATTTGGAATAAAAAATAAATTCTAGTGAATGTGTGTGGATGGTGATATCCTAAATTCAAGGATTTGAAAGAATTATGAAACAAACATGTTTTTCACATTTTTCATATTGATTTAAGATTAAAATTAGTGTTATGCATGAACATGTGATGAACAATCAAGAACATGTGAAGAACACATAAGAACATTCAAACATATTTAAGGGAATTTAAATAGTTACTATTGTACTTTAATCCTAAATTCTTATCATGGCAACACAATAAACAAGTTAGGGAAATGGATTATACCTTCATGCAAGATCCATACGGTGGAGGAGGAGACTCTTGGTGGAGGTCCTAAGGATGGAGAAAAAAAGAAGAACTAGGAGAGGGAGAGTGAGAGTGAGTCTCACTCAATATCTTAAGTCTCAGGAAGACCAAGATATGACAAGACTACTCTACTTTACTAGAACTCAAGAGAGGAGAAGAGATGGAGTTTTGGTGTGCTTTGGAATAAAGGAGATGGAGGGTTTATATAGTAGTGGTAGAGGAAATATGAATAGAATGCCATTTAATGAGAGTTGACAAAGAATCATGAATCTAGACCTCATTTTAGCCTTGGAAAAAATTTGGTGCATTAAATGGAGAGATTGGTGGGAGTGAGGAGCAAGCCAAAATTCGGTTTTCCCGTAACCGTTGTAACAGCCTGTAGAGCCAAATTCAAAAAATCATATCTGACTCAATTCTGATTGAAATTGTCTCGTTCTTATGCTCAAATTGAAGCCACGGATGTCTAGTTTCTGAGAAAATTAATCTCATTCACAGATTCAAAATATTATGAGAGATATTGATGAAATGGTGAGCAAAGTTTATTTGTTAGAAAATGGTTTCAGCACAATTAGCATTAATAAGTCCCAAATTAGCTCCCAATTAACATTAAATGGCTCCAATCACTCCAATTTCAGACTTAATTAGTTCCAAATTTACTCTAATTAAAAGATAATTGCACAAATTACTCATTGAATAATTAATGTTTAACTATCTAATTAATTAGGTGTATACAACCTCACCATAAAATGTAGTCATAACCAATCAAATTATGACACATTATTGATCTCCAATTGATTACACTTATAACCAATTGAAATCAATTGTTCATAATCACATATAGTCGGACTCAATTTGTGATAGTGCATTTTAGCCATTAAAACTTGATTTGATAATAACTTTCAATCTGGTGGTCCGATTAGGGCTTATGACCAGTTGATTTGATCATTACAACATCAATATCGTTTTTGTGAAATGAGATTAAGGATCTAATGGCCAGAATCAAGATGCATATTTCCAAGGTGAAAGTACTCTTTTACCCTCCATGTGAGGTTAAATGCGGATTGCAAAATAGGGTGTCAACAGGAACATAGTATTAGCGCCGCGACAAGTGTCGCAGTGGTTTCAACGTCTGGGCCATGTTGGATGGAACCAATCATCAACTTTTTAGCCAAGGATCAAGTACCAAATGATAAGAAGGAAGCTAACAGGTTACGCTAGATAGCTACTCGGTATTGGTTGTCGGCAGATCATAAACTCTACCGGAGGTCTTTTGGGGGGCTGTATCTTTTATGTTTGCACCCCGAGAAAGTGAATGAACTCCTGGCCGAGCTACACGATGGGGTGTGTGGAAGTCATGTAGGTGGACGCTCATTGGCACACCGAGCGATGTCCCAAGGGTTTTGGTGGCCGTAGATGCAGAAGGATCAGCCAAGTATATGCGAAAGTGTGAACAGTGCCAAACGCACGCCCCATTGATCCACCAGCCAGCAGGTTATTTGAACCCGGTCAACAGCCCCTGGCCCTTTGCACAGTGGGGGCTAGATATTTTTGGCCCATTTCCCCGGGCCACGGGCAATCAGAGGTTTGTTTTGGTAGCTGTTGATTATTTCACCAAATGGGCAGAGGCGGAGATGTTAGCTAATATTCGGGACGTAGACATTAAAAAGTTTGTGTGGAGAAATATAATTACGACATTTGGGGTGCCAGACTCTCTCATATCTGATAATGGGTTGCAATTCGATAGTAGGGCCTTTTGCGAGTTTTGTAGTGATCTCAGCATCAAGAACAAGTACTCCACCCCAGCATATCCTCAAAGCAATGGCCAAGCCGAAGCCACTAGCAAAGCAATCATGAATAGATTGAAGAAATGGTTGGACGGTGCAAAGGGTAGGTGGGTCGAGGAGCTGCCCAACGTTTTGTGGGCATACCGGACAACCCCCAGAAGGTCTACAGGAGAGACTTCATTTTCCCTAACGTATAGAGCAGAGGCTGTCATACTAGCTAAAATAAACCTATGTAGTGCCCGGGTTGCGGGATTTTCCCCAGCCCAAAATGATGGATTGATTGTGGAGCATTTGGATTTGCTGGAAGAGTACTGGGAAGCGGCGACTATATGGCTAGCCGAGTATCAACAAAAGCTAGCCCGACGATACAACCAAGGTGTGAAGACAAGGGAATTCGATGCTAGGGACCTAGTGTTGCGGAAAGCAGTAGGACATATGCAAGATGTTAACGCAGGAAAGTTAGCCTTAACCTGGGAAGGGCCCTATAGAGTTACCGCCATCTCGGGCGCGGGGGCATACAATTTGGAGGACTTAGACGAGAGACTGCTTCCCCAATCATGGAATGCCCACAATCTGAAGAAATTTTACCACTAACGATCAATACCTGGGGATACGAGTTAAGTGTAATGTGACATGTGCATATTTTTAATTAATACAACAATGATGTTTATCTTTGCAGGTGTATTTGTACTTATGATTTTATCGTTGTTAACTCATTAACTCCGGCCAACAAACACGTGGAAACTTTATGTCAAATTACTCTAAGGACGAAAAACCTTCTTCTCAGTTCAATCTTAATCACCGAGCAGATGGAAACCTTATGTCAAATTACTCTAAGGATGGAAACCTGCTTCTTGGTTTGATCTTAATCACCTGGCAGGTGGAAACTTTATGTCAAATTACTCTAAGAGCGGAAACCTGTTTCTCGGTTCGATCTTAATCACCAGGCAGGTAGAAACCTTATGTCAAATTAATCTAAGGACGGAAACTTGCTTCTCGATTCGATCTTAATCACCGGGCATGTGGAAACCTTATGTCAAATTACTCTAAGGACTGAAACTTGCTTCTTGGTTCAATCTTAATCACTGGGCAGGTGGAAACCTTATGTCAAATTACTCTAAGGATGGAAACCTGCTTCTCGGTTTGATCTTTAAGGATAGAAACTTGCTCTCGGTTCGATCTTAATCACCGGGCAAGTGGAAACCTTATGTCAAACTACTCTAAGGACGGAAACTTGCCTCTCAGTTCGATTTTCATCAACGAGCAAGTGGAAACCTTAAATTTTATCTGACTAGAATCTGTTCTCGGGAAGATCTTCAACACTGGACAAATGGAGAACCTTACATTGAGTTGTTCCAAGAATAAAAACATACTTCCTAGCTCTGTTCTAGTCAACGGGCACACGAGAGATACATTGAATTATTTCAAGGGACTGAAGCCAGCTTCTCGAATTTAATCCAAATCACAGGGAAGATGATCACCCTACACTAAATCTTCCTAGATAAGCCTAGACATGTCAAATTTAGTTCTTATTATCGAGGAGCCAATTCTTTCTAGATATAGATGACCTTTTTCGGACTAGTCCCGGTCATCATACGTGCAAAGATATGACTTATCCTCTTTGAAGATAAATGAGAAAGCGGATTCAATCACCATTTAGAGGCAAATTGAAATCAGACCACCCAGTCATTCTGAATGTATATATAAAAAAGAGAAAGAAAATGAAAGACCATGACAGAAATAATAACTTCGTAGCAAACATTCGTAAAACATGATTAAAGCAAGCAAATAAAGATTAAACCAATGTTTTGTCACCACAACCTGATGACTATACGTAAATAAAACTTAAGAAAATAAAAGTTAAATCATTGTTCAGTCACCGCAACCCGGTGACTTAGGGCAAACCAGACAGATAAAAAAGAAAAGCAAACACGGATTAAATAAGTAAAGACTAGTTAAAAACGTATTAAACAAGAGGATCATTGTGCGGGAGATGGGCTGTTTCGTCAGCTTGCTGGCCGGTGACGTCCTCAGTAGGTGGCTGCTGGACTTGCGTGTCTTTGGCAGTGTTGAGGTTACTGGTAACCTCTAGATCAACATAAGCGTCAATTGCTCTTACCAGCTCCCTCATACTCGTGGTATCCTCTTCATCAGCAGCTTCAGCTTGACTTTGCACGAGGGGAGGGGGAGCCGGATATGGGATTTGCTCTGGATTCCTCAGTGGGGAATCTTCAAGCACTCTCATAGCTTGAAGGACTGCTAGCCACCCCTCTTCGAACCCATAAGACCTGGCCTAGTGGACGATGGGCTCCACAGAGTTCTCAGCATCCGCGAAGCCCTTGTTATACCACATAGATTCACAGGCTTCAAGGGCCGCCTTCAAGTTAGCTATTTCGTCAACTTGGGCCAGATTGAGGCTGGCTGCCTCTGCTAGTTTAAGCTCCACACCCCCCAGCTTGCCCTCTGCCTCGGCTAGTTTCCTCTCAGCCAGCAATCGAGCCTTCTCCGAGGACTGGGCCTTCTTCTCAACAGCCTCGGCAGCCTTGCCCTTCTCCTTAGCCGTGGCGTTGGCAACATCCTTCAGCACTTTCTCCTAATCAACATCCTCGACGAGCTCCTTCAGTCTCTTGCTGAGAATGTGAGTCAGCTGCATGGCCTGGTAACACAAAAATAATGAATATAAGGGTGGAGGGATTATTCATGCATTAAAATGAACAAAGAAGGGAAGGAGAGGAAAATTACCGCCACGGTGTGCCACTACAGTCACCGTGCTAACGAATTCTCGTCCCCGTCCGAGAAGAACTGAATTTCCTCAAGCAGCAGGAGGCTGTGCACCAAACTCTGGACCACCCTCCCCCCCCCCCTCCCCTTGGCCCTGGGCCTAAGTCCTTATGCTGGTAGTCACTGGCAGAGGCCCATTGCCAAGCTTAAAGGTGGGCTGCCAATTGACTTTGGGCCAGGAGGAGGACGCCACATCTGCACCAACTTGGGCAGTTGGCCGGGAATCACCCACCGGCTCCCGAATCACGATCCCGCCAGATGGCCAGGCAAGGGTCTTCGAAAGGGCATCACTAGGGATCCGGAGCGGTTGATCCTCAATGTGCTACTTCTTTTTAGCACGACTGGCAGTAAGGGGAGGAGTGGTGTGGCCCTAGCCCTGAGGTTGCTAAGGCTGGGCCGCAGAATGAGTGCCGGGCAAGAAGCGGTCGACCGTCATTTTTCTCCTAGTCACCATCTCGGCGTTTAGTCCGACCTCGGCTGTTTCTGGCTCGGTTGGAGCTTCCAACTCTTCAACAGGTACGTGAACCTTTCGGCTTAGAGATACTCGTTCAGCTGACTCATCTCTCACCAGTGCTCGGTCCTCTACGATGGTATATCTGGGGCCGAGGTCCCGAGCTTCACCGATGGTCAGGGAAGGCGGAAGGAAGTTGGCGTGCCAAACGTCAATATATGACAGGAGTGGGCTGTCCACCAACAAGGCTTGGCTGAATGATTGCTAGGTGGAGTATACAGGTTCACAGTCGAGTATTAAATGGGACGCTCGGAGCTGCCCGTCTGTATGCACAAAAATCTCTTACCTAAGTACAAAATTAAGATCTCTCACGTGCACAACTCTGAGATTTGGTTGAAATCTTCTTCCTTCTGCAACAGATTGACAAAGGAACCGGTTAATATACATGTAAATAACTAAGTAAAAGATTCAAACTTAAAGCAAATAAATGTTCTCGGTACCAACAAAATTACTTGGCAAAAAGGGGCAAGGGAGTTCATCGGCAAGCCAATTACCACCCACCCGGACGAATTCCCTCACCGAGTTTCTGTTGGAATCGAGAAGGCATGATATCAGCCGTACCCGTATATCCCTGGTTTTTAGGTAGTAATCGGTTTTAATGTTTCTGCACAGACTATACATGAAGTTAATATCATGGTGGTTTAATTGCAGACCAAATATTTGGTTTAACCTACTAACACAACTCTCCACTCGGTAAAAATTGGGGGGGAGTTGGTCGGGACACAAGCCATAAAATCTGAGGGTGCCTATAATAAGAGGGTCTACAGGGAACCTAACCCCACCCTTAAGAATAGCCATTAGGGGGAAAAATATTGTTTTTGAGCCAGTATGTCTTTGGAGGTCGATATCGCCCTCGTGACAATAAACAATATCGACATCTCCAGGGACATTATAGGCCGCTCTAAAGCTAGCCAAGGATGTTTCAGAAGAGAGGAGGTAAGAATAGCCCATTCCTAAACTCTAAGATCAAGGGGAAACTGAAAGAAGAAGTAAGAGTAAAAAGGAAAGATAAAGTAAACTTACTGTGGGTTCTAGGGAACGATGTTTTGGGCTGAGGACTGTGTGCACGAGAGAAGTATGCTTGGCAGAGAAGGAGTTTGAGAATAGAAAATGTAAAAAATGATGAGGAGAATTAGAAAAAACTATTTATAGGGGCCAAAGGATAAATAAATAACATTTAATAAGAGGTAGGAAACTCTACAAATCCCTCTTGTAACTGCCACGCGTGTCACCTCGATTCACGAACCTTCAAGCAATGATGACGGCTGAACCAAACAGTCTAATACAACGCACCTTTTAAGGGCGCATTAACGAGTCTCTTAACCGTTCGGTATATACCCGTTAAACTTCCCATAAGGTTTGTCTCTTAGCGTCCTTGATTCGTTCCCGAGAGCCGGGCACGAATCAAGGGGGGGCTAATGTACAGCACTGGGTCCCCAGGCCCACTTGGGCCTTGAACTTCAACCCTGCAGTGTGGCTCATGACCCTAACCTCTCCATCCAAAATTGGGCCCTAGGCCTGCTAAGGCCATGAGCCCAAGCCTTATGCCGCTATGCTTAACCCAAGTCCCATTGGACACGTAATCTTAATCTGTACACATCATGATTAACAATCCGGAGCTTACCCGGTCAACTACATCTCGGACGAGAACGTGATTGCTCGGGGATGCGATATCTCAGCTGCTCGATATTGCCTTGGGGAATATCGCTGCCGAGCATCCCTGTTAAGGTGGGAACCAATTCCAAAGCCACTCCTACCATTCCCACCTAAATGCACACTTAGAAGTGATGGAATTGGACCCCCTTGCCCACTAATAATCTAGAGTAATCATAACACCTCCACTAATCCAAGGCTATAAATAGGAGAATCAAGGGAGGAAGAGAGGTTGGCAATTCTAAAGAGAGAGCCCTTAGAGAAAGAAAAAGCTATCAGACTAAGAGAGAAAAGGAGTAATTCTGTGAGGCAAAGAGAGGAGGTTGACTAAATAGGAGCGTAGTTGAGTTGCCGAGCACGGAACCACCCATAGTAGGAAATCCAAAGTCCACAATACAAATAGTTTGTGAGCCCAAGTAGAGGTTGAGCCCAATAACCATATTTTGGGTACACACAATTTCATATGTAATGAATGAATTATTGTCAACCATCTGAGGGTAAACAATATTAATTAATTTTTCCTATAATCTCTCTTTTGAGTTTTATTATGTCTCCATTTTTTTATTTAACAAAAATTTCTAGAAAAGAATTTTTACCCAAACAAAGTTGTGCTTTTTACACTTTAATGTCTTCCTATCTATCAAACTACCCTATGATCTACTATTCCTAAACTTTAATGTTCTTTAGTTTTTCACACAAAGTTGAGATAATAATTTTAATAATAATCGTGATAGTCACACAATATGTGAAAAATATTATAACTCATCAAAACTAATTACTAAATATGGATCTATACAAACTTTAAGAGTATCATTTTCTATCATAAATATTTAATAATAAAATCTGTGAATTACAAAGGGATGCCTATGGGTCTAAAAATGTTACAAATAAGGCAAGCACATCTCAATTGACCTCTTGTTTTTCCAGCATATTATCATTCCAATAGCTCCAAAAACTTTGTAGTTTATAACCTGCATTTGAATCTAAACTATTATATCAAACCTTCTATGAATAAAAAAAAGGAGAAAACACCTTAAGGTGCAAAATTTTAGTTACTTTCAAGTAAATGTATTGAACATCTAAAACAAACACTAGTGCAAACATTCAAAAAAAATTTTGATACTACAATAATTTTTAGTGATGTTAGTTGTAGATCTAGATAAAAATCAGTTATAACTTGCAACATAATCTTTATTGTAAAAATATTGTGAAAGTAGTACTAAGATGCTCATATTCAAACTTATTTTAGTTAGGCTTAAAAAAATATTTGGTAGAGCATCTTAAACACATGTTTTCAGTTTTTAAACAACATTACACGTATTTTCGCACACTTTTTCACTCACACGTATTTCAAAAAAATACAAACAACATTATTCAAACTCTTCTACCAATCAGACCAAGTTAGAGGGTTCATTTGAACCCCTTGGATTGGTCCTGGAACCACCACTGAGATCTTATGTAATTTTAATCCTACAACCTTTTTTTAATTACGTGGGAGACTATTTACATGTAGTTTTGTGTCACAACTTATGACAGTGGTGATAAAATTTATGTCCCTGCCACTCAGAATTCAGAAAATGCACACACTTGGTTTTTTTTTTTTTTTTTTTTAAACAGTAATAAAACAGTGTTTTATTTCCTCAAAACAAAAAACAGTGTTTTTATTCGTTCCGAAACGTCTGGCCTCCAAAGCTTTTCGGGACGAGGTAGCCCACTACTTATGACATGATAAGGCCTAAGAGCATAGACATAATTGCCAAAATATTCTACAGTATAGGCCCATCTTTGTACGCACACTCCATAGGTTATAAAGTTACAATTTTATCCTCCATCCCATTATTTTTATGAAAATAGCAGAATTTATTTAATAACAAATTTATCCAATGATTCTAATCACGCCTTCTCTCTAAAATGAATAGTAGGATTATAAATGAATCAAATAATTTATAAACATCTTGGGCTTGCCTCAAAATAAACACATTCATATTTGTTAGTTTATATACAACCAAGCGTGAATCTTAGTTTTAAACTTACTTAATAAATAAGTCGAAGTCAAGCAAAATAATAATAATAATTATGCATGAAAAACCTTGTTAATATTAGAGCTTGATAACAAGAAGCTAAGTCTAGGCTCATTTATAGATTTAGTAATAAGTTTATATGAGCTTGACAAATAAACTCATATTTTACAAAGACTTTAATTAATAAAGAGTTAGGACCACTTGTCCAAATCAAATAAGCTTGATAATGTGCATATATTAGACCTCAAGCATAAAAACTTGATATCGTGCTCGAGTTCAAATTAACTAATAAATTAAGCTGAGTTCATGCCTTTAGACTTTTTGACAAGTTTAAGCTAGAACATTATATATTAAGATAATGTATTTTTTTTTTTAAATTGTCTATAACTATTTATATTTTAACATGATGAAAATCAAATGACTTATCCATTTTTATACGAATTTCATGCTTGATCCCTCGTCTTTGATGCCTGTATTTTATTTGATAATTAACTGTGAACATCTATTATCTTTCTATTGTTGTTTTTAACCTAAAGTTTTAACTAAGTTTGTAGCCAAACTCTATTCTTAACAAAAGCAATTACATAACATATGTCATACCCGATTTTTCTACATTGTTACCAAAACATCATACAAATTCGATACAGCATTTAGATACTCTAAAAATCAGCAAAACAAAAAGAAACTAGCAATTAGTGTGTGTTTTGGCAAAAATTATTTTTACCAACTTATTTTACTATTCAACTTATTTTTTTGCTACTATTAATGGGTCTTACTGTACTATTGCAGTTAACTTTTACCTTTATTTACAGTATTTTCAACAAAAAAATTTCAGTTTTAACAAAATAAGCGGATCTCAAACAGACCCTTAGTGAAGAAAGTTTCATCATAAGAAACAGTGAATTCAAGATCATTATAAATATTGTGTATACTATACAACCTGACAATTAAAAAAAAAAAAATCAAAGTTTTGACGTAGGGCACTGCACGAGCAATTCATGACAATTATGCAACAAAAGGTTAGGTTGATGTATCCAACTTCAATTATTGATGTGAGACTTCTACCAAAAAAAAAAATTTTATTGATGTGAGACAAACAAAACAAGCACTCACAGCAATGCCGTGCAAAATGTTTGGTGCACAATGTTCATGTATAGTCCACACAATTTGAGTGATAATAATTCATAATTCTATTTATTATGAGGTCAAGGAAAGGGACCATTATCATATGGAGGGGTTCTAAGAAATTAGTTTCTCACAGTATGTGTGGGATTTATAGACGTGTAAGTTCCATATACAGGAAGACTTTATAAAATCCCTCCATAAGATAATTTTTGCAGCATCACAGGGACACATGGTAGTGGGTATATGAACCTGATTAAGCAAGTAGTGGCAACAAGATTACAAGAATCGCATCCCTCAAGATTGAGACACGAATTGACAAGTACGAATAATTTTAGAAACACATCCCTTTTCACACTAGACTTCAACGTCAACTCAAGATTGGTGCATAAGTTGACACAATATACTCAAGTACGCGTGATAAATTCACGTGAAAATGATGAAATCAAATCATGAGTTAACATTAAAGCAAGAGGTCAATTTGAGACAGCTATAGGCACAAATTTGAACTGACTTAAAGCGAAAAGGTGTCACTCCAATTTTCCTAGCCTTGATACTTCATGGACCATCATCCATGGTGGGTATTTGTTGAAGGGTCAAACTCAAACTCCTTTTTTGTTTTCATATTTTGAGTGAGCTACGTACCATGACTGACTGGTTCATTTTCTGCAAAGGTAAATTGATGCTTATGGCCCATAAATAAAAGGTTCATAAGCCATGCTTTGCTTACCCAGGTAGTTCATGTGAAAGATCAAAACCTTGTGGTGTATACAGCAGCTGTATTTCATGTGCAAGGGGCAAAACTTAGTGGTACATGTTTACTTAAACCACAGGTTTTTTTCTTTAGGAAAAAAAAGTGATTTAATTATGAAAATTCAAGATCATATTTTATGTCAAATCAAACGATGGAAAAATCCCATAATCTGATTGGTACAACTAGAACCAATTTAGTAAGATCTGAATAAGATTTATCTTTATGTTTGATCATGATAGTATACATGTCGGGGCTGTTAACTAATTTGATGAATTTTTTGTCCAATAAACATGTAAAAAAATTAGCTGTCCCGGTGAGTATGAATTCAATTAAGTTACGTAGTTGATTCTCAAAAAAAAAAAAAAAAAAAGTTACGTAGTTAACAATCCAAACGCATGGTCAAAACAATAAAGCTCTGCATATTTCACGAAACTTAAATAAAACTTAAAAAGCACTCATTAATTAAGTTAAATTTTGTTGCATATACTCCATTAAAGAAGCTGATAAATTATAATGATTTTTGCTTAAGTTATATGGATGAAATATTTTGTGTATTTTTGAAATACTTTCTAGACAATTTACTTATTATAAACAACGAGCTTGAGAGAATGTAATTGTAGCAAAAGGGAGACAATTTGTAATTTTTGGGACATGGGGGTTCTTCAAAAGACAATTAAGTTTAGAGTGTCATGTTAATTGGTAAGTGTATTTTAGAAATCCCTAATAATTTCTCGTGCTAAACATCATGAAATGTTGCACTCAATGATTCCTCGTCATTATCGATAAGACAATTAAGTCTAGAGTATTATGTTAACAATTACGCATAGGATAAAAATCCCTAAGATTTTTTCTCACTCTACAACGTGAAGTGAAATGATGTATCCCATGATCTTGACTTTTTAAGGTTCATTGAAGAAATCAAAACGAAAACAAAAGGAAAAAAGAAAAAAAAAAGTAAAAAAACTGTGAAATCAAGAACACAGGAGGGGGGGCATAAAAACTTTTGGTGTAGTCTCATTTACAAAAGCAAGTCCCATAATTTTTTAATGGTCGGTGTCATTTACTGGATTTGCTTCCATGAAAAACAAGTTTATACCACCTCATGAGTCATAATGTTCAATAATCAACATTGATCTTCTGTTATACGTCATACTCGGAGACTAAACTAAGAGTCTATGACAATTAAATTAATAAAAAACTTATATTATTGAGTTTCAAAAGATAGAAAGTCTTCTTGCTCCAATATTAATTATATGAATAATGTATTCATGGTTGGCCAAGAATTTAGTGTTATGTTCGGTTATTATAACTTTGGCGTATTGCCCTTTTTTTTTTTTTTTTTTTTTTTTTTTGAAAGGGTATTGCCCTTAATTTTGAATAGAAACTTTTCTTTTTTTCATTTGATTTGCAGAGCAAGCATGCATCTCCTCGAGGCACGAGCCAACCCACCACCTCGTCCACTAGTTCCTCCTTTATTTTGTCAATTCTAGTCCAGTAGTTTACTACTTTTAATATATATATATATATATATATATATATATTTTTTTTTTCATACTACTTCTAATATTGACAAAAATATTGATATCAAGACCAAAATATGGCTTAAAATCGATCAACAATATTGCCGACATAACCATTCTTGTAATGCCCAATCCTGCTTTAGAGCTCATACATTTCACAGCTTTATTTCATCCAAGCACAAAGTGGGGACAAAAGTGATGTTAACATTTTAGATATTCAACCCACATAGAAGGGCTGTGCACATGGCCTGCGCCTCTTGACCTTTTGGGTTGCTACAATTGAATTTTTTTCTTTTCATTTAACTTTAAATTTCTTAGAATTTCGTTAGTAGGTACGTTGGCAAAACAAAGTCGGAAAGTAGCATCTCGAGTTTTAAAAACTCGAGTTCAGGGTGGAACTCGAGTCTTAAATCCTCGATTTCCAAAGTTGGGAAACACCTGACGTGGACAATTTTCCACGTGAAATCACATAGAACTCGAGTTTTAGACACTTGATTTCCCTTTCTTCATTTTCTACTTTCTTCCTTCATTCTCCCTATTCTTCTTTTTCTCTTTATACCTCACCCACAGATTCATCAAATCTCGGCACAGGAGCAACAACCCAAACCCACGGATTCATAATATCTTGACACCTGAGCAAAAACCCAACCCAAAAATCACGATCTCGGTACCGGAGCAGCTCCCTAAGCTTGGGTTTGTTGATCTCGGCACCGGAGCGCACTTGGGTTTGATGTTTCTGTCTAGTGGTTTTTTTTTTTTTTCTTTTCTGGGTTTGTTGTCTTCGGAAGTGGGTTTGGGGTTTTAAGAGTTAGAGAAATCTTTGGGGAACAAGGCAAAGGGGAAAATAAAGAAGGAAAAAATGGAACTTGGTTGTCTAAAACTCGAGTTCCACAGGGATTGAAGAGACAACGGAACTCGAGTGTCTAAACTCGAAATCCACGTGGATTTTAGACTCCACCTCAGCTGTGCCAGCACATAGAAATCGAGTCTTTTAGGCTCGAGTAGCTATAGTGAACTCGAGTCTAAGAGACTCAAGATGCTATTTTACTAAATCGTTTCTAACTAATACTAACTAACAATATTCTCTCCCAAATGCATGCTAGTTGGAAAATTACCTCCACTACAATTCTCATACAAAATTTCACATTTTTCTTATTTGTGCGAATGTGAGTGATTAACGAAAAGTAATGGGTCCATACAGGTAGAAAATGTCAACCACTCACATCACATTAGTCAACAAGTTGTAAAATTAAATGAACAAATCGTTGCGTCTCTAAATTTATTCAAAATCAATACCATATTACACCATTTGTCCCAAATTATTACTAGTAGTTCTCTATTCCTTTTTGAGATGTCCCAATATAAAGTCTTCTTTGAAAAGTCAACAAATAAATTTCCTAACATATCCTTTAATTTATTTAAAAATAAAATACCTCTCTTTTAGTAAAATTTATATTAAGGAAGGTGGTTATGAAAATATATTCCTTTTTTATGTAACGACAACATATTAAATAATGTTCCCTGAAAAAATTATATTTTTAAACAGGCCTAACAAAATGAGACAGAGGAAGTATAATTGTTTTTAATGAATACAATAGGATTTGAACTTATGCCGCTTATTCCTTGATAATATTTTTTTTCTTATCACTAGACTAATATATCATTTTTTTTTAATATTTGCGAGATTTAATTTTAGTCTCTAATGCAACAGTAATAAACTTACCAATTTTTTTTTAAGAGAAAACTTTACCGGTTAATCTAATTAAAAGTTTAAAACCTACCAAATTGCATAGTGTTGATCAAAATGAAAATGACATGGTGCACATTGAGACCAAAATGCAACAATCAAGATCAAAATGTGGTCCCCCTCAAAAAAAAAAAAAAAAAAAAAAAAAAAAAAAAAATCAAAATGTGGTCTTTATACTAACCTAGATTCAATATCGACACAGTGGTTCCTTAATCAATCATATGCCAATTGCCAACAAGAGTATTAATCATTAATGATTCCTATTAAAAAAATCATTAATGATTATAATTGGAATAAGCCTCGTGTAAATTTGGAAATTATGCCACAAGTAAGTTGACAATTATGCAATGTGTAAATTTTACAATTTTGCTATGTGAACCTTAGGGAAAGTGGTAATAAAAAGATGGGTAAATTACATATTTGGTATTTATCATTAACACCATATTTCAATTTAATCATTAACCTTTCAATTGTGTCAATTTGGTCTCTAACCTTTCAGTGCCTTATTAATTTAATCCCTACTGTTATTTTTTGGATGAAAATTGCTGATGTAGCAAACGGTCAAAATAAAAAAATTAGTTTATTACCACATCAACGGAAACTAATTTTTTATTTTGACCGTTAGCTACGTCAGCAATTTCCATCCAAGAGATAACGGCAGAGACTAAATTGACACAATAAAATATTAGTGACCAAATTAAAATATAATATAAATTATATGGACCAAATACATAGTTTACCCTAAAAAGATACAAAACTAACTCATTATATTTGGGAGTGTTTACATGGTAGGAAATCTCCGTTATTTCCTATGTTACTTGTGAATAATTACCACTTGTCACCGAAGAAGGATAGTTACTAAGAAGTCAAAAAACAACCCCCTGACATATAGGGGTGTCAATGTTCAACCCAACCTGCAAACACGACACGAACCCAACACAAGTTTTTTTGGGTTAGGGTTGGGCCTTAATGGGTTTGGGTCATATATGGGTCGACCCAAAAGCGACACGATAAGAAACGTGTCATAAGCGAGTCAACCTGTGTAACCTGCAATAGACACGTTTGACACGCCAATTTATTTGTGTCAACCCGAAATGACACACTTAACACAACCCATTTAACTCGTATAACAAATAAATATTTATTTTATTTTAGATTTGTCAAATACCTTTTATATCCAACATAAATATTTTAAATTTAAAAAGAAAAATGAGTAATTACAAAAACTTACAAGGGATATAATTGGAAATTGAAACTTTACAAACCCTGGATCTCTAAACCCTACAAACCCTAAATTATTTCTAGATGGATGTTATATTTAATATTATGCAGGTTGAAATGAGTTGTGTTACATTCATATCAACCCAACACGACTCGTTTATTAAGCGTGTCAAATGGGTTGGGTCAAGTCAACTCGCCTTATTAATAGGTCGGATTAGGTTTGAAGGATCATGACACGATTATTAAATGGGTCAGGTTAAGGTTGAGCCATTTAGTCGAATACTCCTACCTCGACACGACACAAACCCGATACACTAACCCGAATTGACACCCTTACTAACATACAGAGTATTTATTGGCTAGAAGTAATTACATTTTTTTTTCCCTATAATAACTAGGGAACAATCAATCATCCAACATCATTAACACCACAGCATGTCCTTTTTTTTTTCTTTTTCTTTTTTAAACAAGAGTATTCAGATCTCATTGAATATCTGACTATTCTCTTAAGTGTATGCAGTCTCCCATTCCACACACACACCAGATTATTAAAATAAGAAATCTCATGGAGATGGCTCCAAGATACTAACAAGAGATTCTAAACCCAATATCTCATGGAGTAGAGTAGTTTTTGTAGTTCATTAATATTTTCTTGTTTCCATTTACTTTAATGGAAGTAGGAATAGGGTAATTTAGTTTTTCGACACTTGTATTACGTTCTTCAATTAATGCAACTAATTTTCTTCAATTGTTTAGATGCTAATTCTATTTGTACTAGTTTTTATTATTATTATCATGTCTTTCAATCTCTACGAATAATTCACTCAAAGTTCTACTAGTTCCTCAAGTTATAAAATAATTTTTAGGTAACCATTCCTATCCAATTCCCTCAAAAAAAAAAAAAAAAAGAAAGAATTTTTTTTAGTTGAGGAATGGAAAGAAAGAAAGAAGATTCAACCATAACCATACCTATCCAATTCACTCAAAGTTCTACTTGTCCCTCAAGTTATAAAATAATTTTTAGGTAATATAAAAGGTAGGTATCTTTCTTTAATCTATGAAGGATAAATTAGGGGTAGAAGTCTAGTCTACTTTGCAACTAGCTTTATATTATTTTTATAATTAGGCAAAAATACTAAAATACCACCGAACTTTGGATCAAAATCAAACTGATCCTATTATCTTCTTATCTTCTTATTTGAAAGTAGAAACTATAAAAACCCCTAAGTTTTGAGAATTGACATCCTTTTTTTCCATTTGGAATAAGGAGTGAGACGTATGTTTAGATAGAATGTTCCATTTGTGTATTTTTCAAAGTTCAAATTAATTTGATTTTGACCCAAAGTTTAGAGAGGGGTTTTTTCTTTCTTGCAATTTTCTCTTAAAATTATATGTCAAGCAAACATAGTGCTTATTTAAATAATAATAATATATATATATAATTTAAAGAAAAACAACAGAAGCTCTAAAATTTAAAAAAAAAAAAAAAAAAAAACATCAAGCCAAACATAATGGGATGACAACTTAAAAAACCATGAAAACAACGTGCAATAGTCGGTCGTAACATGGTGTAAGCAATAGATAATGAATTGAGAAGTTGTATATAATGATTGATTGAAACATTGTGCGCTAAGCCTAAAAGTAACCGATTCAGAGCTAGCTTAGTTGACTTGGTAGTTGGTATTACTATTAAAGTGTGCTTGAGTATCAATTAATCATGTTAAAAACGTGAGACTCCATTTATCATTGCAGCTAAAAGAAGTTACTACGTCGACCCTGTCAAATTCAACCTTCAATTCTTATATTATATGGGAACGCCATCAATGCATATACATATTATAGAATTTTAAACTATGACGTCCACTTCTAATGGTTGTTTTCTTTATCATTAGACCAAGACACCAATTAGTTTTTAGTGTAGACCGGGATTAAATCTCAGATCTCTTATTCAACCATTAGAGATTTTATCAGTTGAGTTAATTGAAACTCAAGCCATCTTTAGATCTCTTATTCCACTTCTAATGGTTGTTCTCTTTATCATTAAACCAAAACACCAATTAGTTTTTGGTGTAAACTGGAATTAAATCTCAGATTTCTTATTCAACCATTAGAAACTTTATCAGTTGAGCTAACTAGAACTCAAGCCATCTTTTATTAATTTATAGAAAAAATCAAATTAGCAGTACAATTATAGAATATATTCTTCCATATATAATTAGTGTATATATATATAATAATGCTTGAACCAATATGTATTTTGTTGTGGACTAAAGTTCAATTCATTAAAAAGGTATAAAATATTAAAAATTTAATTAGGGAAAAGTTCTGGATATCTACCAAATTGCTGGCCTTAATTAGTTGTGGTGGTTATTTTTCCTTTCTCAAAAGTGGAGATGTGGGTTAAATTGTATATGATTTAATAAAGGAAATTTAAGGTTTAATTCTGTTTAAATAATGTGGAATTGTGAATAGATGAAAGAAATGCGTGTCACTGTCACAGTAGTTGATAAGTTAACATTATTTTCCTCTTTTTTCCTAAAATATGGTTTAGAGTTCAACTCACAAATAGTTGGGTTTTGTTGAATGATGCATTGTGATAAGGTGTTCGTTCATTATCATCTATAAATTACTAGTAAGTCCAACTGATTTTTTTTTTTTTTTTTTTTTTTTTTTGGAGTTAACTAGAATCCACATATGTGAAAAGTAATAGTTTTTCATAAGACACTGTCAAAACTATTATATGACAAACTTGACAAAAATATTAAAGTTTATCGATTAAAATGATAAAAATTAAATTTTAGGGACAAAATGATAATTAATTTACCTTAAGGCTCCGTTTAGGAGTTCATAAGGAAATGGAATTGAATGATCATAAGGGAATGGAAATTAATTGAATGGAATGAAATGTATTTAAATAAAGGAAAGGAATGGAAAATAATAGAATGGAATGGAATTAAGTAACCTTGATTGAATGTTTTAAAATAAAGAAATGGAAATGAATGAAAATGAATGGAATGTAAGTAATCTTGTTTAGGAGCAACATGGAGGGAATGGAATGGAATCATTTTATAACAATATTACTATTAGACCCCTATTTTAAAATAAATGATTGAATATATAGGGGTATTTTGGGAGTTTTAGTAAAAAAATCATTAAATCTAATTTCATTCCCTCAAAAAAAATTTGAGGTTTTAAGAGAACTGAGAGGAATGAGTGTTCCTTCCTATCCATTTCATTCCTTCCCACTTAAACTCCCAAACAAGAGAGTGGGCTTTCTATTCCCTCCATTAAAGGTCCGTTTGGATAGAACTTATTTTGCTGAAACTGAAAACTGAAAACACTATAGCAAAATAATTTTTAAATGTGTAAATAATGTCGTGTGACCCATTTTTAATGAAAAAGTTGCTGAAAAGTGAATTTTGTGGGTCCTGTGAATAGTGCACGGGACCCACAAACTAATGAAAAGTGGCTGAAAGTCAAAAATATACGGCTACTGTTCATGAACAGTAACATGAACAGTAGCTGTTTGCAGCAAAGGAAAAAAAAAAGGGAGGGGGGGGGAAACGCAGGAAGACCAAAACGCAGTAAACGCAACGTGTATTCAAACCCCACCTAAAACTCCCAAACAAGAGAAGTGAAGAATATTCTAGAACTATTCTTTTCATTTCTTTTCATTCTCTCCTCCCAAATGAGGCCTAAGTTGAAAGTGTGATTTAAATTTTAACCAAAAATTCTTTTATTACTTCTTTTTTAAGATTGTACCACTAAAACTCTAATTGGAAAGCTTGCGACATACAAATGCAAGGATCAAATGGAAAAGTGGAAAAACCAAAGAAAACATGAATTTTCAGAAGAATTCAAGCATAGTTGAAAGAAAAGAAATAAAGAGTGAAGAACGAAGATAGGGTAATGGTAACACCTAATATAACCCGTGAATTCATTTTTGCCTTGGTGGATAAAAAATCTAATCAAACATATGGACCAGAGTAAAAACTAGTAATGAATTTAAGAGACAGCTCAATCAATTCATGTATCTTTAACATAAATCTAAAAGTAATACAATAATATAAAAATGTATAATTTAAGGCATACATTAATCATCCCTTTTTGGAAACTATTTATAGGGATTTGAAAAAACTATTTAAAGAGTTAATCACTTTTTTATTTTCTCGTAAAAAGTTTTCTTAAATAGTTTTCTAATGTATGTTGTAAAGACATATCTTTAAAAAAATAGGTCATCATTTTGACAAAATGACGCAAGTTAATTAGGTTGTCACATGATCAATTAGGGAAAACCCGTTCACCCACCACAGTCACATCCCATGCCCACCCCTCATAAGCAAAGCATCTTTTTTATGTTTTGTTTTTGAGAATCAGAAAAAGCAGCTTTTCAAACACAGTTTTTAAAAGATAAGCTATGGATTTGCCAATTCTTAAAATATATATTAAAAAAATTAAAAAATTAAAAAGCCATGAATTTAGCCAAGATAAGAGGTCACGGTCCAAAATTTATAGAAATATGAATTTAGCCAAGATAGGAAACTTCCACGTTTTCTTGTCCACGAAATCCACGTTATTGTAATTTATGTCGAGGAAGAAAATAATTAGACCAACCACCACACTTCTAGCTACCACGGGAAGGGTCATTGAATCTCCATACAACATGGATTATACACACAAGATACTAACCATGGTGAAAATGTTTTAATAAGTGGATAATTACCCATGATCCCATAAAAAAATAAAAACCATAAAAATAGGTAACAAAGTCAAGAGAGTTTATACTTTATATAAGATAGGACCAAAAAAAAACTTTACCCATGAAAATGAAACATTATGTTATGTTATATAAGAAAGCTAATTAGGACCACATTTTTTGTGTGTTTAATGTTTATTCCTAGCTTACGTGGATCCATGCAATATATAGTTATATACAATTCAATTACAAATAAATAATCCTATATATATAATAAAAAATAAATTAAAAAAGCTTCCAAGTAAATATTAGTATCTTTCATCGCAAAACCAAACATGATTTTAGAGGTTGGTTGGCCAATATTTGGCCCTTGTGACATTTTGCACTACAAATGCTCCTAAGGATTAATAAAATTTCTCTCATAAAAAAAAAAAAAGGATTAATAAAATTTTACCAAACCAACCCTTTTGTAGTATATACTATATAGTCTATTATAAAATTACAAAATTTATTCTTTGGAAGACAAGGAATATCATCTTTAGTAGATTAATGACACATTTTTTTAGTGGACAACTAATCAACTTTCCTTCTTCACTAATCAAACTTAAACCAAGTCAAATTGATAATTTCGAACAATATTGTTCGAAATTAATTTGTAACAAATTTCAACTTATACATGAGGAAGACTCAAGCGGTAGCGCCACATATACAAGTGAGGGTGTTCGTATGAACAGCCTAATTTGCTCAAAAAAATTAAAATTATACTTGTAAAAAACTTATATAAATAATTAGTTTTAAACTAACTTCTTGTTGATGCCCAATTTTGCGAATCCATATCCAAAGGCCCATGAGGAAGAAAGCCAATAAAAAGCAAGGCCCAAAGACCCACCAAGAAAACCAAAGAGCAAGAAAAGTTCCAAAGAAAGAAGTGCAAGTGAAAGATGTAAGGACTTTGTCCGCTTTAGGGAGCCAAGCCCTCACGGATTTGTGCTCTGAACCGAGTGTAGGCAAGCAAGGGGGGTTTCATAGTCTCAGCCCCAAGGCTTGGAGTCCCACATCAGCAAGAGTTCCCTCCCACTAACGCTTTATATGCCCTTGGAGCTTGCGTTAGTGTACCACTACTCACAAAGCAGACAAAGTCCTTACAAAAGCAATCTACAGCAAAACACAAATCTGCTGCAAAATACAAATCTGCCGCAGAATACAACTTAACTGCAGAATACAGTTCTATGGCAGAATGACTTCAGTAGATAAAGATAAATTGGGCTCAAGACCCTTTTGATCCAGTCAACATTATTTGGCCCACAAATCTGTTGTAGAATACAAATCTGCCGTAGAATATAGCTTTACCGCAGAATACAGTTCTCTGGCAGAATGACTTCAGCAAATGAAGATAAATTGGGCCCAAGACCCTTTTGATCCAGTCAACATTATTTGGCCCACAAAGGCCCAAATCCTTTTGTATACAAAAGATAGGCGTGAAAACTGATATGAAGAAGCACGATGAAAAGAAACAAGGAATAGCAGGAAGTGTCAGCAGCAGGAAACGCATGAAAGAAAGAAAAGCCAAACTAAAGGAAATGACAAACACAATAGGAAATGCGTGAAGAAATGAGACAAAGACACGCAGCAGAACAAAACAAAGCTAATCTGCTACGGTAGAAATGGCGTGGGAACGAAAGAAAACAAGAACAGAAGGGCCGGAGCACCACCAACCTGTACCCAGCCAATACAAGGGAGGTGGGCCCATGGCCAAGGGGATTCAGAGGGTGTGGTTTGGTGGTGGGGGGAAAAGGGGGTCTATATTTGATTTCCTGCCATGACTTCTTTTGGGAATATATCCTGCTGGAATGGTATTTTACCCAAAAGAAGTAATAAATGGTTGGGACCATCTGATGCATGCCATAGAGCTAGGTAGTGAGGTAGCCCAATCCTAATCTTTGAACCTAGAGGTAGAGGTATACAGCAAGAACAAACAAAAGATAATTTTGTCGTGCAGCAAACATGTTCTGAGCAGATGGCAGTGGCCGGGGCAACTAATGGGTTGGTGGGTAGTCCTGCAAGGATGCCCACAACAAACCAAAAACAATTGGTGAAGCCCTAGGGGCAAAAGGGAGAAATATCATTGAATTAGCTCACTATAAAAGGAGGAGAAAGCATCGATGAAAAAGGGGGACCCGATGATGGGAGAAGGACCTAAGAGAGGAAACCCATGGTAAGAGAGTAGTAAGTACTCAGAGAGAGGAACCCAGGAAAAGAAAAGACCAAAAAAGGGAACAACCCACGGCAAGAGAATAGTAAGAAATTAAGATTTAAAAGGAACGAAGAGAAAGAAAAAGAAGAGAGAAAACGTGGCAGGAGTAGGGGCATGCATCAATAGACCATCTTTTCCCTCCCTCTTAGCAAACCCACTCTCTGAAGTCCCCAAAAGTAATAGCTAGTAGCCATTTAGACCTATTCTCCAAAATGCACAGCTTTTATGATAGAAGCCTATGATAAGGTTGTTCAAGTTGGAGTTTGGCTTCCTTCTTGGTTTACTTATTCTATGGGCAGATTCAATACTCGATTTTGATTACAAATATATTTGATTTCTCTCATCATAACTTATATCTGCCGTATTTAGTCATCCTGCTGTAGCACGTTTTTATCACGTCTGCTGCATCAGTTGTCATGTTGTGGTGTCTTTACTTGCTGTACTAGTTATTCTGCTATAGTACCTTTTTATTATATTTACCGTGTTAACTATTATACTAGCTAAACCTTTCCTGCTGAAGCTTTCTTCTTTATTTGTTATTACGTTGTTTTACTTTTGACACAAACTAATTATTATCCTACCGTAAGTATATATATACATATACCTTGTAGCTTATGTTCTGCCATATATTTTATATATGTATATGTGAATACGTATAAGTATATATACTCATATATGTATGTATATATATTTAAGAATATGCTAACCCATTTAAACTAACATTTGTTTGATGGGTATTTTCTTTGGGTTTTAGATTTGTTTATGTACAGAAAGTAGAAAAGTATTTCTACAGTAAAAATGAAGAGTAGTCATTCACATTGCAAAAGGCTTTACTGCATGGCAGAGGCTTTAAAGCACAACAGACAGCTTTAATGCACAACAGACAACTTTAATGCACAGCAGAAGGCTTTACGGCAGAAAACTTTACTATATAGCAGAAAACTTTATTGCATAGCAGAAAGTTTTGTTGCATGACAAAAAAGTCGGACATGTGGCAAGAACTGGAGAAAAGTTCCTTCTGCGGCAAAAACGTCAATCCTACGACAGAAACTAGCAGCGGAAAAAACAAAAAAGTCAATCCTGCGGCAGACTCTGGAGAAAAGTTCCTTGTGTGGCAGAAACAAAGGATAAGCCCACTTTGCAGCATCTTCCCTTGGACTTGGACTCAACGTTTCCGCACAAGCCGGACCAAATTGAGTTGCAGTTAGACCGGTCTCAACTCCCTTACTCAAAATATTTGGGTCTAGTATTGCAGGAGACAGCCCAACCCCATATAACAAAAAGGCCCCACTACACTTGTTTTGTCTACTCTCCAAAAAGCTATTGCACTCCCTCACTTGATAATCCTAAGAATTTGGGTTCAATAAAAATATAGTAATGCTATGTTTATAACATTTTCGCAACAAATCTTAGATGACAAGTTGTTATTGGTTTTAAATTTGGTCCACCATTTACATTACTTTTTTATCCATCAATAATAACTTGTCACTTAGGATTTATTATAAAATTATTATGAAATGTTGTGGGCGTAGAATTTTTCACAATAATTATTTTCGCTCACCAAATATAATCCCTAACCTTTTAAATAAAAATAAATAAAAAATAAAAGTCTAAATAACAACAATAAAATTTAACCCAAATAACTACAAAAATAGCCCAAACAACAACAAGATTAGGCCAAATAATAACAATGAACAAAATATTAAACCAAAAGCTTATTCAAAAACAAAAATAAAAAATAAAAAACTCTAATCATTCTGATTCGGAACTCATTTGACCTAATTCATAAAAACAATTTCTAATTTCACTTGTCCTAAAAAACGATATTAAGAGAGAGAAATACTATTGGCTGTGAGTTCTCCTTCGCATTAATGATGCCATATACAGCTCTAAATTTTGATAGATGTTTTAGTCTTAAATTAAATGATTTCATGGTTATAATGATAAAACCCCCATTTTTTTGTTGTTGATTTTTATCAATTTTTATGCGGTTGACTAAATTTAGTTGAGTTTAAATTGAAATCTAACTATGAGATTTGATTAGTTTTAGTGTTATATTTAAGATCATGAAATTCCCTTTAATTTGATTGGTCATGGGCAAAAATTAGATTTGGTTTGAATGAGATACCTCTCTCTCTCTCTTTATTTTCTCTTCTCTCTCTCTCTCTTCATTTTTTTTTCTCTATTATCATTTCAGACTCTCACTTTATTACTTTTATCTCAACATTCTCAGTTTTCACTTTATCTCTCATCAATCATTTTTTGCCTTTTCATTTTATTAGTAAAAAAAAAATTATAAAATTTCATGTATTTGTGAGCGCATGCGTTTTTTTATGATGTTGACATATTCAAGATCTTTTTTTTTATTAGATTTTATATAACTTAAGTTTTTTAACAAATTTCCTAAAAAAGTATGAAATGCTATTTTCACAATATTTTTATAATAATTTCATAATAAATCTTAGACGGCAAACTATTATTGGTAGGGTCAAAAAAATAATTTTAAAATTAAGTTCAGATTAGAACCAATTATAATTTTTTTGCAAAAAATTTATTGTGACATTAGTATTTCTATTAATAAAATCACCGCACAGGATACATTTTTGTAGCATCAGGCACGGGACACATGGCAGTGGGAATATCCGAATATGGTCGCAATTGCTAAGCACGGCGTGGCGACAAGATTACAAGAGTGGCATCCCCTCGGATTTGATACATTTTTGGACGGACTACTATTAAAAGTGAAAAAGTGACAACTCCAATTTTCAATTGTCCTTTCCATATGATACTTTCATGGTAGGTATTTGCCCATTTGGTGAAGGTTCACACATCTTCTTTTTCGTTTTCATTTTTTTGAGTGAGCTACCATTACTGGCTTCTTCTTCTACGGTTCTACCAACTTTTTTTGTTTTTTGTTTTTTTTAAAGAGAGTTTTAAGATATTGCGTCTGTTTCTGATAATAACTCTTTATTATTAGATCAAGACATCAATCAGTTTTTTTGTGTATGCGAGGATTGAACCCGAGATCTCTTTTTCTACCAACTTTTGTTACATGTTGGCCATAAATAAATACAAATCTTATCACACATTTATTATTCTACGCCTTTTAAAATAATGTTTTAAAAATATGATTTCAATCGATGTGGAATATGGCAATGTGTGTATGGTAAATGTGTAACTATTGCCTAAGTAGTTTATTTTGAAATTTGAAAGATCAGATTCAAAAAATCTTCTTGTACAAATCTTCTTGTTGACTTAATTAAACCACAGATTTTTCTTAACAACGTGTGACTTTTATGAAACTCAAATTATATTTTGTGTCAAATCAAATAATGGAGAACCTCAAAATCTCATAATCTAATTGATATCGCTAGAATAAGATCTTGAATACAAGATTTATCTGTTTGTCTGTCTAATCGTGATCGAATATTCTTGGGATTGTTAATTAATTCGTTGAATTTTTTGTCTAATAAATATGTAAAAAAATTAGCTGTGTCGGTAAGTATTCGTAAGTATTACTTTAAAGGAAATGTTAACAAATATCATAAGAGCATTTTTTAATAAACAATTTTAGGAATGTTTTTATGAAAATATATATATATATATTGACAATTTTTTCTATATTTCAAAAAAGTGGCATAAAAACTTTCCTAAAATAGCTTATTAACAATTTCCCTTAGGGCGTCAATTAACATGATCCTTAAGTCAATTAAGTTAACCATCCAAATGCATATTTAAAACACTATTTGATGAAACTTTTTTTTTTTTTAAGAAAAAAAAAAGTTGATTTTTTAAGGATATACTCCATTAAAGGAGCTGATAAATAAAATAAGAATTTATTTAATCTTTTTTTATATTAGTTTTTATATGTATATATACCACAGAAGAACAAAGTGTAACAGAAAGGTTTTCATTTTTCTTATGTTAGTATGATGATATATGTTCTATATATTTGTAATAACTCTTCCATGGAAGGTCATTTAGTTGTTATTATAAATTAATAACGAAGAGCTTGAGAGAATGTAAAATTGTAATGGAGGCAAAAAGGGGACAATTTGTAATTTTTGGGACTTGAGGGTTCTTCAAAAGAAAATTAAGTTTGGAGTATTATGTTTAAGCTTTTTATGATTTATGAATTTATAATCATTAAAAAAAAATACTATCAAATAAAAAAAAAACAAAACAAACAAACAAACACAAGAGGGCCTCAATAATATGAGGGCATACACGTATGAAGTGTATGGTTTTGTTGGGGTCTTGTTTACTAAAGCAAGTCCCATAATTTAAGGAAAAGTCTAGTATTTTTTTTTTTTTTTTTGGAAACAAACAACCTTCCATTAAATTAACCAACAGAAACAGAGGCATCTCCCTTACAAACAGCCTCGATAGAGGGGGGGAGATTACCTTTATTGAAACATAAATCTAAACAGGAATTCAAGGACAATTTAGCTGCAGCATGAACAACTAAATTGTCTGATCTCTGGACCCAACTAAAAAGAACAGAATCAAAAGCATTAATTAAACTACGGATATTACTAAAGTGTTGCAAGAGAGCCAATCTGGAGTAGCATCAGCACTTGTCAAGGCCTCAATACAATTCTTCGCATCCCCTTCAAAAATTACATTCTTCCAACCCTCTTTGATCGCTAGTTGCACAGCCCAATGGAGGGCCTTAGCTTCAGCTTGCGCCGGGGGGCAGGCAAGATGAATTTTACCCCACAGAAACAGTACCTCTCCCCAGTTGGTCCTAAGCAACTACTGCAAAAGCTGATTTGTAGCTGTTCAAAGCGGCATCCACATTGAGCTTGATCCAACCATGTGGTGGTGGGTTCCATCTGTAGTTCACATGCTCCTTGGGCGTACTCATATCAGGAGTGTAAGCCTTGACAATCTTGAGGAATCTTGAGTGAATATTTCGTTTAGCACTTAAGATATCTACATTGACATTACAAAATTGCTTGAGATTTCTAGACCTCCATATCTCATCAATGACTAAGGCCATGTTGAGGGACACGGTCCACTGGTCTTGAATCGGCATCGGGGAAGCAAGTGGCTCCATAATAAGCTTAGTGATGTCTGTCGGTGTGATGATAGAAGCTGGGTCCACCCTTAAACCCCTGCATGCTACTGCCCAAAGGGCTCTAGCGAAAGGGCATTCAAAGAAAATATGGGTGCAGGTTTCCACTGACGCATTGCACAAAGAGCAAGACGGATCAATATAAGGTAGCCTTACTTGCAGGTTCTCTTTAGTGGGGATAGCATTGACACCGATTCTCCAAATAAGCATTTTGAGTTGTTCCGGGAATTTGGCTTTCCACAGCTTCAACTAAAAAGCTTGGAGTTGAGAATCTCTTTCTGGGCTAGTGAAGGCAACCTTATGGACTAATTTGACATAAAATCTTCCTTTTGAATCAGGAATCCATATAAGCCTATCTTGCTTTGGATTATAA
This sequence comes from Quercus aquifolioides, assembly GCA_019022515.1. Lineage (NCBI taxonomy): Eukaryota > Viridiplantae > Streptophyta > Magnoliopsida > Fagales > Fagaceae > Quercus > Quercus aquifolioides. The sequence goes on along the minus strand of CM032334.1, from coordinate 14,563,075 downwards.
GGGATTGGGATGGAGAGTATAGCATTTGCATCAGCCGGGGTGAAAAGCACGTTTACCCACTCTCTGATCCATGATCTGGTTGAAGAGTCAATGAGATCAATAGCCTTGATTGCAATCTGTTTGTACTCATCCACTCTTGGTTGAGGTCTAAAGTTTTCAATCCCAGGCACCCACGGATCAGTCCACACTTCAATAGACCTCCCATCTCCCAAAAGGAAGCATGCCCCTTTCACTAATAATTTTTTGGCCTCATCAATAGCTCTCCAAGTAAGGGAACCTGCCTTCAAAGGTTCTGCAGTAATCCAACCATTGCCGACTTTGTATTTTGTTCTAAGCACCTCCATACATATGCTTTGCTTACCTGAAGCTACCATCCAGGCCAATTTAGCTAGTAGCGCGGAATTCATCTCTTTTGCCTTTTTAAAACCAAGCCCCCCCAGTTTTTTGGGCTGACACAACTTGTCCCAAGCAGTCCACGCAATGAATCTGTTGTTTCTTTCCTTGGGTTTCCACCAAATCTCCTTGAGAGGGCATCCATCCTGTTGCAATTTTTGGCTGGTACATTGAACGCCGATAAAGTGTAGTTGGAGATGGCTTGGGTGACTGAATTAATGAGCGTGCATCTGCCAACCCATGAGAGGCAGCGACTTCTCCAACTTGTCAACTTGGATTCTAGCTTTTCTTCAAGAAATTTGAAGTCTTTTAAGGGGGATCTGGACAGAAACAGCGGTGCACCCAAGTATATAGCGTCTTTTTTTAGTTTTTTCATATACAGATGCTGTTTGATAGATCTTCTGATACTAGCTGAGGTGTGTTTAGAGAAAAAGATACCAGATTTCAATCTGTTGATACACTGTCCAGACCAGCTACAGTACCTATCAAGGCACATGGAAAGAATACTAGCATAATTCCTAGTAGCTTTTGAGAAGAGAACAATATCATCTGCGTACATCTCATGAGTCAAGGCAGGGCTTCTAACACTAGCTTTTGCGTCGCTGATATTACCCGCTAAAAGTTCTCTATCCAGCATTCTAGAAAGGACCTCTTGGCTTAAGATGAACATGTATGGGGAAAGAGGGTCACCTTGCCTCAGCCCTCTACTAGGTTTAAACTGATCTGATTTACCTCCATTAACAATCACCTCATAAGACACAGAAGAGATGCAGTCCATAATCCAACTTGTAAAAGTGTCATTGAAGCCCAGGTTGGTGAGCACTGCTTTGATAAAGTCCCAGTTTACTCTGTCATAGGCTTTTTGGAGGTCCAACTTAATAGCCATGAAGCCATTTTTTACTTTTCTCGTCTTAAAACTATGAAGAAGTTCATGAACCACCACTTGGTTTTCTGCTATCCACCTCCCTAGAATGAATTCCGATTGGCATGGGGAGATAATTTTGTGTAACAGAGGTCTGAGGTTTGCAACAAGTAATTTTGAAATGATCTTATACACCAGGTTGCAGAGACTTATGGGACGAAAATTGTTGACAAAGGAAGGATTAGGAGTTTTAGGAATCAAGATGATGAAGGAGCTATTTACCTCACTAGGCATACTGGCATCAGTAAAGAAGGAAGTGACAGCTTGAACAACTGTATCGCCAACCGTGGGCCAGAACTCTTTGTAGAACAGGGCAAGGAAACCATCCGGACCAAGTGCTTTCAAGTCTTGCATTTGAAACATAGTTGCCTTTATCTCCTCAAGTGTAGGGATTCTACTCAGTTCCATATTCTCTTCCTTAGACACACATGGAGGCATGAGGTTATCTAAGTGTTCAAGGAAATCTACTTCCTCGACCGTAAAGATCTTCCTAAACGAGTTAAAGAAGAGTTTCCTGATCTGATTAGAGCTCGTTACCCATAGACCTTCCTCTGATTTAATTGCGTCAATATTATTCTTCCTTCTTCTAATGATAGTGGAGAGGTGGAAGAATTTTGTGTTTTTGTCCCCTTCCACCAAAGTTCCCTAGACTTCTGTTTCCAAAGTATCTCACTCCTTGTTAACCACTCTAACAGCTTTGATTGGAGGGCTTCTTCAATTCTACCATTCTCCTCAGATGGGTGCCTCCTTTGGACCTCATTAAGACTCTCCGTAAGGCGATTAATTCTAACTTGACAATTCCCAAACACCTGTTTATTCCACTTACGGAGAGCCTGTCTAGTCATAGCTTGCTTTTTGTACAACTTAGCCAAAGCAGAGCCATTTACTTCCACATTCCATGCCTTTTCAACCACAGTGTTACACCCATTATCTCTAATCCAAGCTGCTTCAAACCGGAAAGGTCTCTGTAACACTCCTCTAGATTTGTATCTAGGAGAATTGGAGTGTGGTTAGAATTAATAGCTCCAAGGTGAGCTACTGCTGCTTTCGGAAAGGCTAACCTCCAAGATATACAAGCAATAGCCCTGTCAAGCCTTCTCTTAATAGCTGAACTTTCACATCTACCTCTAGCCCAAGTGAAGGCATTGCCTGAGTAACCCAAGTCAATAGCTCCATACTCAAAAATTAGTTCCTTCAAATAATTGGTTGCCGATGAACTAGCACCACCTCTGTTTTTACTGAGCACCTCGTTGTCATTAACAGTGAAGTTGAAATCTCCTAAACAAACCCATGGGCATTGACATGACTCCAGGAGGGCCATAAGGTTCTCCCATGCCTTCTGTTTTTTAGAATGATAGGGGGGACCATAAAAACCAATTAGAACCCAGCTACATAGAGCATCTGAGACCTTCACTGCAATGAGATTTTTATTGTATTCCACCTGGTTGATCATAAGGCCATCTTTCCACATAATACATACACCACCTGCAGTACCCTTGGCATCTACTACACACATATTAGAAAATTTTATTGAATTCATCACAACACCCATCCTAGTGGCAGAAGCTTTAGTTTCACTAAGAAAAACTACATCTGGGCTAGTCCCTTTTATTTAAGCCTTAAGGGCTCTGACTGTCGTAGCATTGCAGATGCCACGACAGTTCCAGCCAAGGACCTTCATGGGGAGGTTGGGGGCTTGATAAGGTCTGCCTCCTCGGCCACATAAGAAGAAACAGATAGAGACCCACCATTACAGAAAATAGAAGAGGAACAGGAGTCATCAATTCCACTAAAGAATGAGTTTTAGGTAGTCTCACCTTGGACGGGTATTTCTATACTTAAAGTGTTTTGCCTCACTTCAAGGATGGGATTTACAGCTACAAGACCACCGAAGGCCGCCTCAGGAGCATCTCTCTCTGTTTTGCCTTTTTTTAAGGAAAAGCTTTGTCTCCTTCCTTGATACTTTCCTTTTGAGGGATGGGGCGTTATTGGATCCACCCACCTGACTGTGAGCGCGAGTTAGGGCTTGGGGTTGGGGAGAAGTGGTTTGTATTTCTTGGTTATGGTGATGGTGCGGTGAGGCCGAAAAAGTGAAATTTAGGGTTACAGGATTTGATTCATTATCAGTAAAGGAATTTTCTTTGGGGATAGGGGCATTTGAGATGTTTGAGTTAACGTTGGTTGGACATGTTTTGGGTGGGCCAAAGCCAGGTGGGTAAAGTGGGCTTGCTTCATCGGGCTGAGTAGACGGGTTGAGTGGAATTTGGGCTTGTGAAGAAATCTGGGCCCCTGGAGAATGGCTTACACTCAGAATGTCCTCTTCTCCTGGTTTAATCGGTTCAATTTGGCTGACGTGTGTGGATACATTTACCAACTTTTGACTGCCGGTCCCCCCCTCAGTGCTAGTGCCACCTTTTGCCTTGGGAAGCTGCACCTGTCCGTTGGTACATCTCTGCTGAGGTACACCTGCTTGCCACGGACTGTACTGGTTATCCTGGCTTGATGACGTGGCAATGCTAGCTGTTAAGGCCTTGGTGGTGTCAAGCAAGCTTGGATTTGTTCTAGTGGAGGGGCATGGCGGCGTAAGGCTTGTGGGGACCCGCAATAAATCTTGCTGTGTGACACTGCTCTCCGATCTTAACCACGGCCCCGATGCAATGAAATCATATCCAAACGGGTTGCGAATGAAGAAGGTCTTGCCTTGGCAGACTTGGGTTTCATGACTGATAAGACCGCACTGATAACAAACATCTGCCAACTTCTCATAACGAAAGCTTACCCACAAATGAGGCAGATTACTCCTGAGAAGGAAGATACCAGGCATGAGGGGCCGAAGGAGATCTACTTCGACTTGGATATGAATAAACTTTCTCCATGCTCCACCTCCCTCACCTGCGAGGTCCAGTTCAATAACATACCCTGCCTTTTCCCCAAGTCTTCTCAAATTACTAGGGGACTTCCATAGCTCAGGGAGCCCGTGGACCTGAACCCAGATTGTTGAACTGGAGAAAGGAATCTCCTACCACGCCAGTGATGGGTTCCACTGCTTGAGGACCAAATGCCCACCTCTAATAGACCAAGGTCTTCTTCGGAAAGCATTACTTAGATTTGCTTCATGGTTGAAATGGAACATAAAAATATTCTTATCTAACCGGTTAACTCGTATCTGGAAGGATGGTTTCCATGCTCTATTAACAACATCAGAGACAGTGGATGTACCAAAGTTTTTGTGGGTTATGAGTTTTCCTGGGAGTATGAATGTGGAAGTTATCGGGACTTGTTGGTTTGGAGGGAGCTCTAGGCACGCATCGATCCAGGAGCTATTTTTAGTGCGTGAAATGAGATTTGAAACCTCCATAAGTGGAGGCGAGGAGAACAGACCGATATCGGGATGCTAGGGAAGGTTTAAAATCTAGGAATGTGGGGAAAAAGACTAGGAGAGGGCTATAGTTGAAGGGGAGTGGTGCTACAAGGAGCACATTATAAGAGAAGGAGAGGGGTGCCACAAAGAGCACGGTGAATTTTTTAGCATAGGAGGAAGCTGGGAAAAGTCTAGTATTTATTATAACTTTTTGCTATAACTATAACATGGCAGAATGTGATTGGTGAAAGAAAATAGTGTGTCAATATGTAAGTGATAGTTAATCACTTACAGTCTTCCACATTAAAATTGTGGCAAAAAAGCTGTAAAATAATTCTTGGTTCTAGAACTACTTATAATTTAACAATAGTCACCAGAGTATGCGTTTGTGTCATGTCATTTACTGGATTGCTTCCAATAAATTAAAGGCTGCAATTTTTTTTTTTTTTTTATACAAGATAGAAATTTTACTCTGGCCTAATTTAAGGGTCCGTTTGGTTGGAGGGGGGAAAAGTGGGAGGATAGAAAATGGCGAGAGGCTGAAAAAGTGAGAGGATAGAAAAGATTTAATTTCTCTACTTTTTGCTTGGTTGGGAGTGGAATAATGAAGAGATGGAAAAAATGAGTTTGTATAAATTTACTCATACACCCTTGTTCAAAAATGATGGCCAATTAATACAAAAAAGTGACAAACAACCAAAAAAAAAAAAGCAATCACCCAATTTATTAAAAAATAAAAATCATGTCCCAAAAAAAAAATCATATCTAGATAAACCAAAAAAAAAAAAAACAAAACAACTATCACACCCACAGCCCAAAAAAATAAAATAAAAATGGCAATGTGCCAATGCCTAAGAAATCAAAAAATGAAAAAAAAAAAAACAAAAAAAACAAAAAACAAAACAAAACAAAACCAAAACCAAAATAAAAAAGCAGCGTCCAAAAGGAAGGAAAAAAAAAAAAAAAAAAAGGTAACTGGATATGGACATTTTTGTCCATTAAGTAGCCTCATTTTCTCTCTTCAGTTTTTTCTCCATTTTAGAAAGAAAATTTTTGGTGGGCCCGGGGAGAAAATACCTAGACTCCACCATTTATTTTCCTTCCTTCCCACCAACCAAACACACTCAAAAAAGTTTTTCTTTCTATTTTCTCTCCAAAGTTTTCCATCCACCCTATTTCACCTCCAAACAAACACATTCTAAGTGTATATGTGTGTAAAACTCCCTCCCGGGTATTAGAACCAAGGCCCTTGCCCCCCACACCCCACAAGCACTTAATATTTGTGGAGTGACCATTAGGCCAAGGATGCGCGGTGATAAGACTACAAGTTTCTAACACATTATGATATCCAATAATAATAAAAAAAATATATTAATCTTATATATGTTTTTTTTTTCTTATATAGTATCTTATACGACATGATCGGAGACTACACTCAATCTATTAAGTTTTGGATAAAATAATATTCTTCTCCTAGTCTTTTAGAAGGGGAAATATAAATAAATTGAAACTGTCAAATGAAACAATAAAAAAAATAAAAAATAAAAACTATATTTTGAGTTTCATAAGAGATTGAAAGTCTTCTTGATCCAATATTATAATGACTTTGGAGTGTTGTCATTCATTTTGAATTTGAATAGAGTTTATTTTATTTTATTTTTTATTGCTGAGCAAGCATTCCCACGAACCCACCACCTCCTCATGTCGACCACTAGTTCTTCCTTTTTTTTTGGTCGAATCTAGTGCAGTAGTTTATTATTTTTAATAATTTTTTTCATATGTTATTTTGTTATTAATCTCAAAAATATAGTCATCAAGATCAAAATATGGTCTTAAGATCGATACCATATTACAAAGTTTAATTTTGATAGACATATTTGAAACTATAGCATCTGCTGCCAAAGGCCTTGTAGCTAGCTGAATTGGCACCTCCCCATGTACAAAGTGCTTGGGGGTCTAGGGGGGAAAGAGTTCGAACTACGGGGTTAGCAGCATATTGTAATTATTTCTCAAAAAAAAATTTATAACATCCGCTCAATTTCAACTTTTGGGACAATCGGTAATTTAATTTGATATTAGAGCAAGTTCAATCTCTATGTTAAAGGTCAAAACATGTCTTCAGACCAACCTAAATTTAATAATATCGTAAATTTTTATAGTATTTGAAGGACTCTTGACATTAATGCCGTTTGCAAACTTTACAATGCTGCCATGAAAATCTTACGGAGAGTGGCTTAAAAAAATTAAAAATCTAACTCATTAAATTCAGTGGTTAGTGGTTACTTGGAAATAACTACCTCATTTTCTATGTTACATTGTAACATGAGAATAAATGCCACTTGTCACTGAAGAGGGTTGTTTACTATAACATCAAGAAAATATCCCCCTATGGAGCATTTATTGGCTAAAATAATTACATATTTTGCCTATAATAGCGAAGGGAAAGAGGACCAACCAATCATCCAACATCAACAACACATCAACATGTCTTATTTTATTCTAGGGGTAACGTAGTTTTTGTAGTTCATTAATTTATATTGTTCATGTTGCCATTAACTTCAATGCAAGTAGGAATAGGGTAATTTTTTTTAATGCTTGTATCATAATCTTTGATGATGCTTGTATTACATTCTTCAATTAATGCAAGTAAGTTTCTTCAATTTTTTAGTTATTAATCTATTTGCATTAGTTTTATTATTATTATCACCTCTTCGATTTATCATTGCCAAAAAAGTCATCTTGATTGGAACAAAATTGAACCCATCCAATTCACTCAAAGTTTTACTTGTCCCTTAAGTTATAAAATATGAAGGATAGATTAGGGTTAGAACTCGTCTACTTTGCAACTAGCTTTATATGTTTATAATTGGAGAAAATTGCAAATAATAATAATAATAATAAAACCCCGAACTTTGGATCAATATCAAACTAATCATCTTATCTTCTAATTTGAGAGTTGAAACCCTTAAATTTTAAAAAAATATTCAAATTTATCATCCATTATCTGACTTCTTTTTCCCTTTTGGAATAGGGAATGAGACATAAGTTAAAATAAGATAATCAATTTGAGTATTTTTCAAAGTTCATATTAATTTGATTTTTACCCAAAGTTTAGAGAATATTCCTACAATTTTCTCTTATAATTGACATGTCAAGCAAACCTAGTGCTTTTAAAAAAAAATTATTTATTTGTAAATTTGATAGTTATAATAGCGAAGAGAGATTTAAAAATCCTAAACTTCTACCTTAGAAACATCATAAAGTGCCGCTTGATCGAGTCTTGAGCTACAAGGCTTTGGCCTCTAAGAAAATATTTACAGCGAAACTTAATGTAAGATAAGTGATAACTTATAAACCTTGACAAGAACGTGCAATAGTCGGTCGCAACATGCTGATAGCTGATCTTCGGCCGCTGAAGGCAATAGATTATAAATTTTGAAGTGGTATAAATGTACAATTGAAGCATATTAATGTGCATTAAACAATAACACCTTACAGATATATGCAGAGCTAGCTAGCTACTAGCTAGTTGACTTGGTATAAGTGTGTTTGAGTTTCAATTTGATAATTTTATACACTTTCTCGATAATCATTGTGGGCTAAGAGAAGCTACCCCAACCGTGTCAAATTCAACCTTCTATTCTTATGTGGGGACGCCATGCATTAGTTTACTTTATACTTTATAGAAAGAATCAAGTTTGCACATTGGTTATACTTGTTGAATATTCTCCCATTATAATTGATAATTCTTTCCTTGCTTATCCTTCCACGTTCTACAAGGCTTGGACAATATGTATTTTGTTGTGGACTAAAGTGCAATTCATTTAAAAGGTTTTAAAAAATGGATTATGGAAAATGTTCTTTTGGATATCTATTATTGTATGCCATCTACATCAATAAAAGAAACCAAATAGTACTTGACCTTAATTAGTTGTGGTAGTTTTTTTTTTTTTTTTCCCTTTCTCAAAAGTGGGCATGTGGGTTAAAATAAATTGGCTATGAATCAATAGGATTAAGGTTTAATTATGTTTAAATAATGTTTACTGATGAAAGAAATGCCTGTCACTAACACTGTAGTTGATAAGGTAATCGAGTTTTTCACTTTTTCCTTAATTTCCTAAAATGTGGTTTAGGGTTCAACTCACAATATAAGTTGAGTTTTGTTGAATGAGATGCGTCAAGATATGGTATTCGTTCATTGTCATCTATAAAATACTATTGAAACGATAGGCAGACGACAAAAAATAGCTGTTATTAAGTCTAGATAATGCTATATTACGTATGTAGATGGGTAATTTTATAGACAATCGGGGAAGAAATGAACAACTTAAAATGAATTAAAGTTCAAGTATTAAAATTAAAGTCTGTTTGGGATCCGCTTATTTTATTGAAATTGAAAACTTTTTACTAAAAGTAGTGTAGATAAAGGTAAAAGTTAGCTGAAATAATACAGTGAGACTCATGAATAGTATCAAAAAGTGCAGTAATGCCCATAAATAGTAGCAAAAATAAGCTGAATAGTAAAAATAAGCTGACTTTTTAATTTGGAGCCAAACGCACACTTAATGACAGAAAATAAATAAATATTAAGGATGAAATTTAAAAATAAAAAAAATAAAAACATGCAAATATTGCAAGAATAAATGGAAAAGTGGAAAAAAAAAGAAAGAAAACGCATACTATTTCAGACAAATCCAAGCATAGTTGAAAGAAGAAATAGAGAGTGAAGATAGGATAATGGTAACACCTAATATGGGCGGTGTATTAATTTTTGCCACCCCATTTTTGCTTCGGTGGATCAAAAAAAAATCTTATCAATGTGCCAACCCAAAACATATGGACCATTAAAAGTGGTAATAAATACTAATGATAATGAATTAAAGAGACAGCTCAATCATATATCATTCTTTTCTTTTCTTTTCTTTTTTTTTTTTTTTTTTGAGATAAACTCAATCTTATATCCTTAACATTAAACTCTAAAATTTCTCATAAAAAAACATTAAACTCTAAAAAAGTAATACAATATATAATACAGTGGAAAAAAAAAGGTCATCTTTTTGACGAAGTGACGCTAGTTAATTAGGATGTGTCACATGATAATAAGGGAAAACCTGTTCTTACGACACACCACAATCACATCCCATGTCCATGCTTCATAAGCAAAAGCACAACTTTCAAACACAAATATTTTAAAGATAAGCTATGGATTAGCCAAGATGAGAGGACACAGTCCAATATATATATCCCATCAAAAAAAAAAAAAAAAAAAAATATATATATATATATATATAGGGAAATAGGAAGCTTCCACGTTTTTTTGTCCACGAAATTCACGTTAGGGTCTGTTTGGATACAACTTATTTTTGCTGAAACTGAAAACTGAAAACTGAAAACACTATAGCAAAATAATTTTTAAATATGTGAATAGTGTCGTGGGACCTATTTTTAATTTTTTTTTTAAATAAAGTGGTTGTGGGTCTCGTGAACAGTACGTGAACAGTAACTTTGTCCTCCGCACAGTGTAATCACTTTCATGAACAGTGCCATTTACTATTCATGAACGCTGAAAAAAAAAAAAAAAAAAAAAAAACAGAAAACGCAAAACGTGCAATGGTAGAAACGCAGACTTGGTATCCAAACCCCACCTATATTGTAATTTATGTCGACGAAGAAGATAATTGGACAAACCGCACTTCTAGCTACCACGGGTAGGGGCATGGAATCTCCATACAACATATGGATTATACACACATGTCAAGATACTAACCATTGTGAGAATGTTTTAATAAGTGGAAAATTACTACCCATGATTGTATTAGATATTCAATGGTATAAAATAGTTAACAACGTGAAGATGGTTTTAAGATAGGTTAAAAAAAAACCCTAAACGGTTGGCTTAGTAATTCTTAAGACCTCATGATATTCATGAGATCCTGAATTCGAAACCTCTTACCAGCATTTTGGAGCCGCTCTCATGGAATTTCTCCCAGTAATAACTTGGTACATGTGTGATGGGAGGACTGCATATTCTCAAGTGAATAGTCAAATACTCGAAGAGGTCTAGACACCCTCATTTATCAAAAAAAAAAAAAAAAAAAGATAAGTTAAAAAAACATTTACCCTGAAATTTGAAAACATTATGTTATATAGAAAAGCTAATTAGGGAAAAGAAAGAGTTTGTTTATGGAAAATAAAAAAAGATTTTTTTTTTAAATGGGAATAAAAAAACTTTTAATAAAGAGGTTTATGTATATATTTTTAGGAACAATATTGATGTTACATAAATTTGTCTAGTCACCAAAAAGACCTAGTGAGATGGGAAAACTAAGGGTCTGTTTGGAAATAGTTTATTTAGCTGAAACTGAAAAAAAAATTGCTAAAAATGTAGGAGAAAAAAAAAAGGTTAACAGTTAGCTTAGTAGTAAAATGGGACCCATAAATAGTACCAAAAGGTGTAATGAAACTCATGAATAATACAAAAAAGAAATTAAAAACTGAAATAAACTAAAGCAAATAAACACATTCCAAATACGCTCTAAGCGCTATTATCCAGTTTAATTTTCAAATTGAACTGGTACTAAGATGGCAAAGTACTAGCTGGTACTTGTTATGTTGCTGAGGTGGAATGTGTCAGCTGTGCTGTTATGTTAGTTACATTGCGGTTTAGTTTTAGTTACTATAATAGATTGTATAACAGGATAGATAATTTTAATTGATACTCTTGATTTTAATTGGGGATATCAAAAATAATATGCCAGTTTCTTCTTCTTACTTTGTTAGCTCTCTTCTTTCTCTAGCATTCTAATCTTCTCTAAGAGGCCTAATTCCCTCAAAGAACTACCAAATCAGCCATTAGTACAAAAACAAGCTGGTTCTTATCATAACCACATAAGGAAACAACGTATCTCCCACAAAGAGATTATGCAAATATTTTACCTCCCTAAAAGGAAGGCGATTAAGATAAATGGCTACAATTAAGGGCAAAAGATTAGCAAGGTCAAAACCCATGAAGCCCAAAAATAGAGGATCCTACCATATTTTCTAGGTATGAGAAACTTCTAATCTCCATTTACTAAAGATTGAGAATTTCGGTGCCTAATTTGAGCATTAGAGGATCCTAGGGCAGACATCACACCGGTGGCACATAGATCTTCTGGACCTTTCTTTGTTATTTTGCGATGCATTACCAAGTTGAGTTTGTCTAAATCCCCTCAAACTTTCATCAATTGATCCTTCAAATATGCTTTGGTTTAATGATCTAATTATTGTATAAGAGTAATAAGAGGAAAACAAATTGTGCATTAGGTCATAAACTTATCTAGTTTTAGAAACATAATATCTTACCATTTGGTTTAATGAGTTATGTATGGTATAATAGTAATAAAAGAGAAAAAAAATGATGCATTAGTCATTTACATTAATATAGCACTTAAAAAAAAATAAATAAATAAAAAAACTAAAGTGGTAATTACCAATAATAACTAGTTAAATTTTTGAACAAACTTTGGGAGCAAACTTGGTTGTAACCTAAGGTTACAACTCCACTCAATATTTTATTATTGGATGTGAATTTTGACAATAGATTATATTTTCTTCTTATATCCTTCATGCTTGCAAAATTTTCAAAAAAATCAAAAATCAATAGTCATGATATCAATCAAATATTTAAATTTCAAGTTTTTTGTAGTATAAAATTATGCATAAAAAAAAGTTTATGGATCGAATAGTAAATAACATTCAATTGGCAAAAAATTTAACATGTGTGTTGAGAACATAAAGAACATGCAATCCAATAATTAGATTTTTAAAATATGTATCCATATTAATTTTTTTAGTGAAAATTATAACATTCAGCTACAACCAATTAAGTTTGTAACCAAACTACTTTCTCAAAAAAAAAAGTTTGTAACTAAACTTTGTTCTCATTTTTTATAAAAGAAATAAAAGGGGAAGGGGGATTTTCAAACACCAAGGGGCCACCACTCTTCTATGGATTATAGAATCAAAACCCAAGTCTAAATCAGGTTTTCTTTATAAAAAAAAAAAAATAGTAAGCATATAAACGTATTATATTATATATATACTTAAATTAAACTTTATACTTATAAGATTTTTCAACCAAAAAAATATATATTATATTTGAGTTTGCTCTATTTAATAATCAAATCTAACCTAAGGTTGAATTTAAATAGTTTGCTAAATAAACAAAAACTTTTCTTTTATAGTATTTTTTAACAGAACCCAACCTTGATTTATTCATGGATGATGCGTGTATAAAGACAACATCTTTGTGTGTTTATTCCTAGCATTAGCTAGCTAAGAGCATCTCCAGCAAATTCATCAAATTTTTGTACTGTTTGGAGAATGAACAGTGACTTTTACCTTTATCTACCCACTTTTTCAAATACACTTTCCAACAGATTCTCTATCACATTTTCTATCTCATTTAAATATTATTTCTTCATCATTATTTATTCTTTTTTTAACAACTACACATCTTCCAACATTTTTTTATTCAACACCAAATTATTAGCAAAAAAAATTTCCGGATATAAAGAAGCTGCTAGAGCATGAACAGTACACAAAATCTTCAAATTTTAGCTAAATACCCGGATACACAACCTGTTGGGATGCTCTTATGTGGATCCCATGCAATATATACACAATATACAGATAAAAATTATTATTTTCTTCAGGGATTATTATCCATGCAATGACTAGTTGTACATCTTTGAAACAAGTGGTTGGATACTAATTACAAGTGGATGAATATTAAACCGTGTTACAGTAATAGAAAGAGCCCGTGTGCACGAGATAAAAAGATTATGCAGACAACGTGTGTGACCAGTGTCGTACCAAATAGATAGAATGGTTTTTCACTTTCTTCTGGGTCAGTAACGTACGGTTAGATGCCAAAAGATCATGAATTGAATTCTTTGATTTTTTCATGCTTCCGTGTAGGATATTATTTCCTGTTACCTATTTTACTTATTTACTATTTATATTAAAAATAAAAAAAACTAATTAGGATTAAGAGCGAGAGGGAATAAAAAAAACACTAGTATTATATTGTATATATATATATATATATATATATATATATCCAACTGGGATTGAGATTTGAGAGACAGAGAGACAAAGAGAGACGCAAAGGCTATGTGGCTGCGTTTGGATTCTTCATAATAATTGAATAAAGAACTGAACAACAACAACAGCAACCAGGTGAACGTTCTTCATTAACTTCGACTCCTTCAATTCTCAAACTCACAGTATAACTGTTTGATCAAATATATAATTGTTTTAACCGTTTCCACAGCCATAATTATTGGAGTACTATATTATAAATGAGCCAGAGAAGCATACCCTCTAATATTTTTTTTTTTTCCTTTTGTAGACTTTGTAGAATCACCCACATATATAACGAAGGAAAAACCAAAAGAAGGTGATCATCTTTGACACACACACGCACAGAAACTGAGAGAGAGATTGTGGGGTTTGTTATATGGTGAGCAACAAGGAGTTGGGGTTGGAGAAGAAGGGAATGCAACTAGGCAAGTACGAGCTGGGAAGGACTCTAGGAGAAGGCAATTTTGGAAAGGTCAAATTTGCTAGGAACATTGAAACTGGTCAATGTTTTGCCGTTAAAATCCTCGAGAAGAACAAAATCATTCACCTCAAGATCTCCGACCAGGTTCTTTATTAACCTTTCCTTCATTAATGGAATAATGGGTATTCCTCAAATTTTAAAATTTTATTGATTTTATACCATATTCGATCCCTTCTACTCTTTGTTTGTGAGATGGGCAATTGGGCATGCAGTACAAGTTCAAATTCTCTTTCCAAACCATAGTTTGTGCCTTTGTTGTGGTCCTTAAATAAATGGGTTCCATTGAGTTTTGGTTGTCCTTTTTAGATGTCTTTCTTTCTGGGATTCATTTGCAAAATGATCATGTACATAGTTCATTCATTCATAATTCATTCATTCTCCCCCAGAATTAATTAAGTTCTGAAACTCTCTGAAAGTTTCAAACTTTTCACTATTTTAACTTTTTACCCAAATGGTAAAATGTTGTTGCAGATAAAGAGGGAGATTGCCACCTTGAAAGTCCTCAAACATCCTAACGTTGTCAGATTACACGAGGTACAATACAATCCCTTTTTTTTTCTCTTCTTAAAGATTTTTTTTTTTTTTGAAAGGCTCTTCTTAAAGATTATATTTTCATGATTTCATCCAGAAACAAAAAATGGAAAAAAAAGATATTGTTATATTGTACCATCGATCTCGGGGGGCAAACATAGTGTTCTTCCTGATTTTAATTTTTAAATGTTTGTTTTACCAATCTAAACTGACTAATTTTTTATTCGCTATCCCTGAAATTTTGCATCCTTCTTTTCTCAATTATTTATTGCCCAAACAGTAACACCCAGAGGATAGATAAACAGCATTTTTTTTTTTAAAATTCTCAACCAACAAATTCCAGGACACTGTTATTTTTATCTTGAAACCTATTTGCACATGCCTACGTACATTTGTCTTTTACCTCTTTAGCGAGTCCCACGCTCGCACATGAACATAACCATTTTCGTTGGCAGTGATAATGTTGTTATATATGAATGACTAGCCAATTGTCAAGAGATATATCATGATATGTACATTATTCTTCTCATAGCAAGGCATTTTGTATAACCGTTAAACTCATATCAATCATTATGTCATGCATATTATATCTAGGATCCGTTTAGATATAATTTATTTTTACTGAAACTGAAAACTGAAAACACTATAGTAAAATAATTTTTAAATGTGTAAATAGTGACATGAGACATATTTTTAATATTTTTAAATGCGTGAACAGTACATGCATAGTACATGAACAGTGCATGCACTGTTCATGAACAGTAAATTTTGTCTTTAAAAGTCAATAACTTATAAAAAAAATATAAAAGAAACACAAACGTGGGTTTGGAAACATTGATCCAAACCCACACCTACTTTCTCTTTTATAAGTATAATATATAAGTCTCACATGATTATAATATTTATATATTGTCATAAGGAAAATGCATATGTCCATTATATAAAACAAAATTTTAGCAACACATAAAAATAAAGATTTTAAAAAAAAAAAAAACATAATTTTTGCTACAATTGTCCATGCGGCAATTTAGAGCAATGCTAGAACCATAAAAACTTACACAGTTTTTATAGCGAGTTATGCGTGGTGAAGATGTGAACCCACATAGATCATCACATTTTCTTCACTACTTATAACTTGTTACATGATAAGTTGTGATAAAATTATATAAAATTTTGTGGTTTTGTCATTTATTTTATGTGAAAAATGGTTGATTTATTTTTTTATATGGGTAAATGGTTGGTTTTTGTAAAAGTGATAATCACAGTCTAACACATAAAATGAGATAAGATAGTCGCTTTTTATGTGAAAAAAAAAAAAAAAAAAAAGATTAGTGGATGGGACGATACATCATCCAATAATTTTTTATGAAGTTTAATTGCATGATGGGTCACATGAAATGAAAGCCTGATACAACCTTGATCGTCTGGCCACAGACTGATCTGAAATCTGAACACGTAAGCAAAGTCATATTGATGAACGGTATGGATACAGTCTACCAAGTCATTGTCCACTAATCCAAATTGACCTGAACTAGACCAAGTGAACCTACCCACCTCTACCAAGATACATGTATTAATGTTTTACATGTGGGTGTTCTTGTCCGGTGGACCAGGTTGGTATGATTACTCAAAAAAAAAAAACCCACTTACGAAGGCCAGACCAAACCAACTTAAGATTGGCCCATGACGTGTCTTACCTTTTGCTTAAATTTGATGGATAGGATTAGTACCAAAATTGTTGTTGACATGTTGATTCGGATGAAATTAGTTGTAGTTGAATAAGAGACTTGAAGTTTAAATTTCGTTTACACTACAGTCAATTAATACTACAATCAATTAATGTCTTGAGTCTGAGTATGAGCAGATGCCGAAATTTCATTCGTACTTATAAAAAAAAATAGTAATAATAAGTTGGTGTTGATGTATGTTGCACATAATGAGTTGGTAACTAAATTGTATTGCCCATGTTAAGTTGTTAACTAAATTATATTTTGCTTGAACCAAGAAAGCCTAACATAGTACTTTTTATTTTGGAATCATATCCTAGTCACGTTCAGAGCCATTTATATGAACTTGCTTAATGCTTAACTTTTTGCTGGACTTGCTTGGCATGTCATGAATAAAATCGGACCTAATCGAAATACAGCCACATGCTTTGCCTTGTATATGCTATTTGAGGAACATAAAATTGATTAGTTTAGAAAGAATATTTGGACCACAATGTGCAGTAGGATTCCTGTTGACTATTCCTTTCACTTATGCTATGTATGGATTTCTTGGTGATCACGTTATAGAGCTGAGACCAAGCCATTTGGCACCAACAATTACTCATATAGAGTTAGCCCATGAATAATGAATTTACAACCTTTAAAATCTCTGTCATAGTACTTTATGCAATACACCTATATTCCCATGATTATACTAATTAAGTACCTAGTAAGCATTGATTATGTTCTCCTGCTTATGCATTATCACAACAACTATGCAGGTGTTGGCAAGCAAAACCAAGATTTACATGGTCTTAGAATATGTGACAGGAGGGGAACTGTTTGACAGAATTGTAAGCATATTTAGCCATGCTCTGTATTGAAAGTTTATCTTTGGGCAAAACATCACTTTGGGTCCTTCAAATTTGCTCCATTTTCTAATTTAGTTTTTGGATTTTCAAAAATAGCAATCATATACTTAAAGTTTAGACGATACAATTTGGTCCACATGTTAATTTGGACACTAACGTGTGTTGTGTGATGCAGGGAGCATTAAAACCAAATAATTTCAAATTTAGAAACAAAATCTTAAATGAATTTGGTTTTGATGCTCCCAGCATCATTGTGATTATGTATGTTTATAATAATAAAATTAAAAAAAAAAGTTCTATGTGGCCAAAAAAAATTACATTCTAGTAGTCTAGGTGGATTAAAAATGCCAAGCAACCACCATGATGACTCACTATTACCACATTGAATTTATGTGAAATTTAAAAAGAAAAATATATATATTTTTCACTCTTTGAACTTGAATTTGCTAAATAATTTTCAATTCCATATTTGGCTGATAAGAAAATGTTGGAAAATTTGAGGATGTAAGAAGGAAAAAAGATGTATTCGTTTTACAACATTTGAAACTTCTAAAGATCAAACTGGAAAGTAAGGGAAACTTTATTGATCAAATTGGAACATGGACTTAGAATTTGATTGCTAATTTTGAAAATCTATGGACCAAATTGGAAAATGGACTCGACTTTCATTCTTTTCTTTTTACTAAAATTCTGTTTTCACTTTTATGTGTGCCTAGATGCAAAATTTTGGTTTAATATTACTAAACTAGTCATGTATTACACAGGCTTCCAAGGGGAAGCTTAAAGAAGACGAAGGTAGGAAGCTCTTTCAACAGTTAATTGATGGAGTAAGCTACTGCCACACTAAAGGCGTTTTTCACAGAGATCTCAAGGTTATTTCAAAGCTTTTTCATGATACCAAGAAGCCTAAACAATGTACATTCTATTGTTGCCAGATGATCACACTTTCCTGCTTGTAATACTAATACAATTTTTGCACTTCTCAATTGCAGCTCGAGAATGTTTTAGTTGATGCGAAAGGGAACATAAAGATATCTGATTTTGGCCTCAGTGCCTTACCTCAGCATTTTAGGGTACAAAACTACTCTAAACTTAGCTTTCATTACAAACTTTTTGAGTAATTCTAGAGAGAACTTTTTTCAAAACTGTATATTGTGATTGGAGTAACATCACTTTCATGTGGGTCCATCATTGATACCACTTTTATTATACACCAATCACAACAAGCCATATTAGCAACAATATAAAAAGTTGTGAAAAATATCGTGTTTTAGACGCGTTGCAAACTATTTTGTTCGGTCATTAACCACTACGTTTGTGTTTATACCAGGATGATGGCTTACTACATACAACCTGTGGAAGTCCCAACTATGTTGCTCCTGAGATTCTTGCTAATAGAGGGTATGATGGTGCCACCTCAGATATATGGTCCTGTGGTGTTATCTTGTATGTAATTCTCACAGGATATCTTCCTTTCGATGATAGAAATCTTGCAGTTCTCTATCAAAAGGTATGGAGAATTTGTCTTTGATCTTTTGGATCCCCCTTTTATATGGTCCTATGGCTAAATGTTTTATTAAAATCTCATTAACTTGGATTTTTTCACATTTATCCCTTTTGAGGGATTTCAGATATTCAAGGGGGATGCTCAGATACCAAAATGGTTGTCACAAGGCGCCCGTAACATGATAAAGAGAATTCTTGATCCAAATCCTGCTAGCCGGATAACAATGGCAGGTATCAAAGCAGATGAGTGGTTTAAGCAGGACTATACTCCTGCAAATCCCGATGATGAAGAAGAAGATATATACATCGATGATGAAGCATTCTCGATACGTGAAGTGGTATGAGCTTGGAAATTCTTATACCTTTGTGCACCCCTTTTGGGTGTATCTTGATCCTTAATTATTTATTCTTGCAATATAGCCATCTGAAGCAGAGAAGAGTCCAGGCTCGCCCACTCTCATCAATGCCTTCCAGTTGATTGGAATGTCTTCCTGTTTAGACCTCTCTGGCTTCTTTGAGAAAGAGGTGGGCATGAAAGCCAAAAGGCAGCAGTTAATTTTAAAAGTTCATATCTTTGATTCATTAAATCAATATTATTACTGTAATAGACACGTACCTCAGAAATTCTGATTGCCTTGTTTGCACATTCTTGTGTTAATTTAGGATGTCTCTGAGAGGAAGATCAGATTTACATCCAATCACTCTGCTAAGGATTTACTCGAGAAGATTGAGGGTACTGTTACAGAGATGGGATTTCGCGTTTTGAAGAAAAATGGAAGGGTAAGGTTTCTTGCTACTATTTCAAACACTCTTTTCTCTTGATCAAGGAGGACAGCATCATTGTACCCTCATTGTCTTGTCATGTGCTAGAAATAGCCTATGGGAGCTCTAAATGTCAATGCTAGAATTGGCTAGCTATTTCTGAAATACAATGTTTATAATGATGCCTGATTGTTCTGTCCATCTTTTACTTTTAGTTAAAAGTGGTGCAAGAGCACAACAAGGGGCAGAAAAGCTTGGGTAGTCTTTCAGTAGCAGCAGAGGTGAGTGATTGTAAAACTTGAACGATTTCGTTCTTGAAGAAACAAATGTATACTTGCATGGCATTCTAATCCATTTATAATATATAGTTGCCAATTGTCTCACCATTGTCTGTGTAACTGTGTCAGGTGTTTGAGATTAGTCCATCCTTATTTGTAGTTGAATTAAGAAAAGCATATGGAGATTCTTCAGTTTATAGACAGGTACTATCTCTCTCTCTCTCTCTCTCATACAGGCACACATTTCTTTAGTTAATCCTTATGTTTGATATTGCAGCTGTGTAAAAAGCTATCAAATGATTTAGGAGTTCAGCCTAGCCAAGAGCTGTTGACCACAGGAGTGTACAAGCCTTGAGTACAGTACTTAGAATCTAGAAAAATGTAGTTTGTGATTTTTTTTGTTCTCTATTACATCATAATTGAGTAGATATGTCAGAATATTACAAATAGCACGGTAATATTCAAGTTGTATAGATGGGTAGAACCAATAATGTTGGAAGCCATACATTGATGATGGCAGTGTAAAACAGCAATTTTTATAATATTCTTTTGTTTGTTTATAGTCGTGTTTCCAAATGGATTTTTATAAAATCTCTCTGTTTAACTTCAAATAATTATGTGTCAAAGATGATCTAGTATTGAGTTTGACTCGTATTCTTGGTTTCATGGAGCCTGCCTGCATGTGACCTGAAGCAACCATATTCTCTCCATTTGCTAATGGCCTAAAAATGGCAACGGGTTTGGTTTAGGATGGAAAAAGCATTTCCAAACACAAACCTTCTAATAACTAGTGCATATCAAACCCGTATTGAATCAGGCCAAAGTAGGTCTGTTAACCTAAAATTGAACATCTAAAATACTATTTAACTAAATTTTAATTTTTTAAATTGTTTTAAATACACAATAGGATCATTTTTGGTTTAGTTGCATCAGAAAACTTACTCCCTTTGTAGGATTCGATTGAATTTGTATTTTAGAGCTATGGCTTTGACAGATGTTGGTCCAGCTGCTTTCAAGATGTGGCTTATTATCATTTATGACGAGGAAAGTTGGCTTTTATTTGACCTATAAGGCTATTAGTATAGCAGGTTCTATCATTAGACCTGGAACAATCTTATGTTACATGAGAATTTCATTATGTACAATATACAAACAATATATTCACATTGAATATGGTACATACACATAACCTTTAAAGCATAAAATTTGCAAGGCAGCCTTCAGCAAGATGCAGGCAAGTCTAATTTGCAAGCCTGTTGCCAAGCTCTTTGCTAACTATATACCTGAATTAACCCACTGTAGTCTGCCATTTGGAGCTTTTCATTCAACTTGATCTTGTATTCATCATCTTTGTCCCCTAAATTACGCATAAGTTCAACCTGCCAAAACAAGGATGAAAATAATAAATAGACAGGGAGAAAGTAAACCAATCCGGACAGTGTTAAGATATATCAAGACAAAGTCAAGCAACTTCACATAGTATTTTCAACTGCAATTCTGATTCAAGCCAAAACAAAAATGAAATATCTGAAATTCCGGGAAGTTAATACAAAAAGAAGACAAGAAAAAGTAAACATCCAAAATCATAGAATGTAAAACAAGTAAATGAAGGATCCTGCCACAATCAACATCTTTTGCAATTAATGTGTATGACAAAGACCCAACTTTCATAGCTTAAGAAAAATAATAGATGACTTTATCATCAAGCACGTCCACCATTTGTAATTTGGTAACAAAGTGTTATCATCATATCCTGACCTTATGTTAACATCTCTTCGCTCTCAAAAGTCTCACTCTAACCGTGGTGTTTCAGGATAAATACAATAACGTTTATTTTAACAAGCATCTAAATGCAATGTTATCAATATGAGTAGAGAGTGTAGAACAAGGATTGGGGGGGGGGGTATTTCTTGTGATGTAGGCTTCATGGTTACTAGAATAATAACAGATATCAGCATTCACCTGTTTTTGAAACAAATCAAATTCATCAGAACTCAGAGAACCATCACTATTTGAATCAAGAAGCTGCATCATCTCACAGGCATCTTCGCCTGGGGCACCAAGCTCTTCCATCACTTCCATAAGTTCCTCAATGCTGATCCGACCATCTCCATTCTTGTCAAGAAGGCAGAATACACGATTTCTGTGGTCAATCTCAATGCCTTTATGATTTGTGGATGGAAAATCTTTAAGGCGCAATTCTGCAAATTCAGCTGCAGCCATCATTATTGCCTTGAGCCGCCTAGCCTGAGCATCAAGAAATGACTAAATCAATTTCCTCTTACATGGCCAGATGAAGAAATTTACATAAAGTAATGCTGAGTTAGAAGCTTCATTCACTTGACAAATATAGAAAGTTTGTATAACTAAGAGCATAAATGCTCATAAAGTAAGTCAATCCCAGCTTTCCCTTCTCCCTACTTCCCATGTATTGAATAGAGTGTAGAACTTCTATGGGGAAACTAATTCACAAAACAGGTGAAATGAATAAGGACTCTAAAGAAAATCAAGAGGAGATCTGACTGGTGTTAACCTAGTTCCAAGAAGAAGGTACTAGAACCTCAATGAGAACAAAGAAATAAGTGGTTAAAGGATTGGACCAAACTCATGTCTTAGCTTCAGGTTCGGATCATGGTGGCTGGATTTACCTCCATGAACTCAGTAACAAGGGGTTAGGTTCATGCTTCCTATGCCTTTCACAGCTCCAAGGTGCCTAGTTTTTTCAGGATAGGACTGCTTCTTCCCCTTTAAATATGGATAATAATACTAGGAATTGCACCTCATATATGTTTAGATGGATGTATTTCACCATCATTTACAAGTATCAGTCCAATTTACCACAGCCAAATAGTGGATTTTTCAATCTTTATAATCTTCTCTTAATTTGGGTGATGATGTGTATTATAAAATGGTTATAAAACAAAGACTGGACTTCAATTGTATAACAACAACTAACCTCTTCTGGATCAGTAAGACCACCTTTGTACAGTGAATGGGATGCTGTTCCACCGACTGCCAACTTATCCATCTCTGTTGTCCGTATTTGTATCTCCATAAGCGGTCTAGTCCTGCAACTCTCACTCACATCAACTGTCATGTGTAAACTCCTATATCCATTAGCTTTTGGCTTGGCAATATAGTCTTTTGTCCGGTGAGGCATCTCTTTCCACAAAGACTGGATGATTTCACGTGTCCTGTAGCATGCTCTCTCACCCACATCTGACATATCTACTCCAGATCTAGGCTTCAATATGATTCGCAATCCTAGAACATCATTAACCTCTTCTGGCTTCCGACCATCTCTCAAGAGCTTCTTCATTGTGCTATAACGACTTTTATGGCGACCTTTGACCGAGACATCATCCACCATTTCTGCTAACAAGGAATCCGTCTTTAAGGATTCAAGCAGGTGTTCCCTGTATATATCAATTAGAGGCTTACTTCCTGTCTCGTGACTTTGTAACCATGTATCAAGATAAAGGTATGAATAAGGAAACAAGTATCTGAATGAGAGATCCTCTAGCTCCAATGATAAAAAGTTAGTTCCCACAGCATGAGCTAAAGGGGCATGTATCTTCATAACCTCAAGAGATATCATTTGCTGTTGATAACTTGGCAGGTAATCAAGATGCCTCATCGTATCTAGCTTGAGAGCCAAGTCTAGAATCACAGCCCTGATGTCATAGTATGTCAGGCAGAACTTTCTTAAAGCAACAGCACTTTCATCATCCAAATCTTCAACTTTTGAAGAGATATTCTTCACACGCAAGCTTTCATGCAATAGATGAGCAGTACCAGCACTAATCCGATCTCTCACTTGAAATATGGATACTGCACCAACCTCCAGAACTTCTCTCAATATGCCAGCCGCAATAACTTCTGCATCCATCTGCAATCAAATCAACTGTGAAAATTCTAAACAGATGAGTATAAAAATAGCTTGGAATTCGCCTAATAAAAGATAAGCCAGAGGCAATTTGGCAAGGGTAAATCACTGAATCAACCTAAAAGTAAGAAAGAAAAGAGAACAGACTAAAAACTGTTGACAACACTTTTTTGTGTGCTATACTAAATCCATGTGTAAATTCAAGGGAAAAGTGTGAGACTTATGGCTTGGAGGGTGAAAGAGAACTTTTTCTTCACCAATTATGGGCTTTATGGGAAGTCTTGCAAATGGGCTAGGAGTGTTTGCAAGCCATGAGCCCACATTAGGTGTACCATGCAAAAAGCTAAATGCACAGGGAAGACTCTTAGACCTGCTAAATAAAAACTCACGCCTTTGACTCCAAATCTGCAATTAATGTTGGCTTCATCAAATTAATGTTTATTTTCCTGAACCCACAAGCTTAGTAGCTCAAAGAACTGTTGTTCATTTTGTAGCAACAAACCTAATTGAACTGGCTTAACCAAATTGCCTTGTTTAGCACAAAATAGAACCAGCTCGACCTCCTATAAACTTCACTGCCCAATGCACAGGTTCTACTATTACCCACTCCACTGCTTAAAACAAATTATTCCTTCTTTCTAAAGGATGTTTACAGCACCCCCAAGTTATCATAACAAGCAAAATCTAGTATAAAGCATAGGCATTAACACAAAATGTCGTATTTAGTGCACAAAGCTCTCACTTTTGCAAGGTCTAGGAGAGGTAATTGGCAGGCAATGAACACACCTCCACCAAAAACTTTCAGTCTTCACTAAACTCTGATAAGAAAAATCTGTTTCTTACATTCAGCAGAATCAGAATTAAGTCTTCCTCACATTTAGCAGAACAAGTAGAATGTCTTATTTCCCCTTCTCACCTAAGAAATGTCTTTTCTCATTTATTGCCTATTAAGGTGAAGGGAAAAACTTAGGTATAATTCTATAGATGAAGTACATTAGGTTCCCCAATTAAATTCAAATGCATGGTTGCATTGACCAATAAAGCATAAACAATGTTATCTTTTCCAAAGATGATTAAATATAATGCAGCCATGTTATCTCTTCTAAGAATAATCTATCTTCATTATTCTCTATTTTCCTCACCCATTACATTTTTTTTATTGCCCAAGAGAAAACACAATGATAGCAAAGACCCAAATCTAACAGTTGACTTATCTAAATGTGACGTGTGTCTCGGCAACAAAAAGACCCCAACAAAAACCTAGCTCTAACATTTTCCTAAAAAGTAGTTATTGATTGAAGTATACACCAAAACATTTAATTCAGTTAATAGAGAACTTAACATGTTGAAAGCAATTTGGATGTAATCACTTGCAATTATTGTTTAACTATTATTCTAAGTTCTTACACTCAGCTTCACGAATTGGCTTAAATTTGGGCTAACAAGTGGGATTTAGAGACAGGGTCCAAACCCAGTACCAGGTACAGCATCCATGATAAATTTAAATTACAACTTATCCCAACTTTTGCTTCATTTTCCTATACCTTAGCTAACCATCTTTCTTAATGTTTTAACATAGATCTAATGCTAAAACAAAAATCATAAATTTTTGAAACATTTAATATTGAAGTAATTAACAACATAAACCAGACACAAATAATTAGCAAAATGGGCAACTGTACCTGAAGGTCAGCTAGAAGAAGAGCTAAAGACAGAGCCTTGGAGAGAGAAGAGCGGCCATCAGGAGCGAGAGGCAAGGTGTGGAAGATTGGGAGAGAGAGCTTGAGAGACTTGAACAGTATGTTAGAGGAGCTGCTCGACTGTACTTTCTTTGTCCTCTCCGTCAGCTCGTTGAAAGCTCCGACTAGCTCCACCACCATCTTACCTCCGGTCTGCTCCACCAGCGCCGTCGCCGCCGCTACCTCTGCTCTCACCAACCACCCACTACGGCGGCTGCTACGCCGTCGACCACCAGGACCACTCACTCTTGGATTAATCCTAGTGAATATGCGGGTGCGGGTGTGATGATTTGGTAAAGGTATTATCTTGGAGGTTGGGTCTTGCGAGCAGAAGAGCTCCATTGATAAACAGCAACAACAATAACAACAACGTCCACCACTCACTCACTCACACACACGCTCTCTCAACTCACGTGTTCCCTTCTTTCATATGTGCCTATGTGCAAGCTATAATCATTCAAAATAAATATCTACCTTTTTTTTTTTTTTTTTTACAAATTAAAATCATGTAAAACTCCACTTTAATCAATAATATTCATGGACAATTTTACAACACCACCTAATTTAATTGTCGTTTGCCAAAATGTGTTGTAATTTAATTGGTACCTCCCTATTTACAAAGTGGAGAGTTTAGAAGAAAATGTTTCGATTTGCAGGATTAACAACATATTATAATTGTCTAAAAAAAAAAAAAAGGAAAGGAAGAAAAAAACAAAACAAAACAAAACAAAAAAAAGCAAAAAATTACCCCCTTATACTAGATTGTTAAAACAAACTAATTGCAAATTTTGATTGCCCAAATGTAAAGGTGGTAGGCAAATTTGAGATTGTCGTGAATTTTTGTTATGACTTGTGACTCCAACATAATCTTTATTTTTTCTCTATTATATTCTTAGAGTATAATATTCGTTTGAAAAAAAAAATAACTTTTTTTTTTGTTTTTCGTATAAATTAAACCCAATACCTTTTGCCAAATAAATAGACAATTGGTTGGATAGCTACAAATGTACAATTGTTTTGTTTTTCGTGTATTCTTTATTGTATATCATTAATTTGAGTAAGAATGTTATATTTCCAATTAATTACTTTTATAGTTTTATACTAATCTTAAAACAATAAGCATAAAATTTCATTTTATAATTTGTTTAATTATGTAGCACAAATTAAGGCTAAAGTAGTAGTGTTTGTTCCATAAAAGCACATATTAAAAAGTGGGTTTCAGTTAACTCAACTAGTAAAGTTTCTAATGATTGAATAAAAGATTTAGAGTTCAATCTCTATTTATACAAAAAACTAATTGGTGTCTTGGTCTGATGATAAAAATCTATTATTAGGAGCAGATGCCATAGGTTAAAACTATCTCCCAAAAAAAAAAAAAAAGTGGGGAAATGTACATTGTTAATATTTATATAATTAAAAATATGAATATATTAGTGTAGTGAATTTGCAACTATACATAAGTAATTTTCATAATTTTATGCATATGTTATTAAATTTACTTTTGCCTTTTGATAGTTATTCTTTTCTAATTGTTGCCAAAACAACTAAATATGAGGAAAAAGTCATATTCAATATTCTGATTTTTACTTTTTTATAATAAGTGTTCCAAATAAATATTTATTGTATAAATTTTATAAAAATAACCATATAAATATAAATAGTTAGACACCATCTATAGATAATTAATTAATGGGAATAAATGTATTTATCCCATTAATATATTGCAAGTCCTATCTTTCATCTCAAAAAAAAAAAAAATATATATATATATATATATATTCCAAGTAATTAGTACATTGACTTAAATACAAAGTTTTGATAAGGTGAAATGTTAAATAAATATAATTTTCTTTCCTCTCAATAAATGTGTCACTTAACAAAACCTTAGGCCACTATTTACATTTCAAAAACCATACATTTCAAAAACATTTATTATGAATTCCATCATATATATATATATATATATATATATGTAGGGGTATTGGGCCCAGGAGCTCATTATCTATGTATATTTTGGACCTGGGGCCCAATCCGAGGATGTGACGTCATCCAAGGAGGAGTGAACATTGTCAGGGGAGTCCATATTAGTAGATGAAGAAGTTGGTTTGGATCATAAGGGCCCATGAGAGTAGTTCGAGGATGAATGCCTCCTCAACTAACCCAAGCCGAGGTCTAAAGAGGTTGTCTACCATCTAGGGGAACGTTCCAGGAAATTCTGTCGATACAGATAAGTATTACAGAAACATAGGAAAGGGGGGAGTCCTAAAATATCTAAGAAAAAAGCTGCTACCATCGCATTGAATGCTCTGCATCTAACCCTCTAGCTACATTAATGTGGAAGTGATACCTGAACAGTGGTTTTCAGCCTTACAGCTACTACACAAAGACTTCAAGAAGTGGCTGATGGGACAAGTATCAACACCAACTATTTGGCCTGCACATGGAGGGTAGAGATGAGAGGGGGAATGTAGTATAATAGAAGAGGGAGGCAATGAAAGAAGGGGATCGGAAAAAAGAGAAATACACTGTAGCAATCAAGAACTGAATTTGTAAATCAAACCTATATATTTGTCCAACTCGTTAAAGCCCAGTTTTCCAACCCACTTTGTACAAATTCATAGTATTGGGCTTTTTGGGCCTAAGTTCATTCATCACTAAGGCTAGGGACTCAAATTGCGTCCTTACAATTGGCGCCGTCTATGGGGATTACTAGTGTTGTAGTGAGTCTAGCGTTCAACGATGGTAGGTTTAGGTCCAAACCAGGCAGAATCTATGGGGTCTTAACGTCAAGATCACTTCCGTGATCTTGAACAAAGGAGAGACCGGGAGGGAAGTGTGCACACTACCCATACTAGGAGCTAGTCTAGGGGTGGGAGCCGCGTCTCTCATGAGAAGAATGCTAAGGATATGTAGCTGGAGATTGATCATTTAAAGAGGAAGTTGCGCCATGAGCGGAGAAGGCAAACTCCCTCCATTTTTGATTTCTCTTTCGACAGTGAAGAGGATGGTAGTTATAGACGCAGATCAAAGACTCCTCCTAATGAGTCTTTCTCGTATGACGAGGACTACCATCACGAGCGCAGAAATAGAAATTCATCTTCCAAAGGCTTGGGGAGTAATGTTATGAGTAGAGCACTCAGCCAAATTTTCAGGTCACCCTTCACGCTCAGAATTAAGGGAGGAAGACTTCCTCAGTGGTTCACCCAACCCACGTTCACCATGTACAATGGTCGAACAGATCCCGTGGAGCACGTGAGCCACTTCAACCAAAGAATGGTTGTGCACTCCAAGAATGAAACTTTGATGTGCAAGGTTTTCCCCTCCAGTTTAGGACATGTGGCCATGAGGTGGTTTGATGGCCTAGAAGCAAGTTCCATTGGTTCCTTCAAGGAGCTCGCCCAGGCGTTTGGATCTCATTTTATCACGTGCAATAGCGTTCCTCGGCCCCTAGATTCCCTGTTATCCATGTCTATGCAAGAGGGGGAGACCCTGAAAACGTACTCGGACAGATATTGGGAGATGTTTAACAAGATTGAGGGGGATTTTGATGATGTGGCTGTAAAGACCTTCAAGGTTGGCTTGCCTATCGAGCATGATTTGAGAAAATCCTTGACCAAGAAGCCAGTAAGGATTGTGCGTCGGCTTATGGACTGCATTGATGAATACAAGAGGGTCGAGGAGGACCAACAGCAAGGTAAGGGGAAGGGTAAGGTTATCCCTTAGGAGATGAGGGATTTTAGGTCAGACCGCTACAACAATAACAGACCCCGAAGGGATTTTACTGGACAATCTGGGTCTACGGCTCCTCAAGTGATTAACACTGTATTCCGAGAACCAGTGCATCAAGTCTTGGAGAAGATCAAGAACGAGCCACACTTCAAATGACCAAACAAAATGTGAGGAGACCCCTTAAGGTGCAATCAGAGCCTTTATTGCCAATATCACTAGGAGCGAGGGCATACCACCGAGGACTGCAGAACTTTGTGGAATCATCTAGAGCAACTGGTCAAAAAGGGAAGGTTACAGCAGTTTTTGTATCGGCCCAACGGGTAAAGCAACCAAGCGAGTTCAGGGGCTCAGGGGAACACTTCTTCAAGGCCACCTTTAGGCAAAATAAATGTCATCTTTGCTGCACTTGGGAGAACTGGTTCTCATCCTTCTAGGGTTATGTTTGTAGCTCGGCTACCAGCCAAGGACTCTAATTCTAAGTCGAAGAGGGCTAAAGTAGAGATTTGACCGGCGATAAGTTTTTCAGACGAGGACAAGATTAGGACATCCAGCCACATGATGATGCTTTGGTGGTCACCCTTAGGATAGGAGGGTATGATGTGAAGAGGGTGATGGTAGACTAGGGCAGTGGTGCGGAGATTATGTACCCCGACTTGTATAGAGGGCTGAACTTAAAACTTGAGAATTTGACCGCCTATGATTCACCTTTAGTGAGCTTTGATGGGAAAGTTGTCATCCTAAAGGTTCAGATTAGATTGCCCGTGCAGGCAGGTTTAGAAGTGGTTGAGGTAGACTTTATTGTGGTGGATGTTTATTCCCCCTACACTGCCATTGTGGCAAGGCCTTGGCTCCATGCCCTAGAGGCTCTTTCTTCAACTCTGCATTTGAAGGTGAAGTATCCATTAGGAGACCAGATTGAGGAGCTTGTGGGAAGTCAATCCATGGCTAGGCAATGCTTCATGGCTGCAATTAGGCATCATCCTGAAGCTGAGTCCTCGGCCTCTGCTGAGAATGACTCATAGCAATCAAGGATTCGGTCCTATTTATGGATTCGGCGTCGGAAGAGGCAAAGTGTGAAAAGTTGGAAGAAATTGCTATAAATGGTGATCAAGAGAAGTTTTTTCAGGTCGGAGTTCAGTTACCACCTCAGGAGAAGAAAGAACTGTTAGCGTTTCTCGGAGGAATATTGATGTGTTTGCCTGGAATGCCTATAAAGCTCCTGGGGTAGATCCAGAATTCATTTGCCATCATTTGAATGTTAACTCAGTCGTCCTCCCTAGAAAGCAACTACCTCGGCGCTTATCTAATGAGCATTTTAATGCTGTCAAGGAAGAAGTGAACAAGCTTAAGCAAGCTGGGGCTATTAAAGAGGTGTCCTACCCTGAATGGTTGGCTAATACAGTGGTAGTAAAGAAAAAGAATGGAAAGTGGCAGGTATGTGTAGACTTCACAGACTTGAACAAAGCCTGTCTAAAGGACCCCTTTCCCATGCCTTGAATTGATCAGCTGGTAGACGCAACTGCAGGCCATCCTCAGATGAGCTTTTTGGATGCTTTTCAGGGGTACCATCAAATACCTTTAGCCTTGGATGATCAGGAGAAAATAGCTTTTGTCACTCTTATTGGGAATTACCACTGCAAGGTGATGCCCTTTGGTCTGAAGAATGCAGAGTCCACCTATCAGAGGATGATGACCAGGATGTTTGAGCCACAGCTAGGAAAAAATATTGAGATTTATATAGACAACATGGTGGTCAAGAGCAAGATGGAATCCGAGCACGTTAACGACCTCGGAAATATCTTTGAGATCTTGAGGAAACACAAGCTGCGACTTAATGCTTCTAAGTGTTCTTTTGGTGTCGGATCAGGGAAGTTCTTGGGGTACATGGTTACACACCGCGGAATTGAAGTCAACCCTGATCAAATTAAGGCAATCAACAATTTACAGCCACCTCAGAACCCCAAAGAGGTCCAGAAGCTAATAGGGATGACCGTTGCTTTAAACCAATTCATCTCTCGGTCAGCAGACAGACGTAGGCCTTTCTTTCAGTTGTTGAACAAGTGGAAGAGATTTGAATGGACTGAGGAGTGTGTCCTAGCTTTCTGGCAGTTGAAGGAGTATCTTTCTCAGCCACCCATTATGTCCAGACTCAAGGTGGATGAGGTTTTGTTTGCTTACATTACAGTGGCCTCCCACGCGGTGAGCCTGGTGCTGGTACGGGTTGATAGTGGTGTACAAAGGTCAGTTTATTATGTGAACAAGTCACTACATGAGGCTGAGGTCCGTTACCTACCACTGGAGAAGGCCATTCTGGCAGTGGTGCATGCTACACGTAAGCTCCCCCACTATTTCCAATCGCACACAGTTGTTGTCCTAACCCAGCTCCCGCTTAAATCTCTACTTCGGAGTGTTGATTACACAGGGAGTATTGCCAAGTGGGGTACAATCCTAGGGGCTTTTAATATCAAGTACATGCCTCATACCTTTGTCAAGGGTCAGGTCCTTACCGATCTGGTGGCCGAGTTTGCTGAAACCTTACTAGAAGAAAGAGTAGAGAAGCAGAACATGGATGGAAAATCAATTGGTGCAATCTCCTTACAAGAACCTTTGACCTGAAAGGTATACGTTGATGGTGCAGTGAACCACAGAGGATCTGGAGTAGGGCTAGTTCTGATATCTCTAGAGAGGATCACAATTGAAAAATCCTTGAGATTGGGCTTCTCGGCCACAAACAATGAGGCTGAGTATGAAGCTTTGTTGGTAGGGATGAACATGGTTCAGAAAATGGGTGGAAAAGTAGTGGAAATCTTCTCTGATTCAAGATTGGTTGTGGGCCAAGTTCAAGGAGAGTTGAAAGTCAGAGATCTTAGAATGCAGGAATATTTGAACTAGGTTAGACACTTACAGTCTGAATTTGAGTCTTTTAATTTGTCACAAATCCTTAGAAGTAGAAATACACATGTTGACTCTCTGGCCACGCTGGCAACCTCCTCGGTACAAAGTTTACCTCGGGTGATCCTTGTGGAAGACTTATGTAAACCCGCTAAGGTGGAGAAAAATGTGATTCATGTTCATCAAATAAGGGTAAGTCCTAGCTGGATGGACTCTATTGTGCTATTCCTTAAGGAAGATATCTTGCCCGAGAATAAGTCCGAGGCCAACAAGGTACGGAGGAAGGCTCCTCGATTTTGGCTGTTTGAGGACCAAAACTTGTATAAACACTCTTTTTCTGGACCATATTTGCTGTGCATACACCTTGAAACTATTGAACTACTCCTAGAAGAACTACATGAAGGGATTTGTGGAAGCCACATAGGGGGCAGATCTCTGTCTCACAGGGCCCTTACTCAGGGATATTAGTGGCCAAATATGCAGAGAGAAGCACAAGAGTACGTGAAGAAATGCGATCAATGCCAAAGATTTGCCCCAAACATTCACCTACCTGAAAGGGTCCTCAATCCTTTGTCTAGTCCTTGGCCTTTTGCTCAATAGGGTTTGGATATTGTAGGGCTTTTCCCTAAGGCAGTAGGGAATAAGAGATATTTATTAGTTGGCACGGATTACTTCACCAAATAGGTTGAAAATGAACCATTGGCAAACATCAGAGATGTGGATGCCGAGGGATTTGTTTGGAAAAATATTGTCACTCAGTTTGGAATCTCTCGTACCCTCATCGGGAACAACGGTTTTTAGGTTGATAGCAAGGCCTTCAGGATGTGTTGCCGTGACTTGGGCATAATAAATAGATATTCCACCCCTGCTTATCCTCAGGGGAATGGACAGGCTGAGGCTGTCAATAAGGTCATAGTGAGTGGACTCAAGAAGAGATTGGATGATGCGAAGGAAAAATGGGTGGAAAAGCTGTCACATGTTCTTTAGACATATCAGACCACCCCGTGTAGGTCAACAGGGGAGACACCCTTTTCAATGACTTATGGGGCCGAGGCGGTTATCCCTTTGGAGACTAGATTCCCCATGCTGAGAATGAGTTCTTTCACCCCGAGCAACAATGATGAGCTACTAGAGAAGAGCTTAGACTTAATTGAATAACGAAGAGAAAATGCCATGGTCTAACTGGCCTATTATCAACACAAGCTCAAGCAAGGGTATGATGCCAGTGTGAAGCTGAAACCACTGTTACGTGGAGACTTGATGTTAAGGAAGGTTTTGGGTATTACAAAGA
The DNA here is from genome assembly GCA_019022515.1 of Quercus aquifolioides. Taxonomy (NCBI): domain Eukaryota; kingdom Viridiplantae; phylum Streptophyta; class Magnoliopsida; order Fagales; family Fagaceae; genus Quercus; species Quercus aquifolioides. The sequence goes on along the minus strand of CM032334.1, from coordinate 14,529,600 downwards.
ACCTAACTTGGGGAAAGTTATGGCCCAACTAGGAAGGACCATATTGTATCACGCAAGTGGCTGGAATATGTGCCTATTATCTTGAAGATCTAGAAGAACAGGCTATACCACGCCCCTGGAATGTAAATAACCTGAGAATGTATTATTATTAATGAAATCTTTCTTCACCATGTTTGGATTCACTATATTATACGTCATGTTTTCTGCCTTTTGTTTGAATATCAAACATAATCTCAGTTATACCGGTCTCCTTGGACCACATACCTTGGGTAAACTGATATTATAAATTATTTTTCCTAAGTATCAAACAAAACATTGGTCATGCCTGGCTCCTCGGACCACATACCTTGGGTAAATTGATACGATAAATCATCTATCTAAGTGTTTAACAGAATCTTAGTTATGCCTGGCTCATCAGACCACATGCTTTGGGTAAATTAATACTTTCTGACATCTATCTAAGTGTTAAACAGAATCTTAGCTATGCCTAACTCCTCGGACCACATGCTTTGGGTAAATTAATACTCCATATCATTTTTTCTAAGTATCAAACAGAACCTTAGTTATGCCTGACTCCTCGGACCACATACCTTGAGTAAATTGATACGGTAAATCATCTATCTAAGTATTAAACAGAACCTTAGCTATATCTGGTCCCTCGGACTACATGCTTTGGGTAAATTAATATTTCCTGACATCTATCTAAGTGTTAAACAGAACCTTAGCTATGCTAGCTCCTCGGACCACATGTTTTGGGTAAATTAATATTTCATATCATTTTCTCTAAGTATCAAACAGAACCTTGGTCATGCCTGACTCCTCGGACCACATACCTTGGGTAAATTGATACGGTAAATCATCTATCTAAGTATTAAATAGAACCATAGCTATGCCTGACCTCTCGAACCACATGCTTTGGGTAAATTAATACTTCCTGACATCTATCTAAGTGTTAAACAGAACCTTGGCTATGTCTGGCTCCTCAGATCACATGTTTTGGGTAAATTAATATTTCATATCATTTTTTCTAAGTATCAAACAGAACTATGGTCATGTCTGGCTCCTCGACCACATACCTTGGGTAAATTGATACGGTAAATCATCTATCTAAGTATTAAACAGAACTTTAGCTCTGCTTGGCCTCACAGACCACATACTTTGGGTAAATTAATACTTCCTGGCATCTATCTAAGTGTTAAACAAAACCCTGACTATGCCTGGCTTCTCGAACCACATACTTTGGGTAAATTAATACTTCATATCATTTTTTCTAAGTATCAAATAGAACTTTGGTCATGCTGGCTTCTCAGACCACATACATTGGGTAAATTGATACGGTAAATCATCTATCTAAGTATTAAACAAATCTTAGCTATATCTGGCCCCTCGGACTACATGCTTTGGGTAAATTAATACTTCCTGATATCTATCTAAGTGTTAAACAGAACCTTAGCTATGCTGGCTCTTCGGACCACATGTTTTGGGTAAATTAATACTTCATATAATTTTTTCTAAGTATCAAACAGAACATTGGTCATGTCTGGATCCTCGGAACGCATATCTTAGGTAAATTGATACAATAAATCATCTATCTAAGTATTAAACAGAACCTTAGCTATGTCTGACCCCTTGAACCATATGCTTTGGTAAATTAATACTTCTTGACATCTATCTAAGTGTTAAACAGAATCTTGGTTATGCCTGGCTCCTCAGATCACATGCTTTGAGTAAATTAATACTTCATATCATTTTTTCTAAGTATCAAACAGAACCTTGGTCATGCCTGGCTCCTCGGACCACATACCTTGGGTAAATTGATACGGTAAATCATCTATCTAAGTATTAAACAGAACCTTAGCTATGCCTGGCCTCTCGGACCACATGCTTTGGGTAAATTAATACTTCTTGACATCTATCTAAGTGTTAAACAGAATCTTAGCTATGCCTAGCTCCTCGGACCACATGCTTTGGGTAAATTAACATTTTTTGATATCTATTAATCATCTTTCTAAGTATTAAACAGAACCTTAGCTATGTCTGGCCCCTTGGACCACATGCTTTGGGTAAATTAATATTTCATGACATCTATCTAAGTGTTAAACAAAACCTTAGCTATGCTGGCTCCTCGGACCACATGTTTTGAGTAAATTAATACTTTATATTATTTTCTCTAAGTATCAAACAGAACATTGGTCATGCCTGGCTCCTCGGATCACATACCTTGGGTAAATTAATACAATAAATCATCTATCTAAGTATTAAATAGAACCTTAGCTATGCCTGGCCCCTCGGACCACAAGCTTTGAGACAATTAATACTTCCTGACATCTATCTAAGTGTTAAACAGAACCTTGGTTATGCCTAACTCCTTGGACTACATGCTTTGGGTAAATTAATACTTCATATCATTTTTTCTAAGTATCAAATAGAACCTTGGTCATGCTTGATTCCTTGGACCACATACCTTGAGTAAATTGATACGGTAAATCGTCTATCTAAGTATTAAATAGAACCTTAGCTATGTCTGGCCTCTTGGACCACATGCTTTGGGTAAATTAATACTTCTTGACATCTATCTAAGTGTTAAACAGAACCTTAGCTATGTTGGCTCCTTGGACCACATGCTTTGGGTAAATTAATACTTCATATAATTTTTTCTAAGTATCAAATAGAACTTTGGTCGTGCCTGGATCTTCGGACCGTATATCTTGGGTAAATTGATACGGTAAATCATCTATTTAAGTATTAAACAGAACCTTAGTTATGCCTGGCCCCTCGAACCACATGCTTTGAGTAAATTTATACTTCCTGACATCTATCTAAGTGTTAAACAGAACCTTGGCTATGCCTAGCTTCTCGGACCATATGCTTTGGGTAAATTAATACTTCATATCATTTTTTCTAAGTATCAAACAGAACCTTGGTCATGCCTGACTCCTTGGACCACATACCTTGAGTAAATTGATACGGTAAATCGTCTATCTAAGTATTAAATAGAACCTTAGCTATGTCTGGCCTCTTGGACCACATGCTTTGGGTAAATTAATACTTCTTGACATCTATCTAAGTGTTAAACAGAACCTTAGCTATGTTGGCTCCTTGGACCACATGCTTTGGGTAAATTAATACTTCATATATTTTTTCTAAGTATCAAATAGAACTTTGGTCATGCCTGGATCTTCGGACCGTATATCTTGGGTAAATTGATATGGTAAATCATCTATTTAAGTATTAAACAGAACCTTAGTTATGCCTGGCCCCTCGAACCACATGCTTTGAGTAAATTTATACTTCCTGACATCTATCTAAGTGTTAAACAGAACCTTGGCTATGCCTAGCTTCTCGGACCATATGCTTTGGGTAAATTAATACTTCATATCATTTTTTCTAAGTATCAAACAGAACCTTGGTCATGCCTGACTCCTTGGACCACATACCTTGGGTAAATTGATATGGTAAATCATCTATCTAAGTATTTAAAAGAACCTTAGCTATGCCTGGCCTCTCGGACCACATGTTTTGGGTAAATTAATACTCCCTGACATCTATCTAAGTGTTAAACAGAATTTTAGCTATGCCTAGCTCCTCGAACAACATGTTTTGGGTAAATTAACACTTCCTGACATCTATTAATCATCTTTCTAAGTATTAAACAGAATCTTGGCTATGTCTGGCTCCTCGGACCACATGCTTTGGTTAAATTCATATTTTCTGTCATTTATCTAAGTATCAAGTAGAACCAGCCATGCTAAGTGGCAAAAATCTTTATTATAATAACATGATCAAATAAACACTCATGAGCATCACTTAAAACATTTGAAAGTATATCCATGATTCAGTTTGAAAATTGATTGTCATCCCCAGTTCCATGGGCTTACTGGTAAATGGAAAACTAAGTAAAGCCTGATGTAAACAGGTGCTCTGCAATTATGTATGTTTTTGAGCTTAAGGTTACACTTTTTTGAGATTGTAGACTTAGCTGATTTAACTTATCTTGCTGCTAATCATATAAGATAGGATATCTGTGCTGCCGCTTATGCAGAAAACTAAGTAGAAGCTTTATCTCATTTCCATGTTAGTGAAGTGATACATAAAACACAAACTATGTTAGAATCAACATCAACATCACAAATATAAAGAAAAAACTTGTAAATTATCATTGATCTTAGCCTTGGAAAAAGGCCAGTTGCTTACAGAGGATCAAACTGAATGACAAGTTCCAAAAATAAAATAAAATAATAAAAGCTATTACCCTAAAACTACTTCTTCTTTATTACAAATTTCTCTTTAAGTTGACCCTTGGTAGTTTGGGGGAGCACTGCTGCTGAAGATCTTGAGTCTTTGTTTTTAAGGTCACCCGGGGCAGGTAAGGGAGAATGGCTAGAACTATCTCCATGGTAATGGGTACCTCTTTCTCTTTTGATGGATCTTGAGGAACAGCTAGGGGCTTAGTGGCATCAAGGGCCACTCCCTTGTTGGCATCAGTTTCTTTTTCAGCAATCCCTAGCTATTGAGGCTCCTCGGACAGGCTGTCAGAGACGGGAGGGGCCTTGGCCAGGCTGCCCTTCCTAAGGTCTGCCACATCGGAGGAGGCGTTAGCCTTGGAACTGGCCAATCCTGGTGCGTGGAAGCAGGAGGGTAGTATACATTCTCTACTCTCCTAAGTGCAGATGAGGCCTCAATCCCAGCCTGGTTAAGGGCCTCATCCCATACTTGGGAGCTGTAGTTTCTACATACCCCCGTAACCTCAGCCCTATGGGCCTCCTCGGTCTCTACTACCCCCACATCGTAGCCTTCTTGCTCAGCTCAATCCCTTGCCTTCTTGGCCTCCTCTTTTGCCTTCTCAACCTCCTCTAGTTTCTTCTTTAAGGCAGTTATTTGTCCTTTGGAGGCGGCCAGCTGGTCCTCAGCATTGCGAAAGAGCACCCGTTGGCCTTCAGCTTGCCTCTCAGCATTATCCAAGGCAGCCTCAGCGCTCTTTTTATCCTTGTCCATCTCGACCATTTTATTCTTCATCTCAGTTATTCTTTTTTCAGCCACATTGAAGGCCTCTACAGCAGCGTTGCGCCTTCCTTCCTCTTCTTTCGTTTGCTGGTGGCAGTAGTTGGTTATCTCCTCTACCCAGAATGTGGCTTAAACAGCTTGTCGAGGAAAGAAACATAGATAAAATAAAATAAAAAATAAAAAAGACTAAGTAAGGGATATACCATAGTGAGGTACCTCTTTAAACTGAGGAAGATCTCGTGCCTCCTCATGGACTGGAACTCTGCCATGTCCTCAGGGAGCAGCAGAGCTTGCTCCACCGCATCGGCTACATAGCCGGCCGTCCCTCCTCGGAAGTCCCTGATGGAGGCACTAGCGGGCAGAGGAACCCCATCCAGAATTGGGGTGGGGTCCAAGTCGAAGGCGCAACTTAGGGATCGGCCCTCTGCTCAGCGCCCTTCTGCGCCACTTTGGCTTGCTTAGCCGCTCTTTGGGCCTCATCCTCTTGAGGGGTGGGTTTTCCCTCCTTCCACCACCTCCTTGCCCTTCTACTCCCTTTTTCTTCTGAGGTCGGCAGGTTCAAGGCGAAAGGGTTGAGTGGGTGGAGGGGTGGGAAGCTTAGTCTGGGCGGCCTTCCCAGGCACATCCTTCCCTGGTTGGGACTCCAACAGTTCCTGCAAGGTGGACCTTGGCTTGCATTGGATTTCCATCTCGTCTAGTATTGGTTTGAATAGATGGCCAAGGTCACTAATTGAAGTTTCTGGGGACAAAGGTTGATTGAAGACTTCAAACTCGTCTTTGAAGTCAGATACTTCAACTATGGTATGCCTTCAGGTATGGGCTCGGTAGTGCCCATACCAAGCCTTCTAGAACGGGGCCGGTGATCAAAAAGCTTGGAGCAGCAACACTGATCCAGTGCAGCCGAGGATCCCTAGCTTTAATGACACACTTCGGTGCCTGGAAGCTTTTGGAAATTGGGATGTAGTCCAAGATCAGATGGGCTGCCCTCAATTGGCCGTTTGTATGGACAAACACCTCAGCTTTCAAGGTTTTATTCAAACTCGGTTGGTTCACAAAATTAAAGTTGGGTATAGCCGCGTTCCTGTTTGCAAAACCATTAGGAGAAACAAATAACATCGTTAGTAAAAAATCATACAAATCAAAGGAAGCTTTATGTACAAACACAAACAAAGGAAAAAGAGAAAGGGGGTAACTTTAAAATAATCATCCTAGGTTTGAAACCCCACCTGGTTGCCCTTCTCTCGTCGGGCAGGGGAGGCCATCATGCCATTCCCTTGACAAGATCAAGAAGTCCTTTTTCAGGCCCTTGTTGGATTCGGGGAGGCATTGAATGAGCCTAACCTCGGGGTACCTAGATTTTAGGTAATACCCCTGTCCCTTTAAGTGGTGGAGGTTGTAAACCCAGTTGATATCATGATGGGTCAACCCTAAGCCCATTCTTTCATTAAAGGCGTCTACGCTCCCTAAAATTTTGAACATGTTTTGGGCACACTGGGTAGGAGCTAACCTATGAGCCCTAAGGTAATCCCTGGTTACCGTGCCCATGGGAATTCTCATCCCACCCTCTATGAAGGCAATCATTGGGATTACAACTTCTCCTTCTTGCCTTTTCTCGTGCCATTCTCCTTCCTTACAGTATCTAATGAACACTCCTAGAGGAATCCTATACAGAGCTCTAAAACTCTCAATTCCCTCCTCAGAGTCTACCAAATGAGCGAATCTACCCATTCCTAATGAAGACTTAGAAATACTAAGAAGATAATGAGAAGGAAGAAGAGCCGAGAAGGAAAAGACACAAAGAAAAGAAAAGTATATGAAAAGTAAAGTGAAAAGATCTATGAAGACTTACAGAAAGAAGAAAAGTATCCTCGGACAGGCTTTTGATATTTGTAAGGGCACAAGTGAGTTGGGAAGTTTGCAGGTTCAATGTATGTGCGCTAAGGTGAAATGAATGCTAAAGTGAGGTGAGTGACTGATTTGAGTGGTATTTATACCAAAGAGGGAGTTATAAGCAAGAAAATTCCTACTCGGTTCCCAGCCAAACCCTCAACCATTGGATCTGCATCGCACTGTAAAGCGTAGGGGACAGAAAGCAGTAAAAATTTAATGAAGGCGCGTCTCATATGCCGAAGTGTTAGAAGCGTGCCTTAGGCAGTTAAAAAGGCACCTGCACGATCAGAGGTGATGTGTAATGAGCACAGGGTAAGTATAGTGACATCGAAATCCTCCTTTCTTCTCGAGGAGCCAGAAAGAAGAATCTCGATGGGCTATTGTAGGGGTACTGGGCCCAGGAGCTTATTATCTATGTATATTTTGGGCTTAGGGCCCAATTCGGGGACATGACATCATCCAAGGAGGAGTAAACATTGTCAGGGGATTCCGTATTAGTAGATGAAGAAGTTGGTTTGGATCATAGGGGAACGTTCTAGGAAATTCTGTTGATACAAATAAGCATTACAGAAACATAGGACAGATGGGAGTCCTAAAATATCTAAGGAGAAAGCTATTACCATTTCATTGAATGCTCTGCAGCTAACCCTCTGACCGCATTAATGTGGAAGTGATATCTGAATAGTGATTTTCAGCCTTACAGCTACTACACAAAAACTTCAAGAAGTGGCTGATGGGACAAGTATCAACACCAACCATTTAGCCTACACGTGGAGAGTAGCGATGAGAGGAGAAAGGTAATATAAAAGAAGAGGGAGGCAATGAGAGAAGGGGATCAGAAAAAAAAAAAAAAAAAAAGAAATACACTGTAGCAATCAAGAACTGAATTTGTAAATCAAACCTAAGAGATATATATATGAACTGATATTCTCGGACTTTGCCGGGGACAATTTTCTTTAGTTTAAATCAGTTTATCTTCCTTTTCTTGTCACCTGAATCCAATATATTTGTTGTCTAACTCGTTAAAACCCAGTTTTCCAATCCACTCTCTACAAATTCATTGTATTGGGCTTTTTTGACCTAAGTTCATTTATCACTTATGCTAAGGACTCAAATTGCGTCCTTACAATATATATATATATATATATATATATATATATATATATATATATATACCATCCCTATTCACGTTTCAAAAACCCAAATTAAAAAAATTAAAAATCCAAAGTTCCTTTTTCACACAAAAGTATCATGCGTGTGTTTTATTTTATTTTAATAACTTACAAATAAAACTATGATTGCATGCATACATACATTTGTTATGAATTCCTCCGCTCATAAACACAACCTACTTTGAATACTCCTTTCATGTGATCTAAGTATATAAAAGGCCAATCTATTTTCTATATTAATTTTCACCTACTTTGAATACTCCTTTCATATGATCTAAGTATATAAAAGACCAATTTATATTTTATATTAATTTTCACGTGAAATATTGGAGGAAATTAAAAGTTAAAAAATATATATCATATACTATATAATAAAATTTAGGCTTAGAAGCCAAGGTTAAGCCAAGTGACTTTACCAAATTGCAGTAAAAGCTTAAAAGTCATAGTTGCACCAAGTGCCTTTATCAAATTGCAGTAACTTTTTAGATAAGAACAATAGTTTATATGTTCTTAGAGCATCCATAGTAGTGGAACCAAATTTCTAGCTTTTTAACACCACAAAAAGTCACTTTATCTATTTTACCTTCTCACATCCAACAACAGTGATTTTATTTTAGCTTTTAACACAATAAAATAATATAAACACTACAATAAAATAATATTTCATTCAACCACCAAAACACAACCACAACCACTATCAAAGCCATTGAAATCACTGCACAGCCACAACCCTGCCACTGTAACCAATGCCCATCAAAACCAGTGAAGAAGAACAAAAAAAGAAAGCAGAAAAATCAGACCGAAACACAAAACCAAATCAAAACCCATGCCCAAAACACAAACCCAAACCGAGCCGGTGGAGGACCGATAAGGATAGCCTAGTCGGCCGATTTGACATGAAGCGCATCACGGTCTGCATCGCTGTACACTGCGACGATTCGAATCCCTAGCCTCTTTGCGGTCCTCATGATTCGGCAAGCGATTTCGCCTCTGTTCGCCACGAGAATTTTTTCTATACTCTGTGAGGAAGAAGAAGCAGAGTCAGAGAATAAGCGTGATTGGAAGAAGAAGAATAAGAAGAAGAAGAAGGAAGGTTTGTTATTGTGTTGGTGTTGGAGCTTTCGATGGAGAAGAGAAGCCATGGATGCCATGAGAGAGAGACTCTTTGAACTTTGTGAGTGAAAACTGAGTGTGATTTGCATTGGGAGGGACATAGAGAGGTAGTGAGGAGAGAGACAAAAGCAGTGTGGAATTTATTTTTTTATTTTTTATTCTGTGCACTGTAGCTGTGAAGTTAAAAAAATATAGATTTTGCTTCACTATTGCAGGGTATATTTTGATATTTAGTAGTGCTAAAAATAGTTATATAGCTATTTAGCACTACTATTACTAGTGCTCTTATCAACTTCCCCCAAGTATTTTAACAAAACTTGCAACCTTTTTTATCATATTAAACTATTTTTTCTCTTCACTTTTTTTTATCAAAAAAAATTAATTTACCCAAAAAAAAACATCCTGACCGTGTGCATGGATCCCAATTACACTATATAAGACTAATTAAGATTAAAGAAGAAGAAAAAGAGAATTTTTTGTGAGATTAAAGAAGAAGAAAAAGACCATGCAAGCAGAAGGGTAAAAAAGAAAAGTTGAAAGTGCAAACGTACGGAAGAAAAGATGAAACACTCGTGTATCAATAAAAGCACGCTCACACACATATCCAAAGCACTCCTTTTTTATTTTCTCTTCGGCGAGTCTCTCGGCCGAAAACACCTCCGGCGATCCCTCTGATGAAGGTAGTTCCACTCAGAAACTCTTATTCACCCTCAGTCCATAGCCATTTCTTTAATGTATATATATACATGTATATATGTATGTATAAGTTTCTAAAAAAAAAAAAAAAAATCAATTTGATCAGTTTTGCCAGTCATTGATAAGAACAAAAGAACTGTTTATGACAAAATTGTTACAACATATAAAACCTAATGGTCGCTAATCCAAGCGATGCACTAGAAAGGAATTGAGAATAGTATATAATTTAATTTTGGCTTATTTTAAAAATATCGTAGAAATTGAATTTGTAGATAACACTATATAGCTAAAAAATATATTAGCAGTTATTAACAAAGAAAAAAACTTATGGAACATAACAAAAAATTTCATTATAAATTAACAAAATTTGTTAATGCACTTGAAATTGGAATTGAAGCTGTTCCCTAATATGCTACTCTTGATCTACAAAATAGGAATTTAATACATTAAAAAAAATTATATCTCTAAATTTATTGTTTAACGGGTGTCTATTGTAGCAACCTACTCGTCAATAAAACCACAAACTCTTTAATCCCACACTATCGTTTTTTTTTTTTTTTTTTTGAGAAAGAACATCAGCAAATTTCATTAAGCAAAACTAGCCATTATCGGTTGAAAGTACAGCTTGAAGGTGTGGAGGAACATTCTCCATCCACACCAAAAAACTTCTAACATATCTTGCATGTTTAGCTATGTTATGAATAACAGAGTTACCAAGTCTATAAATATGGGAAAATGAAATACAACAGCTGGTCTCTGTGGTCGCTTTGGCTGCTGCAAGGATATGCCCGTAAGGAGAAAACTCAGAAAAGGAGTCGTCACTTCTAAGGCACTTGATCACAGCTTCAAAATTGCCTTCAAGGATAAAAGATGTTAAGCCAATTTCTTGAGCTAGTCCCACACTATCATTTGATATGAGAGATTAAAATCCATAATTTATATCCCATAACCCATATTGATTCCCACTTAAATATTTTAAAAAAATAAATAACATCAAATATATCAAATTCTATACCCATTTAACAAAATTTGCTAATTATTTAACAAATAAACAATCCTCTTCTGTAATATCCAACAACAAAACCTTAAAATGACCCAACTTAAAATTTGGAATGGTGAATAGTGAATACTATTAGTAGATAGCAATAAACACAAAGATTATCTGTTCTGATTGCCTACAATAGCAGGCAAAATGGCTATAGTAGATTTGTGTATATAGAGAACAACCTTACTATTTAAACTAAGCTATAGTAGATTTGTGGATTGATAAAACATTTTCTCCAATAAGAGAAAGAGAGTACAAAATAAATAAATAAATAATTACGTAAATCAAGCACTCTTGTTTATCATGTCTCCAACATCAAGTTTTTGGTCTTTAGTCTTTACTTTATTTAAACACTTTTTTTTTTTTTGCCAGAGAACCAATAATTTACCTAAACCATCAATGACTTTTGTTCTGGGAAAATTGTTAAACATTCTCCATCATCAAGGTAACAGCCAAAAAGCTCAGGCAAGAAGTAGCCAAAGCATAAATTTTGTTAAACATCCTCTATTTTTTTTTTCTCCGGTAAACAAAGGATGAATTTGTGAAGTACCTTACATAAAATAAAAATAAAAATTGTGGAATACCTACCATGCGTATGTGGGGTGCTAAAAATCCTGAAGCCAATAAAATCACATAATATATATATATATATATATATTAACCATCAACATGTATAACAGATCTTTGCTCTCACACACAGATTCTTTTTCCTTCTCACTGCGTTTCTCTTTCTTTTCTTTTCCCTTATTCCAACGGCACTCTCTTCCTCTAATTACACGCTTGTCTCTATTTAATATTTATATAACAAAAGCAACTGCCTTTATTATGAGATACTTGCGTTTTTTTTTTTTTACAAGATAGAAATTCTTTTCTAGTATAATTTAAGTGTATATGTGTGTGTGAGTCCCTCCTGAACACTTGAATCTTAGTCCTTCCTTCTCCTCATACTCCACAAACACTTATACTTATAGAGTCACCATAGCACCAAATGTCTCTTAATTAATGTGGAACTCTAATTCACGGTGAAGGGAACGTGTAAAGGGAGCAAAAGAATTCGATAACCCGATAGAGAGGAAAAGTAATTATTGGTTGAAAAATTACAAATTAATAAAAAAAAAAATATTGATGTAGAAAATTGTGAGGCCTCTTAAGCTTTACCTCTAACAAGACTCCTAAAATATTGAGCTAAAATAAATCCGACTCAATTAAATCTATAAACTATAAATTATTTCACAAAAAAAAAAATTATCATGCTGAATAATCTTTAACAAAACTTTCCTAACAACTTGTGAAAGAAATGTAAATGAAACCAAAATGCAAAAACTTAATTAGGAATTATACATCTCAAAAAATAAGAACAGTACTTTTAATACATAAAAATGTATATAAAATAAAAATTCGAATAAATAGTATTTAATTGATAATTTTCACCTTAATATAATTTATAATTTTTTTAAGTTTATGAATAAAATTTCTAAATGTTTTTTTAAATTAAAAAAAAAATTCTCAACTCTTTCTCATCCCAGCCCAAAGCCCAGAAACAACCAAGCCCAAATCTTAACCCATGAGACACCCACAATCCACATAGAAAATGTCAGTTTGGTAAATAAATTGAGCATAGGCCTCGAAGGCTTAAACCCTCTGGTATGTGTCTCTTCAGAACAAAACCTTCACCGATCCTCTTCTTCACTTCTTCACTCAGCTGCCATGTCCGCATTATCGAGAGGTCTCATTTCTCGTCTCAGACTAACAACAGCTACTGCCACTAGTACTAGCACTACAACCACAACCACAACAACAACAAACCCATCTGTATTTCCCTTCCATTTCTTCTTCTTGAGAAGATTCAGCTCCGAGGCCCTGGTAGATGGGACCGAGTTCAACCAAGACCAGCACCAACCCAAGATCATCGAAGCGAAGCCCGGTGTGATGACCCCGAATTCGAAGCGAACTGGGGTTATTGCGCTGAAGTGTGGGATGAGTGCTCTTTGGGACAAATGGGGTGCTAGGGTTCCCATCACTATCCTCTGGGTCGACGATAATATTGTCTCTCAAGTCAAGACCTTTGACAAGGAAGGTATCTCTGCTCTACAGGTACTATCTGCTTTTATCTCATTCATTTCGTTCCGTTTTTCATTTGTTAGCTCACTTTTATGTTGAAAATTGAAAGATATGAACTTTCTGGTGCTTCATTTTCTGTCAATTATGATTTCGGATAAGAGAGAATGGCGGAAAAGAAATACATGTGACTGACCCTATTTAGTCTGTTGAGGATCCATAGCAAATCTCAAAATTTTGAGACTAAGGCTTGGCTATTGTTGTTGTTATTGGGCATTTTTTTTTCATAGATAGGATAGGATTTGAAACCTATGACATCGGCTCCAAGAAACCCATGTGTTTCTTTTTGGTGAAGGCGGGGATTTGACTCTAGTTTCCCTTGTTTAAGTATAGGAAACTTAAAAGTGCTTTATGTTTCATTTTGTTAACACAAAGAACATAAATTGTAAAATTAATTTTGTCAACAAAACAAAGAGTTATGAAGCTTATACTGTTGGGTTATTTCTTGTGTACGTGTATAATTATTATGTATTGGTGCTTGTTTGCTTGTGCTAGTTAGATTGGTTGCGGCCAGAAGAAGGAGAAACATTTGAGCAAATCCGAAGTGGGTCATTTTAGAGCTCAAGGTGTTCCACTGAAGAGGAAATTGAGGGAGTTTCCTGTGACCAAAGACGCACTACTTCCTGTTGGTACAGAAATTGGTGTTCGACATTTTGTTCCTGGCCAGTATGTTGATGTCACAGGAATAACGAGAGGGAAAGGTTTTCAGGTGATTTGATTTTGTCTTAAGCTCCCATCACTTCCGACTCATTTCTGAGCGTTGCTTACTGCTTTTGCCTTAAATCAAACTGCCTTTATGGTGGTAGTGTGGGGGCATTGTTATCTTTAGAACTTTGTTCAAAACCGAGAACAGTTCTTGTCTATTTGCTTTATTAATAAAAAAAAAAAAAGGGCTCCTCCTTCTCCTTTAAATAAGGGGTTGGAGGGTGAAGTCATAGCTTCGATCCTGTACAGGTGCAAAAGCTACATTTATAGTGAGAAAAGACTTTCTCTGTGACATCACCAATTATATGTGTTGTTTCTTTAGTTCATAAAAATGAGCTGAAGACGAGAGATATCATGAAGTTCAAAAACTATAGTTTCATAATGCTTTTTGATCCACTGAGACATGACTAAGTAACATTTATAATTTCACTAATCATATGTATTATGCCTCTAGGGTGTGATGAAAAGGCATAATTTTAAAGGAGGGCCGGCATCTCATGGTGCTTCACTGTCACATCGAAGTATTGGTTCTACAGGTCAGAGGGATGCTCCTGGAAAGGTATGTTTGCCTTCGTCGAATTTTAAGAATCGTCTAGTTTTTCTGCAATACATTATGATATTGGAATTGTCTAGTATTTGGTCTCTAAGTGTCATTAAGTAAATGTCTGCCTACTATTTCAGCAAAGAGACTTGATTTTGTTGGATTTTTATAGAACAAGTAATTTAGTAAACTTTAATAATTATAAACAATTAATATGCTGACCAAGAGTCTTGTAGCTCAACTGGTTGGCACCTCCTGGTATTTTCAACTAAGATGTCTAGGGTTCAAATGCCCCCACCCCTAACTATTGAATTATCCAAAAAAAGAAGAAAAGAAAGAAAAACAATTAACATGCTGATCTGGATGCTATATAAGTAAGATGAAATAGTAGTATGATTCCGTTTTCTCACTGTATGATATAATTTTGGTTAGTTGACTTGGCATTATTGTCTTATAATGTTAATTCTCTCTCTCTGTTTGTTGATATAAAGTATTATTATTTGATAGCCACGGCTTGTAGCTTTTGCATGGACTTGAGATTGGGGTAAACAAGATTATTTTGGTTAACAAGAAAAATAAAATTGTGCAGAAAGATCTAAATTATTTTATCGTCCACATCACCAATTTAAATTTTATTGCTTGGTTGCTCCTCTAAAAATTAGCTCTGCATCTTTGTTTCAGTTTTCATATTCCCTTTTTGTCACCACTTTTGTAAATGTTGGGATCACTTATAGAGTGTTCAAGGTAGTTCTGTGACTGAGCTAATAGACACTGGAAGGGATAAACACTGTCAATTTTAGTTATATCTTGAAGGTTAGTTCTCATTCTTAAGAACATATTCTATAGCCATTCTGAATCTGTTAAAAACTTCCCATGGCAAGGTGGATTGTTCCCATTATGCTGTGGAACTTGGGTCCTGGACAACATTTGCGGGGACTACAGCTAGCTGTGATCTGGGTATATGGCCTGGAACCTATTTTGTGTGATCACTACTGTGTGGTTCTTCACAAGTCACAACAATGTTTTGCTTCCAACATTGCAGTTTAGCTATTTGTTTGTTTTTTCCAATTTTCCTTAAGACAGTGAGAAGTAGAGGCAAATGACATGGATTATCCTATTTTATCATATATGTGTCAATTGATAAGTCATTGCATAAATAATTAGTGATCATGTGAATTTGTTTAATTTAATGTATTAGCGAATATATTTTGCATCATTCTGACTCCCCTTGGATTCTAATTGTCAAAATGGCATGTTTCCTGAACAGGTATTTAAAGGCAGAAAGATGCCTGGGCGCATGGGTGCTAAGCAGAGAACAGTTAAAAATGTATGGGTCTATAAAATTGACCCAGTGAGGAATCTGATGTGGGTGAGAGGCCAAGTATGTTCCTCTTGCAAAATTTATTCTTCAGCTTTTAGTGCTTCAAATCTAAATTGATATGGAGGAGGCTTGACCTGTCCGTGTGAAATGCTTGCACTCAGATGTGCTGATGAGCTTAGCTCAAATGGTGCCTTCTCCCCATATGAGAACAGGGTCAACTGGTCAAGGATGTGCTTGTGGGTTTTAAGACCCATTTGGTGTCCATGTAACTCATCAATAAAAAATGAAGAAAAAATTAGGAAAAAAGCAAAAGCTTGCATGCAATTGCTCTAAACATACCGCAGCACCTAACTGGTACTTTAGGATACTAGTTCAAGATTATGTTGATGCGAGCTTGATTATTATCAGAAAAGTTCTGAGCTGTAAAAATATTAACTGTATACCATATTGTCTTTGATGGATGCTTAAGATTTTATTTCTGAATTTGTCACATGTTTGCAGCCCTGTTATTCAAGAGTCATGCCGTGTGATTATGCATGGGGATTAACCCTGTTCTGGAGTCTTAGGTTATCTTGTAAATGTTGATTCATGTTTCTTAATCAGACATTGAAAAAATTTCTATTCTTTGCAGGTTCCAGGTGCCGAAGGGAACTTCGTGTTTATAAAAGACGCTGTGTACAAGAAACCTGATGTTTCAATGCTTCCATTCCCTACTTACTTTGCCACAGAAGATGAGGACACTGCAGAGTTGGAACCAATAGTTGCTGATCTTGGAGAAATAGACCCATTCATGGTGGCGGATTAATCTAAAGCAGGAACTGGTTGCCTGTTTGAATGAACTATTACCTTGCGCTCAATTTTTGGTGATACGGTGGGTTTGTGTTCTAAGAGAACCATTAAATGAATTTGATTTTGAGGTTTTGTTTGGTAGATTAGAGGACACTTCAGCTGCAAGGCATGTAATTTTATTATTGAGTTCATTCAATCTCTGAATTTGATAGTCTCTGACCATGCTCTTGTGTTGGAGCTTTGTTTTTCAAATAATAGTGGTAAACTTGGAATTTTGGCCTCTCAAAGAATTAGCATCACTCATAGGTTTTAGTCAAGAGAGATGCTACGTCTACAACAATTTTACAACAAATCACAGGTGGTTAGTTGTTATTGGTTCAAATTTGAAACTAACACTAAGATTACTTTTTTGCCCCAACAGTAACAACCTGCCACTTAGGATTTGTTGTAAAAATGTTGTAGAAATGTTGTAGACATAGCATTTCTCTTTAGTCAAAAATGATGTATTCAGTTCTCTCACATTGTTATCTCCAAATGGTTGCATAATTTTTTCTTAGACACTACACATAAAAATAGTGTAGTTGGAAGGTTAGGTAGCCTGAGCCATGGGCATGGACTGAAAGTTGAGAAATACTTTTGATTGATGAGCATTGTAATGAGTAATGGTATATTTTCTCTGCAAAACTGTATTGACTTGTGATGTTTGCTGTAGAAAGCAAACATATTTTCTGATCTATCCATTGCTTTTATGCAAAACTGACTAAAAAGTTACCTCTACCCTCTACCCTCTACAATCAAGCAATATAGTTGGGACTTAAAATTGTGAGTAGCATTTAAAAAAAAAAAAAAAAAAAAAAACTCCAACAGAATTACAAGTAAATTGGTAGAGTACTAGAGTTATTTTTTAAAAGCAAATAATTACAAGTAAATGGAGCGGGGCAGTGCTATTGGGCTCAAGTTGTGACCAATCACAAGTGGACAATTGAGCTACTAGATTTTTAGAAAAAGGCCCAATATATATATATATATATGGTTTGTTTTTTATATATTAGGAAATGCACAAAAATCGAAGAGAGTTAAGAAAAAGTTACAAAAATAAAAAACACCATTCAAAACTTCGAAATCGCAACAACTCTGTCAGAGAAAACTCATCACTCAACCCAAAATCTCCCAAATCTCTCTCTCTCAAGTCTCAACAAACTGAAAATTGAAAAAAATAAAATAAAAACCAAACCAAAAACCCATTTCTCTGACTTTGAAAAGTCTCACACTCTCTCAGAGTGTGTGTGTGATTTCTAAAAAAACCCATTTTTGCTTCCTTGCTGATTAAAACTCCCCGAACCCTAATTAGGGTTACCGTTGGACCCGCCACCACCACCCCGACCCAAATGCAATATGCAACACCTCGTCCTCCTCTTCCATCTCCAACAATGAAACGAGACCACCACAACCACAACAACCACCACCATCAAAAACCAATTCACCATTCAACGATTCCGTGCGGCGCTTGCGGCTCCTCAGACCGGTGGCCCCTCCACACAGTTCGACACAGAGGAAGCTACCGCCGCCTCTGCACCGATTGCGTCCTCAAAAACCACCAGTCCCTCTTTTGCCCACTTTGCTTCCAAGTGTTCGACGAAATGCCTCCGCCTTTACCCGTCGATCGTCTCGTTTGCCTCAATTGCCCTTCGATCGCTCACCGTTCTTGTGTCCCACCTGACTCTTCCGCTCCCTCTTTTCTCTGCCCTCCTTGCTCTAACCCTAATTTCTCTTACTTCTTCTCCGATTCCGATCCCGACGCTAAGACCAAGCGAATCAAGACCGAGGACGGAGGCAACTCCTCTCTCCGCGGCCACAATGAGAAAGCGATTGATAAGGAATCCGCCAAGGCTTTATTAGCAGCGGCGAAGATTGCTGCCGCGTCTATGAACAAGGCGGCTGCCACAGCTCAGGCCGAAGCCGAAAAGCGCGTTAAGGACGCTTCCTTGGCCAAGAAGAAAGCCAAGGAAGCGTTGGAGCGTCTCGCGTTTCTTGTGTTGAAAGACAGGGACAAGGAGAAGCAGGATTCGAAGCAGCTGCCTCTCTCCGTCACGCCAATTCAGGCTTTGATTAGCAACAAAGGGAATGGGAGTGGCGGCGGTGCTGGGGGCGGAGCAGCAGCAGCAGCAGCCAAGGCGACTAATGGGTTGCATTCGCTTTCGGCTGCAGCTGCTGCTTTCAGTCAACAAAGCAGTGGTGGTCATGCTAGTCATGCTACCAAGACTCCGAATTGAATGAGCTAAAGTATGGTTGAGAAAATATCTGTGAGTTTGTTTCTTGTAGAGAATTGATGCTTTTAGAATAGGTTTTGTTGTGCACTCTCAAAGTCTCAACTTTTCACAATTTGTGGAGAATGTTGTTTCAGAACTGTGCTTCTTTGGCCAACCCCCCAATTTGTACCTTTTTTAATGAACTCCCATATATTTTTCTAATACCTTTTTGTCTTCCATGTCTGCTATCGAATTCGGATTTGCTACATGTTAGATTCTTTAATAAGTTTTCTGTTGCTTGAAAATTGAGCTATATAGGTAGGGCTTAGCTATAGCTTTCATATCTTGCTTGACTCGTTTTATTGCATAGTAGGGAAATCTAGTTGCTTTACTACTTTTATGTGTGTTCTTATGTGTTTCGTTAGTGTAATTGTAATTTCTATTTTGCTTTTGAGGGGAAAGAGCAACACCTGATGAAGTTGAAATTCTTATTTTGAAGACTTTATATGAATGGACTTCAATGTCTTATACTTTTTCCACAGAAGACTTTCTAGAGTTCCCGGATATCATGAATTTTTGTACTTTTACTTTAACCTTTATTTTTGGTTGGACTTTTGCCTTTGCATACTTCCCTTGCATTAGGGTTATGTCCCTTTTGTGCTTTTTCTTTAATGGAATTTTATTACTTATATTATGGACCTGATGATAAAGAGCAATTATCATGACAAGGACATCATTGGTTTAAATCCCCAATCGTGTGTGTGTATATATATATTTCGGGTGTTTTGAAGTTAGCATTACAGATTCCTAGCCCTGTTTCATATTTTTGTGCATTACTGGAAGCTCTTAGATGATGATGTTATTGGTGTTTGCCATTTTTTTCCCTCTATCACCCTTATTGTTATTACCTAATCTTTTTACTTATCCAAAAAAAAAAAAAAAAACTTTCTAACACTAGCACAGTTGCTTATCCCCCCTTCCTCCTCCCCAGCGGCTTTATGAAACTTGACCTCTTGTTTATTTGAACATCTTGTCTCCCTCTCCAAGATTGGTTTCCTAGACTTGAAAAGTCACAGACGCCTGCGGAAATTGAAAACTTACACCCTCATGAACTTGCCTTGTGGGAGAGTCATATGATGTTTGATGTAACGTCATTGGTTCTTCAGGCCAATGGTGTATAGCTGTATTTCGATGCCTAATTAGATTGGCAGGTTGAACTAGATAAAATACAAACTTACCTCTCGGCCAGTTACATACAATTACTTGAAAGATAATTTTCATATGAAGTGTCTCTTGTCTATGTAATTAATGTTTCCCAATATCACAGTAAGTACTTCATTTTTACTATGCCTGATTCTGTTAATGGAAAGACTCATTATCTAAGAGTTCTTCTAGGTCAACAACTTTTGTGCCACAACTCTAAAGTGATAGACTTCGAGTGAATGCTTATCACTTTTACATTGATTCTTTTTTAACTGCTTTTTCTCCACCCTTCACAGTCAACCACATTAGGGTCATGGCAAAAGTTGTGTTCATAGATTTTCTCATATCTATAGTATCTACAAATTAGAATGCAGTTTAAGTGCTTCGAAAAGTAGGTGACAGCGGACCGGGCAAGCTGCAAGCGGTTGATGCTTGGGGGAGATCAATAAACAACAGGGCCTGTGTTATTGTCTTGATGAATCCCTGGGGTCACAGGTTTTCAGAACTACTACCTTGATATGACCTTGTGGTCTGTGTGCTTTTTGTAGATTATCTGGGATGGAATAGTTCAATTTTTGTGCCTATTCCATATTTGGGGATAGATGCATCAGCTCAATATTCTTGTTTGCTCAGTGGAAAAGTTGTACATATGGTTTGTGAGTAGCACCACTCTGTATTCAATAATACATTTTGAATTTATTTATTTGAAAATATATTCTACTAACATGCGGAAAATGGTTATTTATTTGATTAATCATCTAATAATTGTTTAAAAACCTGCAACATCTTTGTGCCTTGAGGAAAAAAAAAAGCCTGCAACATCAGGCATGATATAAAACTGAGGTAGGGCAAAATGGCCATCAATACATAAATACAGAATAGAAGAGTATTCAATTACTAGACAGGGTTTGAACTCAAAAAACAAATACAAAACTAGACAAGGGTGGCAATCGACGACCATCCTCTCGTCCAAATATTATGGATTGGATTTTTTTAAGTCCGTCTGTTCATGAAAGCTTGCGTGCCTTTGAACCCAAGGTAGTAAGGCACAGTAGAGTTTGGCAACCACTGGTTTCCTTGGATAAACGGACCAACTGTGAATTGAAGAGCCTCATTTCTGTTTGTGATCACTTTGTATCCCTTCCATTTGACCCTCCCAGCAGTTGCGGCACCTGGACCTTGGTTTGCATACTCTGCATAATACAGCGTATCCAGTGCAAAGTTACCAGCCCATTCTAGCCACCCTGCTGGTTGAATGAGATCCCCAATTGTTGATTCCATAATAACAGTTCGAGAGAACTCCTTCCATGGCCGACCTAAGTATGAGCGGATTTGGAGTCTTAAAGGATAGAGTGATTCCTCTGGAACAATATTGCAGTTTTGGAGGACCAAGCCTGTGATTTCACGTTTATTCTTTCTCCCCTGAGCAGTTATTGTGTTCTGTTGGTTGTCCATTGGCTTCCTAACAATGATTTTAGAATTCTGGATGACCGTACTAGAGTCACCAAATATGAAATCAATGGTGCCTGAGATGACACAGTTGCTATAGAATTGGCGATGGGTTTGGACATACAATGTGTCCTGGTACCCGTCCATTCTGCAGTTGTAGAAGACCGCCATGTCTGACTGAACTCGGAGTGCCACAGCCTGGTGTCCCTCTGGACCAGCCGTGTTCTGGAATCCCATTGATTTGGCTATAAAACCATGTCCAATCGCAGCTGCAAGATCAACGTTCATTACAAGTCACTACAAGTTTATAATTGAACCTGATTCAAATACTATCAAATGAAGCCCCTATATAGAAATAATCTGATTTATGAAAGTATTAAACAGTTCATTTTATGAATCACTGATCATTACTCTTCTAATATAGGAATTAACTTACCAAAAGAGGCTGTCTGGAAGGTGGGGACGCCCTCACGGAAGCTTTTCTTTCCTGTGATTATCGTCTTTTGAGGTCCATCTCCATACATGAACACATTGACCTGTTTTTTTGTAACTTTAATATACTCATCATAAATTCCAGCCTTCACATATATAATATATCTACCAGTATTGGCCTTTGGATATGCATCAAGAGCTGCAGTGATGGTTTTAAATTGTCCGCTCCCATCCTTTGCTACAATCGCGTTGGGCTTCACCTGCCCACCGCGATTTCTTTGTAATAGCTTTCTATCCTTGGCTGAAAGCCATTCAGGATATACATTGTCATCAACTCCTGATGCATCAAGAAGTCGTCGAGAGCTTGCAGTCGTGTTGATTGGGATATTGAAGGAAGTCAAGATTTCAGAAAGTGCAGAAACGATGGCTAAAGCATTGCTTGTCAGCTGACTAGCATTAAGAAGCCCATTTGACATTTCATTCTTCAGGTCTGGCTGAGTGAACCCATCAATGCATGTCTCTTGGTATGATATCACAGCACTTAACCAGTTTTTGAGCTCAACCTCTCTATCACTTATGGTATGCAACTCGCTGTCACCTACCGTTGAGAACGAAGCTTGCAGCTCGTCAATTGCAAATTGCAGCAAATCCTTGCAATCATCCGCGGCCATTTTCTGAGTTGAAATGTTGGTGCCGTTCCCTATGACACCAGACTTTTGTAATGCTGCTTTCACCTCTTGGATGGTGACCTGTAAAGCAGTTTGAATGAAGTCTTTTGGGGTAGCACTTTGATTGTTAGCATATGAGCTAAGGCTCTTAATGCATGCGTCTTTGTAATCAGTTGGACTACAAATGGCACTAACTGATTTTGAAGTCGTAGATACATTATCATCCTTGCTAGAGCTGCCCGTATGGCTTACACTGGCTATGATTCCAATGACTACACCTACTACAAGGACAATGGCGACTCCTGATACGATAAATTTATTCATTTTCAATTTGGTTTACTTGTTTCTCTTTCTCCACTATGTCTGTTTCTGATGAATTACTAGAGCCCGAATTTGGTTTGCACCAATGGGAATGGGAAGGAAGAGAATAAAGAGAGATTGAAGGTGAAGAACATGAGGACTTTTAGAGACATGGGTGTCCAAAACTACGGTACGTAGTTGCATGTTTCATTGGATGATATATATGTACAGATGTGGCATATTTATGTGGTTGGTCTTGTGGCTTTGGACAAAGTTTTTGCCAACAGAGGCTGAGAGGAGCTTAGAGAGGGAATGGTGGTAATTCTTAGAGACAATTATTGGTTATTACAATATTATATATCCTCCTCACCAACAATTCTCCGAAATGAGTTCTTCTTGCTCGTCCATGCTTTGCCTATAATTTTGGACTTCTCTTGTGTAAGCTACAAAGAGACACTTGTTTCGTTTGTGCATGGGAAGGCTGAAAACTGTAGTCGTTTGTTTATGGATGATTGAAATTGGCAGGTTTTAATTTTACTTTTAAATTTATAGACATCATTTCCATTAATTATTTCATACCATCACAACCATCACATCAAAATATCAATAAGCTTTTTATAATTAAAAAAAAAAATGTAAACAAGATTTGATGTTAAGTCCTTATTAAATTACAATTTTTTTTTTTTTTTAATGAAAAATGCTAGGACCAAAATCCACAACTCACTTGACAAAAGTTGTATAAGTTTTTTATGGTCCTAATATTGCTCAAACATTATTAGTTGGACTAACTAACACGTAAGTAAAATGGATAAAATGAGTTTATGGTTCTTTGAATATGAGGTTTATTCAATTTTGATTCCTGAATTTTAAACATTCAATTTTAGTCCTTTAACTTTTTTAAAATGTAACAATTTAGTACCTAGTCTATTACTTGTCCATCTATTAGTTGTAATTTTGGTTTCTTAATTATGAGGTTGGTTTGGTTTTAGTCTCTTAAATTTGGGGTTGTTCAATTTTAGTTCCTTGATGTAAGGTGCCTCAGCTTTTTTATAGTCCCATAAACCAAAAAATTGGAGTGACTTAAATTCTTCCATTTAAAAACTTTAGGAGACCAAAATAAAATAATTTAAAATGGGGGGACAAAAATGCATCAACATTCAACGGTCCTCAATCTTGATTCTTGGAGTGAAGTCATTTTTTGCCTTTGTCCTCAATCCACGGTCCACACTCTTTAAGCTCGTAGCCCAGGTCGCACTTTTCTCCACTGAATGGCCTCGAATCATGCACAACCATGGCTGAGCACAAGCAATCTCACTCACAACTCATCCAACTTGACCTTTCAGCCGATAACGATGCCATGGGCTGGGTCATTGAGTTCTGTGTTATCTCCAAACATGGCAACCCTGATGCTTTCATCTACAACTCCATTATCAAAGGTTACTTTGCAGTGCCAATGCCCAAAAATTGCATTCACTTGTACACACAAGTCACAAATGTTGCGAGACTCTGTTGCACTCAATGGATTTACCTACCCTTCTGTTATAAGAACTTGTTGCAGTGATAATGCTATTGAAGTAGGGAAACAAGTCCATGATCATGTAAAATTTGGGTTCGAACCAAATGGGTTTCCTCAAAATAATTTGATTCATAGTATGTGGATTTTCAGTCTTTGGAGAAAGCAAGAAGGGTCTTTGATAAGATGCACATGTGGGATGTTGTGTCTTAGACTAGTTTGATTATAGGGCATTGCCAATGGGGATTTGTAGATGATGCTTTTGAAGTTGTTGAGGTGATGCCTGTGAGAAAAATTCTGTTTCTTAATTCAATGCCATGATTGCTGCTTATGTCCAGAGCAATCAGTTTCCTAAGGCGTTTGCTTTATTTGACAAGATGCAGAGCAAACAAAAGGTAGTTTTGGATAAGTCCATGGCGGGGCAGCAAGTGTGCTATCGACTTTTACAGGATTATGGGCTCTACATGGATATATAGCGAAGAGTGGAATTGAATTGAATTGGACTCAAAGCTTGCAACAACTATTATTGACATGTACTGCAAATGTGGTTGTCCAGACAAGGCTTTTGAAGTTTTCAATGGGTTGCCACATAAAGGGATTTCGTCGTGAAATTGCTAGATTGGGGGGTTAGCACTTAGCAATGCATGGTAAAGGAGAGGTTGCTATTCAGCTTAGCTGTTTAAGGAGATCCTGATAACATCATTTTTATGAATGACCTCACTGCATGTGCTCATTCAGGGTTAGTTGTGGAGGGTAGGTATTACTTTAGTTATTACTATATGGTTAAAGTTATGGTATTGAGACCACAACAGAACATTTTTTATGCATGTTTGATCTGCTTGGAAGAGCTGAAAAGGAAGCAACAGGCAAGAGAGCTCACTAACAAGATGCCCATGAGCCCTGATGCTGGTGTATTAGGTGCTCTCCTTGGAGCTTGCAAAATCTACAAGAATATTGAGTTGGGAAAGCAAATAGGAAAGAGGGTAATCGAACTAGAGCCTAATAATAACAGGCGCTATGTGTTGTTAGCTAATTCATATGCCAATGCTGGTAGATGGGAAGATGTTGGCATGTTGCTAGTGTGAGAAAACTGATAAATGATAGAGAAGTGAAAAAGGTTGATGATTTTTCCATGATTGAATTGGAGGGAGTGATCAATGAATTTATTGCAGGGGGAAAGAGACACTCTCAAGCTCAAGAAATTTACACCAAAGTTGATGAGATGCTCAAGAAATTGTGTTTGCTATGTGCCTGACGCTGATGGATCATGATTGCATGAACTTTATGAGCAGGAAAAGGAAAACCTTTGTTATAACGGTAGTGAGAAACTAGCAATTGGATCATTTGGCCTTGTTGAAGGCTAAACTAATGCTCTGTTTGGATTGAGGTGGAATGAGAGATCAAAATTAGCTTATTTTTAGCCAACTTTACTCTACTCTCCTTCACTCCCCCACCTTCCCCCCTAAATCCAAACAGGCCATAAGAGAAAGACCTTTTTATTTTTTATTTTTTTGGGGGTAAAACTTAAAAAGAAAGCAAGAGAAACACTTCAACATCTGTATACTATGTAAAAATGGAAGCTTAACATTTAATTTTGCTATATTCCTAGTGCACCGCCGCCATCTCATCCGCCGCACCATCATCGATCCACATCATCATTTTCTTTCTTATTTATTTTTTACTCCTATTTTTTTTGGACAATATTATATATAACATACACATTCATCTTGTATGATTTTAATTTTATATATAATTTTGCCTTTAAATATTTATCTACTATAATTTAGATGTTTATAAGTAAACAATGACATCAATGAAGAATCAAAAACAAAAAATACTGTTTATATATATTTATCTTGGGCGATTTTAACTTTACATATTTATTTACTTTAATTTATAATTTTCCAATCGAACAATGAAATCAATGAAAATATTGTCTTTGAAAAGGTATTCACATGTTTAGCTTTATTTTTTATGATGAAAATGATACAACCTAACAATTGCTCCCGTAGGAGGAGCCTAATCAAGCATGTTATAGATCTACTAGAGGTTTGTACCCTTATTGTCCTATTCATAATTAATTAATATATTTTCCTTGATGCAAGTTTTTGTTTTGTCATTTTATTTATAATGTTGAATGCTCTTAATGAATAATGTTTATTGTTGACCTAAGTTGGGGGAAAATGAGATTATAATATGTCTTATTTTGTGTTGTTGTCAAGTTTTAGTTTATTTGGAAAACAACAAGATAGTCTAGACACGATGATGAGTAACAATTTGTGCAGTTAAAGAAGATGGTTTACAGACTCTGCACAAAATTAACAATTTGTGTAGTTTCCTTTCACTATTTGTAAATATTTTGTTTGACAAATTAGCAACAAATTTATATGTTTTTGTCATATAATGTTTCTAGATGTCCGAGTGATTGTTTTAAATGTTTACGGATATTTTATTTTAGTCTTCATCTTCCTCATCTCATTAGTGTTTTCTTTGAGATTCTTAAGAAAATAAATTCAATTTTGTGTTAAAAAATTAGTATTTATTTATCTATTTGTGGTGCCCAATCCCCCTAATACTTCCCTTAGGGATGATGAATTTGGGCTCGCAATTTATTTGTTGGTGGGTATCCTTACACTCCTACTAAATGTTGCCTCAAACGCTGCCTTGACAACCCAAACTCCTTTCCTTCATTGTCACAAGCCCACCCTAATCCCCTCTGATTTCCCCTCTCACTTTCCTTTCTTCACTCCTTCACTTTCTCCTTCTTCTCCTCTGTGTGTTTGCCAACCCCCTTTCCATTCGTCTCCTCTTCTCTTTTATAGTCTCCCCTTAGTGGGAATCCAAATTATTACTTTTGCATCAGTTCCCATGCAATTCCACTTCTGCATAGAATCCCAAGGAAAAATGATTCCTTCTGAGGATTCTCTTGAAACTTGTTCCTAACGCCAATTAGCATTTGGCAGAGAACTTCCTAAAGGCACTAACTGTGCTCGGGGAACCGACCTGAATTTGACCGTCTTCTTATCGACCTCCCCATACAATTAGTCGGTATTGGACCTAACCCGACCCAAATATAGTAGGTTTCCCCCCTAGCGCTGACCTTACACCCTTGTACTTTTGTCATTGGGCTGGGCCTATCCCTATAGTGTTGAGCTAGTTTTAGTTACCTGGGACAACCTTGGTTACCGGCCCGGGCCAGCCTTGGGCCTTGTTTACCTGGGCCAATCTTGGCCGCTTGGGCCCAAGTCCCTACACTATTTATTATTCATATATTGGATCTGATTATGAAAGTATTTACACTATTTGTTTTTTCAAAAAATTTCCTCTACCTTTTTACCAACTTTTGAATTATTCTATTGGTTTCTTTGTTTTTTTTTTTTTTTTTTTTGGTGGGAAAAATAGTTATAATTATCATATATAAAGCTACAACCAATACTTTTTCTTGGGATTAGCCACCTATTTCTATTGTGTGGCTTAAAAGCCTTATTAAAAATTTTGAATTTAATTAATCATTCTTGCAATTTCTTTGAGTGAAACATAAATTTTATTTCCTAATGTTGATTTATCTATTGTTTATAAAGGATATATTCTCAATGAAAAAAGAATATACTATTTTTTTTTTTTTCGAATTCTTTCTTTACATCTATTATTCTAACTATCGTTTTTTCTATTACATATTTTTGTTTGTAACTTCGGTTTAATGTCACATAAAAGGAGTTGAAGTAAACTTTTTTGCACTTTGGTTTTGAATCGTAGTGTTGAGTTTTATTAATTTTTTAGATATGTTTTTGGTGTTTTGGATTGTAGGGAGAAAAAAATAGGGTTTGAGAAAGTTTGTTTAAAACTAAAAGAATAGTTTCCAATTTCTAACATATTTTTAAATGATGCACAAAATATTATAAATGTTATTAAGAAATGAATGTTTTCCCTAACCAACACTTAGAATTCTTGAGAAAGATTGTATTGTTTTTTATTTTGGTACGACATGAAAAGGTATTCACATGTTTTTTCACTTCAGAGTTTTGGACTCCTTCGAAATAGTCTATTTATCAATTTGGAGATTTTGGTTCTCTCAAAACAACCAACACAAAAATGGGTCCACAACATTAAAGGTTTTTTTCCCTTTCTTTATTAAGATAAGATATGATTTGAAATTATGATATTCATTCCATGATGATTACTAATGAGTTAGTCAGAACCTACACAAATTCTAAGTTTTTGAACAAACTTGATAAAGCTTAAAACAATAATTTTGGCACATAATCATAAAAACTCATAAAAGATTTATTCGTTATCAATGCAAAGGGCACATAATTTAAACACTAAAACAAAAAACATAAAAGCTAGTTTTCTTGTAATCAAGCTGTAGGCATAGAATGTAAATGAGATCTGGCAATGCGACCATTAGCTCCTTTTGGATAGAACCCACCAGGTTTATGCTCATTACCTCCACCATACACAATCCTTAATACCTCTTCTGGGGTCCTTTCAAATGCAATGGAGTCGTTATCTCCAACAAGCACGTTCCCTGTGATCTTTCCTTCAGCACCTTCAACAAGGGGAACCACAAGACCTTCATCTTTGAAGCCTGCATGTCCAAGATTATTCCTTAGTTTTGAAAAGCGATCAGTAAACTCTGCCACTGTTATTCCATATGGTGGCACTTTCATCATTACACGCTCGTATAATAAGGCTCGAATGATTGCATCTTGGCCTGATTCCACAGCTAAAAGGCCTGCAACAAGCTGAACATATCCACATCCACGTATTTGTTAGAATAATAGTCTAACAATAGGAAAAATGTCTAGACACCCCGTGAACTTTGAAGTTATGGCCACGACACCCATTGAACTTTCATTTTAGCCAATTTACTCCTCGAACTTTACACTATTAGTTAGCCGTTAAACTTACTAACGTCCCTACCATGAAAATTAAGATTTGCAAAGAGAGGAGAGAGAAAATGAGAAACAAGAGTTCAAATAGAGAGAGAAACCCATAGGAGATCGAACCACAGCATCACTAGACTAGAGTGAGATCTGCCGCAGCCAATCAAGACTTTGGAACCCACAGTAGATCTCGCCGATCATGGTTTCCATTCCATACATTCTGCTCCCTCTCTATCTCTCTCTCTTTGTGTTTGGTTGCCAAGAAAAACCTAAAGGAAAAGAGAAAACGTTTTGGAGCTTTGGGGCATTTGTACTACTTGATGTTAGTTTCTTTTAATGGGTTCAATTTTATTAATGGGTTTCTCCAAAAACTTGCCAATTGTGATATAAAGAAACGCTTTTGTGCTTTCTCGTTGAAAATTTGATTGTTTTATCAATTTGAAACTTGTTTGTGGCTTTCGCACTTCCTGGAGTCATTAATTTTTTACAACACTACAGTCAAATGATGCACTAAAAACTTTGGGTGTAAATCAAAGACAAAGAGCAATGATTGTTTGCCTGGAATAAAAGCATGTTTGTTTGCCAAGAAAACAAAAATGATCGTGCATGTTCAACCAATGGTGGCTAACAAATAGCTGGACCACAAACGGTGACTCCAAAGTCCAAACAGCAGATTCTCTCTCTCTCTCTCTCTCTCTGTTGCAAGTTGCAAATGGGGAATTGTCACAATTTGGTACATGTGAAGTTCATGCACGAAGAAGTTGAAGGAGTGAATTGGCTAAAATAAAAGTTCAAGAGGTGTTAGGACTCACGATCACTATCTCAAAGTTCATGGTGTCTTGGCATTTTTTCCTTTAATGATTTTGGGACAAGTAGTAATATATTATGATACCATAATAAATGTTGTGAACTCACTCCTATCTTTACTTTATTAGTTTACCTCTCATCTTAAAAAAGGTTTGGGTTTTACTAGAATTCGATTTTTTACCATAAAATTAGGTAGAAAAAAGAAGCTTGTGGATTAAAAAGTAAATTACATTGATTGATACCTAATTTGCATACATGTTAAATATATAGAGAACATAGAATCTAATGGTAGGATTCTCAAAATATTAATTTAATAAAAAACTATTAGGTGAATTATACAAAGTATAACTTGATTGTAGACCTTTAAAAAATTACAAATTCCACTTGTTAAGTTTTATCATTTCTTAGTAGAAAAATGATAGTTTATTCTATAAAAACAAATGGTAGTGTATGTATGTATGTGTGTGCATATAATTGTATGTTTCATAGAATATTACTAGGGATTGATAATAAGTTTAAATCTTGGTTACCCTTTTGGAAGCAGGGGCTCGGAGTTTTGGATTTGCTCCAACATAGCCAGTGAGTCCAACATAAGGAATAAGATAAGATGCAAGAAGTAAGTTAAGTCCACTAGCATAAGGATCAAAAGGTGGAGCCAATGGTTGCCCAAATGCACGATCAACCACTTTTGCAAATGATGCTACACTTAAATCCAATAATGGTCGTGGAAATCCTTTAACTGTTTTTTGAATGGCCCTGCATCAAGAACTTAGTATTTAGTACCATACATTTTTTTAAGTTTATATCTACAATAGGATTTAAAATCTAAAGTATCTACATTATGATAATTCTTTTTTATCATCATGTCAAAACATTAATGTTAAATTCAAATTCAAGTCCTTTGTTTAAGGGCAAAAAGCTTTATCAGTTAAACTAACTAGAGCCCATTAGCCATTAAACACACACAAAAAGAGTGAAAGAAATTAAATAATGATTTCTAAAGAGAAACCTCAAGTGTCCAACTTCTTGGAAAGCAAATTGCTTGATAATATCCTGAGTAAAAGGATCCAGATTTGCCCTTTTAGCACCAATAGGTGATGGGCCTCCCTTGGTTAGATTTGGAGCAAATTCATCTAAGCCATAACCCAAAGAGCTGTGCAAAAAGAATTCAGCTTCCAGGAACTCTAAATTTAGAGGAAATTCCAAAAGATCAACGTCTGATTTTGGGATTGATGAATAGTCATAGTCTATGCTGTCTTCAGAAGAATAAAATTTGGGAAGGAAAATGAGAGAGATTAGCAAAGTGGTGATGGTGGCTGTGCAAGTAATAGTTAGTGCCATAGTTCTTTTTGTTGGTTATTTTTGCTAGCTAGCTTGTGGTAGGTATTTCAGATTGATGCTACCGTTTATATTTATAAACAATCTCTGGCTGATACATATGTCTTGGAATAACAATAATTCTAGAACCACAATTTGTTTTGCATGTTCTACGTACTTTACCACAATTCTCTTATGTGGTTGATTGAGGGGTAGAGAAAAAGTAATGAATCTATGTGAAAGTAACAGATAGTTAGCTACAATCTGCCACATATGATAGTTATGAAAAATGGTGTGGTAAAAGTTGTGGTCTTAGAATAACTTCTTGTTGATACAGGAGGAATATTAGGAGGGTAGCTTTGTGTGATTCAATGGACATCGTCTTTGCATGATTAGGTAGTTGTTGAATAGGTGATGATTTGAAAAGGTAAAACCACGATTTGAGTTGTGAACTTATGATAAATTGATGCTAATATGGACTTTGTCATAACCAACTCTAAAAGCTAAATTGGCCCTTGCATCGTATAGAAAATACATAATTTTATAGAGCAGCACGTGTATCTGGGTTCAAATCATATTAGTAGCAATTTGTTAAAAGAAGAAGAAGAAGAAGGTAGACAGTGGATTGCTTGTAGTAAATTTTAGTGCTTCATATATGATTTGTCTCAGACCAATTGATAGAACAAGCTGATCCCCCGTACAATAAGTCAAATAACAACTAATTCTACCATATTTGTTTGTAATTGCTGAAGTGGTTGATTATGATTAGTATATAATAAAAGTGATATCAGTGTTGATCCGAACAAAAATGATATTGCACTAATAACAATCTGTTATCTTAACAAATAGTTTTAAAAAATGTAAAATTTTTTGTGTATATAACATTGTTAAATTATCAAAAGATTTGGCTTACATCCATGCACATTGTGATTCTGTCCATTGTGTGAAATATGGATGTCTCTTAGGAGGTTTATGTGCACACTTTTCATGAATCTGTGAAATGGTCACTTTTTAGGTGCCATTCCATGCAATCTTCCTGTTGCAACTGGATGTAAGTGATTAAAAACTATAACATATAAGTTACAAAAGTGTTGTGGAGTAAATGGCAGACCTAAGTTAGAAGCATGCAAGCAAGGCACGAAATCCATTTTCACATAATCATATTGAAATGTTCATGAATCCATTTTGTGGAGCTTTTAATTTAGGAGGTAGATGAATTTCGACATAATTTTGATGGACACAAACAAAACATTTCTGTACGAATTTTCAATCAATGATAGAAGGGAAAAAGCAAGTTTTGCATCAGAATGAATGAATGCTCAGCAATGTCAAAGACACAAATTTTCAGATTTGAATCGGGTAGGTATTGCACCCGGTGCAACTCACCCTTCCGTACACAAACATTTTTACCATTTATAATTTTTATACTATTTTTATTCAATAATTGAAATTGAAAGTTATTTTTTTCAACTCACAATTTCAACACTTAAATTGCACCTGTTTTCAATCCTTAATTTTCACTTGTCTCAAAGAATTTTGTATGTGATAAAAGATTGAATTGTCACCTTGCAAGTTGCAACTAAGCTCATCTAAAAAGTCTAGGAATAGAAATGTGATCCATTATTTTAAAAATATGGAAAATGTTCTTCTAAAGACAATTGGTAACTCTTTGTGTTATAATCAATCAATGTAATTTCGAATACGGTTTGCACCCAAAAAGAAATAAACACATACTGACATACAAAAAACGATGGATGGAGCGGACCGTTTAATATGCAAATCCCATAATGAGACTCACCGCACCGGGTCGTGACTCACTGAGCCAACTCAGCAAAGTTTCTCGATTCTGCTGTATTGTCTTTGTCTTCACTATTTGAGTCTTGACTGCTCCTCATTTAAAAGAGAGGTGCTACGTTTACAACAATTTTACAATATTTTTACAACAAATCATAGGTAGTTAGTTGTTATTGGTTCAAATTTGAAACTAACACTAAGATTACTTTTTTGCCTCAACAATAATAACCAGTAACAACCTGCCAGTTGTAAAATTGTAGTAAACATATTATTTCTCAATTTAAAAATATATATATATATGTATGAATCCAAAAAATATATCAAATAAATTTCTCTGAGATTTAAAAAAAAAAAATTATTATTTTATTAAAAATTTTAAAAAAGAAATGCCAGATTGGCTTTGGATAGAAGAAAACCCTAACACACGGCGGGTCGAACTCGAGTTGAAACATTCTCACCCACTCACCCATTCCCACTCGTGAGTCGCGACTCGCACCATTGATCTCACCCTCCTTCTCTCTCGATTTCACCCTAATTTTCTTCCACCAATCTCTTACCTTTTGCTCTCACAAATTTATTTATTTTTATCCGATTTCTCTAAATTTTTAATGACCTTCAAAAGCAAACCAAAGCAAAGCAAAAGCACCATCTGACTCGGCGTTCCATTTTCTAACTCGGCTCCTTCCTTCCGTACAGTCACCTTTGCGGTATGCGATATTGTACGATCCTTTCATTTCTTAGCTCAATCAGAAAATTCAAATGATTTTTTATATATTAATTTTAGTTCTAATGGAAATTTGTTAGGTTACATTATCTTTCTGAGTTTTTTTTTTTGTTTTTTTTATTTTATTTTTTAATTTTTTGTGTTTGGAAACTGAAATATGAGTTACAAATATTTGTAATGTGTTTTAATGAATGATGATATAAAAGCAAACAATTGAGTACAATGTTGTTCAGTACAAACAAGGAGGTTTTTTTTTTTTTTTTTTTGGTTTTAAGTTGGACATGCCTGAGCTGGTTATTGAGTATATCTTAAAATTGTTTTAAGCTATCATTTGTGTGAAATGGAATTGATGTGTGTATTGTATTGCATTGGGCACAATAATATGTATAGTGAGAGGTCTATATATATATATATATATAGAACTGGAAACCTTGACCACCGCAAGGTGTGGCTTGGTGGAAGGAGTCCTCGTATCGCTTCACATGATGCTTGGCATGAATTGAGTGGCTCAAGTAGTGAAGCTTCAACGAATGTGTTGTGCACACAATGATAGCTCCATCAAGGCTCCAATGGTACACGTAGTATTACCCTAACCGTCATGTGGCGTGGGGTTGATGAGTCCACACTAGAGATACCCTTTTTCATTCAGTTAGGACTCCTATGACTAATATGGCTAACCCTGGGGACTAGTACAAGTAATAGCACAATGGGCCTAAGCTTGCACATGGATTTGGGCTGATATAACTCTAACATCCCCACTCAAACTCAAGTTGGATTATGAGAAGCCAAACTTGAGTTTGGATACAAGATCATCGAATTGATTTGGTGGATGAGTCTTGGTGAATATGTCAGCAAGTTGTTCTAACGGAGATGTAAAATCCCTAAAGAAGATGGTTCCAAAACACAATAAGCTGTAAAGTGAAAGGATTATATATACAGACACGGAATCCTAGGACTAGTATTGCTAATCTTGGGAAACAAGTAATAGCACAATTGACCTAACCCCACGAATGGACTTGGGCTGATATAACTCTGAAAATTTGAATGCAAGAAATGAAACCAATTACTACTCATTTTTGTGGACTCTATCCATATGAAAGCTCTTAAGATGATAACGGCTCATCTACCTCTATCTATAATATATGCTTAATAGTATGTTTGAATAACTGAATATTTTTACTTTAGCCAAGTAATGTTGAATTTGAAGGTGTGATCTTCTTGCTTAGGAAATGAAATTTATGATTTGAAACTTGTGTGCAATTTTGTTAGGGCACCCAAGCATACTCTACTACACAAAAAATGGTGAAACTGTATTTTGTTGATCCCAAAATTTTAAAATATTTGTGTGTTTGTCGAATTAGCCTTACATGGATTTCCACCTAAAGATTGTGTAACGTAGTGTGTGTGTGATGTTTTCCAATTATCTATTTTTTCTTTAATCCCGGTTCCCTACTGACTCTAAAATCAGTTCATTTTAGGTTGAAGGGCTCATTTGAGATATCCAAGGAAGTAACACCAGGCAGCCAAGGTTATCTGTTTTTTCAAAGGGGCATGCGGCTGGCACTTTCCACTCCTAGAGAGTTTTTGGCTCATTGGACTCGCAATGTATGTAGTTTAACTGACATTCCTAA
Organism: Quercus aquifolioides; assembly: GCA_019022515.1. Lineage (NCBI taxonomy): Eukaryota > Viridiplantae > Streptophyta > Magnoliopsida > Fagales > Fagaceae > Quercus > Quercus aquifolioides. The sequence continues at coordinate 14,494,233 of CM032334.1, read as the reverse complement.
TTACTCATCATGAAATTATTTTTGTATACTTGTACTTGTACACCTACCAATTAAAAAGATAAAAGAACTCTTAATAACCCATTCAAATTAAATTCTGTCAAAATTTAGATTTGAGGACTTAAGAATTTTCTTTTTAAGTTGAAAGATATAATTGGTATTAGATTTTAAGCAATATTTTTAGAATTTTGAATGGGTATGTCTGTCCATATTGATTACAGTCAAGACTGATTTTGATACATGGGCAATGATGTAAAAGCCTTGGATGTAGTTCTTATACAAGAATTTCTACTTATAGTGCCTTGTTTTGACAAATTTCATTTGACCAATCATGCTTCTCTCATGTAATTTTTTTTTCCCACTTTTTGGTTACACTAATATTAGTTCCTGTCTGCCTGACTCTTGCTTTTGTTGATTACCTGAGCTTTAGAAACATGGAAGACTTTTAAATATGGAAATATCATAGCTGTGGTATATTTTTCCTAACGCATTTGTTTGTGCCTCTTGCAGCAACGTAATCAGATAAGGGTTAAAAAGCGCTCCAGTACAAGTTCCTGTATAATTTGATTCATGGCCCGAATTCGCTCATGTGGAATTGTTGACCCTGGATGGGAGCATGGCATTGCTCAAGATGAGAAGAAGAAGAAGGTTAAATGCAATTACTGTGGGAAAATAGTTAGTGGTGGAATATACAGGTTAAAGCAACATTTAGCTCGAGTTTCTGGAGAAGTAACTTATTGTGACAAGGCTCCGGATGAAGTATATTTGAGAATGAAAGAAAATTTGGAAGGATGTCGTTCCAATAAGAAAGCAAGACAGTCTGAAGATGAGGGACAAGTGTATTTGAATTTTCACTCCAACGATGATGAAGAAGAAGTGAATGTTGGGTATAGAAGCAAAGGAAAGCAGTTGATGGTTGTTCGGACTTCGCCTGTGAACTCAACTCCTCTTCGTTCACTGGGGTATGTTGACCCTGGGTGGGAACATGGTGTTGCTCAGGATGAGAGGAAAAAAAAAGTAAAATGCAATTATTGTGAGAAAATAGTTAGTGGGGGTATTAATCGTTTTAAACAACATCTAGCTAGAATTCCTGGGGAAGTAGCACCTTGTAAACATGCTCCTGAGGAAGTTTATCTCATGATAAAAGAGAATATGAAATGGCACCGTACTGGTAGAAGACACAGACGACCTGATACTGGTGAATTATCAGCTTTCTTTATGCTGACAGACAATGAAAATGAAGAGGAAGAAAAAGAGCAGGCTGTACTGCATCATTTCAGCAAAGAAAGTCTGATCGAAGGCGACAAAAGAATGGGAAAAGATCTGACAAAGGCAGTCAAAGGGATGTCTCCCAGTACTTGTTCTGAACCATCATTTAAAAGATCAAGATTGGATTCTCTTTTTTTGAAAAAACCAAAGACTCAGAAACAACAATCTCACAAACAAGCAAAAGTAAATACAGCATCCAATAAAAAATCCGCCAATGAAGTTATATCTGCAATTTGCAAATTTTTTTACTATGCAGGAGTTCCTTTACAAGCAGCAGACTCCATATACTTCCATAAGATGCTAGAGTTGGTTGGTCGATATGGACAGGGTTTGGTATGCCCTCAGAGCCAACTGATATCTGGCCGGTTTCTACAGGAGGAAATTACAACAGTTAAAAACTACCTAGTTGAGTGTAAGGCGTCCTTGACAATCACCGGTTGTTCTATAATGGCAGACACTTGGAGAGATACACAGGGTAGAACATTAATTAACTTTTTGGTGTCTTGCCCCCAAAGCGTTTATTTTGTTTCTTCAGTTGACGCCACTGATGTAATAGAAGATGCTTCTAATTTGTTTAAGTTGTTGGACAAAGTGGTGGAAGAGACTGGTGAGGACAATGTAGTTCAGGTATTTGTTTATTCCAATTTTCAAGTAGTTCCTTGCCTGATGAAACAATAATCTTCTAGCACTAAATTTGCTTCCTTCCTCCTGCCTCTTGTAGGTAATCACAGAGAATACTCCCAGTTATAAAGCTGCTGGTAAGATGCTTGAAGAGAAAAGAAGGAAGTTATTCTGGACTCCATGTGGCACCTATTGTTTTGATCAGATGCTTGAAGACTTTTTGAAGATAAGAAGTGTAGGGGAATGCATGGAGAAGGGACAACGAATTACAAAGTTCATTTACAACCAAATTTGGTTGTTAAATCTTATGAAGAATGAATTTACCGAGGGACAGGAACTTCTGAGGTTGTCTATTACTAGGTGTGCCTCTAGCTTTGCCACTTTGCAAAGCTTGCGGGACCACAAGATTAGTCTGAGAAAAATGTTTCTATCAAACAAATGGATTTCCTCTCGGCTGTCCAAATCAGGCCTGGGAAAAGATGTTGAAAGTATTGTTTTAAACACTGCATTTTGGAAGAAGGTGCAGTATGTTTTGAAATCGGTGGACCCAATAATGCAGGTGCTTCAAAAGATTGACAATGGTGAAAGCTTGTCAATGCCATCTATATATAATGATATGTACAGAGCAAAGCTTGCAATTAAATCCATCCACGGTGATGATGCACGTAAATATGTACCATTCTGGAATGTAATAGACCACCACTGGAGTTCACTGTTCTACCACCCTCTGTGTATGGCTGCTTACTTCTTAAATCCATCGTACAGATATCGTACTGATTTTATGGCGGTAGGAGAAATAATGACCTTTGATCAATTGCAGATACATATAGGTTTTTTTCCTAATTAAATCTTTGTTTTATATGGATTTAGCATTCAGAAGTGGTGCGTGGACTTAACGAATGCATAGTTAGGCTGGAATCAGACAATATGAGAAGGATTTCTGCATCTATGCAGGCAAGGATATTGAGCTAACCATTTGCTGCTATGTCCTAACTTTTTCATATTTCTAAAACTCTCCCATATCAATTTCACAGATTTCTGATTATATTACTGCAAAAGCTGATTTTGGAACTGAATTGGCAATCAGTACAAGAACAGAGCTTGATCCAGGTGATGGCATTAAACTGCTTTGTTACTCATTTGAGAATTTTAGTTACAGGTGCACCGTGCATGCACACATGTAGAGTGCAGATAGAGTACTTTCATTCCATCGGCTTAAACTGACTTTTTTTTTCCCTCCTACTAGCTGCATGGTGGCAACAACATGGGATAAGTTGCTTTGAGCTGCAACGAATAGCTGTACGCATATTAAGTCAGACATGCTCATCTTTTGGGTGTGAGCATAACTGGAGCATATTTGATCAGATATACAGCCAAAGGCACAATCGTTTAGCCCAGAAAAGATTGAATGACCTTATCTATGTTCACTACAACTTGCGGCTTAGAGAACACCAATTAAGGAAAAAGTCGGATGAAATCTCTCTTGACAGTGCTCTCATTGAACGTTTACTTGGTGACTGGATAGTAGAAGCAGAGAAACAAGCCTTGCAAGATGATGAGGTATTCAAGCACATTTTTCACTTGCCAAGGGGCTGTGTGAATTGGGTTACACGTTAATTGATCTGGCTAAATAGTAACTATAGTTGGCTGTCATAAGCAAAAGATGCATTATGTTGCATAGCATTCCAACTTGTAGGGGTGCTTCGCTTCATTTATTATGGCAAAAAACCTCAATATTTAGGTTTAGTATGGTAGACTGTAGAAAATAAAAAAGTTACTGTTACTAAGCCTATTCTGTGCAACCACAAAATCTTTTCTTTACAAGTTGAAGGATGACATTGATTCAGATGAGGCTCTGGTAAACATTCCTTGGCTGATTGGAGTCTGCAGACAATGTGTGATGTGAATCTGATTTTCCCATTTTAAAGCTGTCACCTCCATGCTTATCAAAGAAAATATGCCTCTCTTTTGAACAATGCATCAGTTCTGCTATTACTAAGCGCAAAATTTAACTGACGAACTCTTTATTGTCCCTTTGTAGGAAATCATTTACAGTGGGATGAAACAAGATTCATATGATAATGATTTGGTTGATTATCAAGATGGAACTGCAGAGGCTAGGAAGGGATCACTTGAGCTGGTTTCTTTGACTGATGTAGAATCATTGGATGCTATTCCTGCCAATGCTGGTGCTGCCACTGACGATGAAGCTGACATAAATTTTTTTGATGATGATTTGAGTGATTAGTCAAGTTATATGATTCAACTAACCTGAAAGAAGTAATGTATCTACATGTGACAGACCTTACGATAATTAGATTGAAAGTGATGAGAAGTTCATTCTGTAGATTTTGCATTGTAGCTTCTCTTTTTGTAGTCCAAAAGACATCCAAATATGAAAAAAAATACCTGTATACCCTGAAGCATGTGTCTTTCTTTTCACACTATGTTTTCTCCCTTGCGTAAAATTGTTCTTGTGGTAGTAATTGGTGGTTATCGCTCCAAGCCTGTGGTTGTCTTTTTGATAAATTTGTGGCAATCTTGTGAATATTTTTTGAACAATCAAAGATCACTTGCTATGTTATGAAACAAATGTTAAAATTTCAAGTTTTTATAATCTAAAATTATGTGTAAAAAATAAATTTATTGATCGAATAGTAAATAACATTCAATTTAAACTAAATTTGATATAGATGTTAAGAACATAATAAACGTGAAATTTAACGGTTAGATTTTCAAAATTCACACAAAAAAATAGATATATACGAAATTTGAAGGTTTATTTTTATTTTTTTTTTATTTTTTTAATGAAAAAATTTGAAGGGTCTTTCTCCAAATTAGTTTGGAGAAAGACGTTGTTCCTATTTTTTGGCTAACTACTGTTCCTAATAAGGAGTTCAACTACTCGTCTAGTTTCTTTGATGGAAAGGGATGAAATTCTTTTTAAATTTTTTTAAAGGTACAATATAATTTAAACTTATAGCATCAGTTCTATGAATATTAGTTTTTAATCATTAGGCCAAAGAAATCAATTAGTTTTTTATATAGGTAGTGTAGGGTCAATTTTCGTAGCCCAAGCCCAAAAAGGTATGGATTGTGAGCCCAATGAACCCAGGACAATAAATTTGTAGAGAGTGGATGAAAGAGCTAGGCTAGTAATGAATTAAACAGTATTGGATTGCAGTGCTTGTAGATAAATTTGCATTCAATCGTGCTCGGACAGATGCAAACATAGACGTCCGAAGAGGAATTTGTATTGAATGAACTTGGGTTACAATTCTTAGAGCTACAGTAATGGAGTTTTCTCATTTTTAACTTTCTTTTTTCGATCCCCCTCTATCAGAGGCATCCCCTTCTTATATAGTACCCTCTTCCTTCATCTTCACCGTCCACTTGTTCATCATCTAGACGTCCACTTGAGTGCATGTCCCATCATGTACCCTTTTTAGCCTTGTGTGAGTGGCGGTAGCTGAGAGTGCACTGTTCAGGGGTCTTCTCCACATTAATGCGGCCAGGAAAGTAGGTGCAGTGCATTTAATGTGGTGGTTGAAGTCTGTCTCCTAGATATTTCTCCGTTCCTGCTATCCTCATGCGTGCCTGAGGTTCATTTCCATCATTACACCTGTCAGGGGGATCATTTGAGCTTCCCAGACGCCTGTCGGACCAAGCTTCTTCGGATCCGAGGATAATGGCCTCCTCGGTCAATTGAACGTCTCCTCGGATTATGACCATGCCCCTCTCCAGACATGCTTCTTTTACATGGGCTTCTACTCGAGTGTTTTCATATCTTCGGACAAACAGTGGTTTTCAAATAGGGTCTTGAGCCCAATACGTTATGTTGGGCTTTTCACCCCCCACAGGTAGGATTTGAACTTTAGATTTTTTTTTTTTTTTTTTTTTTTGATAGACAGATTTTTTATTCAATGATATGAAACTTTATTAATTAAATTAATTGAAACTCACAATTATGTTCTAATAATTAGAGTTAAAATGCAGCATTTAACTATATGTTTGTTGGAATTTGGTCCCTAAGCTCCATGCGACATTTAATTTGTTTTATTAAAAAAAAATCAACGTTGGTGTAGCTTTATCCTAGCAATGTTAAACATTTTTTTTTAAGAAGAGTAATCCTAAACAATTTGATTATATATATATATATATATATAGGTGGACTTAAGTATGTTGTTGGACTTTGTTTATTAATTTTTATAGGAATCATTTTCTCGGAAATGCTCATCTGGCTAGTATGCCGATAGACAAAGGAGAGCCTGCTTCATTCATAATGTTTTTATTGAGAAATGATCTCCCCAACCCACCCTTTTGTTCTCTCCTTTGAAAAGCAATCAATGATGAACCTGAACTTATATTATAAAGCAAACATTTCCTTTCATTTCCTTTTTAAAATTTATGCTTACTCTGTGTCAAGACTTGCTTGGTTTTGGGATTAGACAGTTACACTGAAGATTGATAGCAATTAACATAGAGCAATAATCAATTAATCAGATTGGCATCATGTTTTTCTGATATTTCGTATGTTATTTTGATGTTTTGCTATATTTTCACATTGATATTCAATTTTTAATTTACCTTTCTGCAATTAAGCCATTTTAAGGATCGCATAATTAACATGACGTTACAGTTGGAACTGACTTTGGTTGAAAAGAAGAGAAGTTTGTGGCAGTTGGCAACTTTGAAGTAGGTTAAAGAGGATGGAAGGAGGACATTATGCATATACGATTTGAATTAAGATGGTGTAGCTTTGTATTTGAAGCTCAATTGTCTTGCTCAATGAGTCTTATCCAAATAAGCTTTTCTTAAAATCACTTAAAATGTATCTTTACTCTTTACTTGTAAAAAAAGCTATTAGAGTCTGAACACAAATGTCCTGAGTCCTGTTATATTTAAATCTCCAAGTCTCATCTGGAAAAGTTTCATAAGATTGGTTAAGAAGTCTATTCAAAATTGTGATAGTTATTTGGTTACTTAGCTGCTTATTATAAAATTCATCCTTGTTAACTCTCTTCTCGTCCCTCCCCCACCCCCTTTTCCCGAACCCCAAAAGATAACAACACTCACACGCAAACTCGTTCTTGTTTGGTTGCATATTAGAAGGCTGTTGAAATCCTTGTTATCATTTGGAGAACCTATTTTATGGGTGCTCAAGCAGCACCTCCAACTTAAGACAACATATTGTCATCATTAAATTGTTGTCTACATGCAAAGTTTTTAGGTTCAGGCTTAAATTGTTGTCTTATACTTTACTTGGAGCTTCAACATAGTATGGAGATTGTCTTTTATCAACAAAGAAATTTGTTTGACTGTTGTGTCTGTTACTGGCACTCGTTGTGCTGCTACTCTATTGCATGAGATGAAGCATCATGGAAAAGACTGCCGCTTTGGAGTTATATCAATGTACATAGGTACTCTATCTCCCTTCTCTGTGTTTAAATGATGTGCAAGTGCAAGCATGTTTATCTGCAGGGGTTTGCTACTCACTACGAATGTTTTTAACTGAAATGCAGGCTCTGGAATGGGGGCAGCCACTATTTTTGAAAGGGGATGCTGTTGATGACCTCTGCAATGCCGAGTAGTTCAAAGCAACAGTCTTTTATCTAAGGATGCTCGTCTTTTATCTAAGGATGCCCGGTAGAATGTTTTTTCCTGCTGCTTATGGTGAAGTCCTATGAATATTGTCATGACTGGGATTGGAACTCCTAGTAAAAGCATTGTAATAATTTAACATTATGGTTGCCTCCAATATTTAACATCATGCGGTGCAACTTATTATTAGTTTTCTCCAATATTTTGAAAAGTTTTGTCAAAAATCTTGTAACTCAACTGATTGGCACCTCAATTTCCAATAGAAACATTTAGGATTCAGATCCCCACCCCCAACTATTGATGCATAAAAAAGATATTTCAATAAATTTCATTGTAAAAAATTGTAATCTTTAGTTATTTTATATATAGACAAAATAGAAATACGCTATGAGTAGCATAGTGATTTGATCATACTATATATATGTGTTTACAAATTGAAAATTGCATGATATAGTAGCTAATATAGATAGGCATGTTTCATGCATACTAAAAAACGCATATATCTTTCAAAAAAAAAAATTTATTTTTTATTTTTTATTTTTTACATTCTTTATTGTGTGTTACTAAAAAAAATTTCCCCTTTTTGTTGGACATGGTTTCAATTGTTGCAAAAACAACTAAATTTGAGTAAAAATGCCATATATTAAATCAATTGTTTCTCACATAAAAAAATTAAAAAAAAAAAACTAATTGTTTCTCATATAAATCTTAGAATAATGATATTAAAATTTCATTATGCTTAAAATAATTCATATAACAAAATAAACATATTTATTATATTAGTAATCTTTCTAATTACACAGAATACATACTACAGTGTTAGTTCCACACAAACACATACACGCGCTCACACACACACACAAAGGAGTTAGGAAATTTAAAGGATTAAGATTAATTTTAGTGAATTCATAAATATTTAATTTTTTTTATGGCTTTTGTGACAATTGTTGTCAAAACAACTAAACATGTGTAAGAATGTCATATTCTAAATTTATTATTATTATTCTAACTAAAAATTATTTTCTATATAGAGTTTATAAAAATAATTATATAAATTCATTAATATAAATAATTAATGCACATCAATAGATAATTAATATATACATTTACTCTATTGGCTAATTCAATGAACTAATACTTTAATGTAAATACAAACTTTGTCGAAGTAGAAAACTAAATAAAAAGAACTTTAAGGAATGCGCCATATGGCACAAGCTCATACTCTCCCGCATAAGGTCTCAACTTTTATATAGACTAGTCACGGATCCCGCACATTGCACGTAATAATATTTTTAGGATGATCTCATTAAATTTATTTTTGCAATTTGGACTAATTTAATAAATAGTAATGTATTTCATAATCATATTTTCATTTGTTATAGTGACAATCACAAATGTAATTTATAATTTTTGTCATACCAAAATGAAAACTGTGGGTACCATAGGCATGCTCGGCAACGTCCTAGGCATGCTTCTGCAACGTCCTCAGGTCCTCGGGACCTCGGGCATGCTTGGCAACGTCCTCGGCATGTCCTTCAATGTCCTAGGACGGGGTCTTAGGAGTCCCACATCGAAGGAAAACCCTCCCACTTGCTGCCTTATAAGCTGTGAAGCAAAGGGAGTAGTGTACCATCAGTTTATAGTTATTCGAATAACTAAACTGATGGTACACTACTCCCTTTGCTTCACAGCTTATAAGGCTGAAAGTGGGGGGGTTTTCCTTCGATGTGGGACTCTGTGAGAGTGCCTTTTTTCTTCAGCACTATGGCCCAAGGATCCTGGGCCGTGTAAGATGTTCTTGATGGACTGGGATCGATTCTCCGCAGCTAAAGGGCTGTTTTAAGAATCGATTGGTGCACAAAACAAACTTCCTACAATACAAACAACTAACAAAAAAGAATATTCGTATTGAATGACATTTTAACAGCAAAGGAAATGCATAATAAGTGAAATATAATGTAAGAACAAGTTAGGGATCCTCTAATTAGTGAGGTGTATTTCATTAATTTCCCTTAGTTGTGATTACAATACTCACTAAGACGTGGTGCAAGGTTCAACTGAGTTCAAAAGTTACAGACTTTGATAGCCATTCAAGCTTCAAAGACTTGCAAAGTTTGAACTTGTTAAATCCGAGCGTGTACTGTAGTGGCTGTCTCTGGGATACCGGGAACAAGTTCCTCTGTTTTCTCTTAAGTTTACAGAGTCTCTTTTACAATTTTTATGAGACTTCAGAAAAGCAATTGTGAATGCCTTAATAAATGATCTAATCGTAAATGAATTCTCTATCCTTTCTCTGAATTCAGATCCCCCTGTAGCATGGATCCCTCCCTCCTTTTATAGCACAGCTTCGGGCTCCCGGGGTACTAACGATTTCCCCCTTTTGCCCCTTAAAGTCTGTGTCGTGCCTGGTTGCTTCAGGATCATGTCGTTTCCTTTTCTTCATAGTCTCTTTCTTTTTGTTGCGACCAGATGAAAGTCCCTCAGCTAGCTTTCTATTTCCAGATTTTTCCGTTGGCTGACCTGAGCCCTTTTGGCTTTTGCTCCAGCTTTTCCAGTTGTACTCTTCCTTGTCTCTTTCTCCAAATGGTTGGAACCAAGCTCCTGCGTTTTGCTTTGTACTTCCACTGCGTGTCTGGGTCATAAGGTTCGCGTGCCTTTTGTCTTTTTTCTTTCTTCAAATCTGCTTCAATTTCACTTCGCGCGTCCAGGGATCCCCTGCCAACTAGGGGGGCTTCTGGGATCCCGACCCAGTTCTTCCTTCTGGACTTTCTCTGGTTCGCTGGTTCTGCCTGATTTGGGCCTTTTTTCTCTGGAGTCCAGCCCTCTGGGCCTTTTCCCCTTTCTTGCTTTCTTCTCTCTTTTCTTTATTGTGAGAGCCCACCCTTTATTATTTATTTTTGTGTGAAATGGGCCCAATGTCTTTTCTATCTCTTTGGGCCTATTTGTGGCTTTAATATTTTGAACCTCAACATTTAGCCCCCCGAGCTCATGGGTTGCCTGCAGCCCATGCGTGAGTTTTCTGCAAGATTCTCTCTTGTTTTGATCTTTCTACGGGGATCCTGATCTTCCATTTCTTCGGTATCCTGGCTCCTTTGCTTCTCTTTTTGTAACTCCTCATTTTTTCGTGGGATGTGGCAGTTGAGTTGAAATAAAACTCCCACCACCTACTTTTACGTTTCCCATAACACTCATTAATAACTGCAGATAACTTCTTCCCTTTTAAATTTAATTCCTGGCAACTGGCGCGTCTTTCCACACATTGTCTTCTCTAACTGCTCTTATTCCCTCATTCTAGCATTTTCTCATTACTCTTTTTCCTTGTCTACCTGAGTCTTCTGTTCCCAGCCCTTTTCTTTTCTTTCGATCAGTCTCGTCGCTATCTTCTTTCTTCTTTCCAGATACCCATTACTTCAATGGCTTCTTCCTCTTCTCGAAAAAGAAAGGAGCGTACTCCTAGTCCCTTTGAAGGTGAGGGCTCCTCTAGTTCTGCGCAAGATGAGTCTGTCGTTGGGCGCCCTGCTTTTCCTTTGCGAGACCCCTGGTATACTCCTAGCTTATTCTTTCCTCGGGTGTCCCATGGCGAAACCCCTCCATCCCCTCACGCCTGGGTTTTCTCTGGTCAAGCGGGTTTTGTTGGTTCTGCACAAGTTCCAGACCCTAGGGAGATTTTTGATCTCCAAATCAGGCAAGGACTTCGGGAAGCGGTCCCCATCTTCTTCGATTTTGTCACTGGAAAGATCCAAGGCTGGCCCATTTGGGTGGATAATGAGCTTTCTAACAAGGAGTTTGTGGGCTGCTTGGAGCGTGCCAGCGTCCTGAAGGCAATGGCTATTTCCAGGAATCTTGAGGGTTTCAGAGATGCCAAAGGCCTTAGGCATTTGGTGCGCCGTTGGTGTCCTGCTCTGCACACTTTCTCCTTTTCTGTTGGTGAACTGACTGTTACCTTGGAGGATGTGGTCAACAATTTTCTCCTTCCGGTGCTTGGGGTTGAAAACCCCTTTGATATTAAGCTTTCTGATGAGGATCTCGAAGTGGAAGAAAAATTATTTGCTCACTTTGGTGGACGTACTGCTTCTTCTGGTGGGAAACCGGCCAGGATGGGTAGGTGGGTTATGACTCTTTCGCGTGAGAAGGATAAGGAAGTCAGGCGTGCCGGGTTCCTTGCATTCTGGCTTAGCAAGTTCCTGTTCAGCGAGTTCCCCGAGTATGGAATCAAGTCCACTCTTTTTCCTTTGGCAATTAAGTTGGCTCAGGGCGCTCAATATCCTCTAGCCCCCATGTTTTTGGGCCATGTCTATTCTCAATTGGATCAGCTTTATGGAGATGAGGCTGAGGGTGATTCTTGTTATGTTATCACTTCTTCGCTTCATTGCGCCATTCTCCAGGTATTTATGTGGGATCGTTCTTCAGTTACTTTAGCAAAATGTAGGAATTTAAAGTTTGTGAAAGATAAGTTTTAGGGATCCCCTGATGTGGTAAAAGGGCTTTGTGGCAGCTCCACTGACAGCCACCCTATTATTTTCCGTTGGCTGAGTCTAAAAGGTGGCAGTCTTAACTTGGTTGAGTTATTTGATCAAGCAGGCCATTTGAATTGGCGCTCCCCCCGGGAGTTTGGCCCCGGTTTTGTTTGCGATTCTATATTATCTCCCTTTCTGACTTCTACAGGGAATACTTTTGATTTACGTCACGGTGATGAAGGTAGCTTAGCCTACTTGGCTTGCATTAGTCCTTCCTGGCTTCCTGTGCTTTCCTTGACTGGCCCACGGTACACCCATTACTTGGCGCATCGAGTACTTCGGCAGTTCGGCTTTGATCAGGATATTCCCCCAGTGTTTAATGACATAGTTCCCTCTCTCCCTTCCTTGGATCCCTTCACGAGACTTCAGGCATTCTCTTATTGGTCACGACGGAGTCCTCAGTTTGTAGTGCCTAACTCTCAGAGAGGAGTTTTTGCCTCCAGTGGCTATGCTGGTTATTGGAGGAGGGTTCAGAAGTCCTTTGCTGATTATGCTGGTTCTGAGACGATTGGGAGAGTCCCCAACCCTGGCATTTCTTCTGCCCCAACACCCAACAAGCGTTTGTCCCTGCCCACTGCTGGTATTGTTTCTACTGCTGTGAGCAGCAAAACTGGTTTCGCAGAATGGCATGCTTCCAGGGAAGGTTGGGTGACTTATGCGCGAGATTTCCCAGAGACCTAGTTGGGGTGTGACCTTGTTGTTGGTGCTTCTACTGGGGTACCACTTAAGAAAGGGGCAGTAGAGGCCGTAAGTGCTAGCACTCTCGTTGGCATAAGTAAAGAAAAAACAATTAGGCAGGAAAAGTTGGAGGAGGCCGCGGCTGAAGAGAGTGTAGAGGATGTTAGCCCTAAGTCAAAGAAGAAGAAGAAGACTGGAAAATCCCAGAAACAGTTGATACTTGCTGAGGAGAAGGAAGTAGAGCAACCTTTGGCCATAAGGGGCCGGGTGAAGACTAAGGTAGAGTCTTCTTTTCCCCAGGCTCCTGTGAGTCCTTCAGTTCATGGTTCCTCGGGACCCTCTGGACGTACCTGTAGTAAACAACAGAGACCTGGAGACCCTGTTGAGAGAGAGAGAAGGGCAAGGCCTCTTTCCTTCTTTACTCTTTTAGGTTGCAGTTCTGTTGTTTCTTTTCCTTTTTTTTTTTTTTTTTTGAACTAATGAGTGATTGTCTTTCCTGCAGTCCAAGCGTAAGCTAGATCCCAGGAAGGGTAGAAGCCAATCTTCTGGTGAAGATGTGGTATGGTTTTCCTCATCCATGTCTTTTGCTGCTTTCCTCATATTCATTTCACAAGTGTTATATACATGTGCTGCCCTGTTGTTCATGCCCTGTCTTTTTTTTTTTTTTTTTTTTTTGTTCCCTCTCTTTTTTTTTTAGGTTGAGGTTCCTCCCCTTGTGGTTGGTGAGACTTTGAAGGAGGAGATGGCTGCAGCTGCATTCCAGAGTAGGGAGGAGGAGGCTCCCAGTGGTGGCATACCTGAGGAGACCGGGCAACCAATGCAGGATGTCCAGGCTGCCCAGGATCCTGAGGCTCCCAAGCTTCCCGCGTCCCCAGGTCCTTAGTTTGAACAGATTCCCAATCCTGTCAAGACCGTGTTACCTCAGACTGAGTTAAGCACAAGGACTTTGGGGGGCGCATCATCACCCGGGCAAACAGGTGAGCCTTTCTTTTCTTTTATATAGCTTTTTAGCTTTATCTCTTTTGCACCCCTTCCTTTTTTTTGAGTTCTTCCTTTTCTTTTCTTTTTCTTTTTTTTCTTTCCAGGCCAAGCCACTGCGAGATCTGCCTCTGGTGCTGCTACTTCTTTGGAATCGGATGATTCTGAAGGTGGGGTGTTGATTGTCTTTATTGCATTCTTTCTCTCTTTCTGCCCCTTTTCTTGTTTTTTTTTTGTTATGGCGAAGCCCCCTGTGTCCCTGCCTTCTTTTAGCTGTTTTGCTGAAGCTTCCTCACCTTTTCTTCAACTTGCCATGTGTTCTTTCTCAGAGCCCTTCAAGCAGTCAGAGGAGCACGAGGAGGGAACTCCGCCCCAAGAGGCTGATACTAGTTTCTCTTCTACCTTCTTTTGTTCCTTATCTTTCTTTTTTTTCTTTTTTTAAAAAGAAAAACTAAGTTTGCCCCCCCCCTTTCTCTTTATGCCTGGGATCCTAGACCATGTATTTAAACTTAACTGCTTGTGATTATCTGTGGGGTGATCCTGGGTTATGCAAGAAGATTTCCTCAGGCATCCTCCCCTGATTTCGTCTGTGTTAGGACTTTGTGATACTTAGGATTTAATAACTGAGAAAAAGAAGAAATTTCATTGAATTTAAAACATAAATGTCATTCAAGGAATACAGCAAATCTAACAAAGATAGTAAGGATCATGTAATGTCCTTCTACCTCGAGTCTTGAGCAAAATTACTTAAACAATAATATATAAAAAGACAGAAACACTTGGCAGGTTGGAGAGCTTGGCAAAAAGGATTCCAGTGTACTGAGACCTCTCCTTCTCATGCGTAGTATTGTTTCAGCCACTTCCCATTTATAGGCTCTGTCAGGATTGTCCCATCTTCCTTTGTAAGGTAGTAGTACCCACTATCATGGGCCTCCCTGATGATGTAGGGTCCTTCCCACTTTGGGGCAAATTTGGAGGGTCCCGGTAGGTTTCTTCTTACATACTCTGCTGTCCTTAGTACCAACTGCTCTTTAGTGAAAGTCCTCGGGCGTATTGCTTGTGCATATGCTCTTGTCATCCTTTGCTGGTACCTCTGGCTTCTTCTCCTGGCTAGCTCTCTTTCTTCCTCTACTCCTTCCGGGTCTGCTAATCTCCTTTCATTGTTTGTGTCTTCGGTGTCCTCCTGACTTTCCTCGAGTACTACTCTTGGTGTGGGAACAATTAATTTTACTGGGTTAATGGCTTCTGTCCCATAGACCAGGGAGAATGGTGAAAATCCCGTGGCTGTTTTCATAGAGCTCCTGAATGCCCAAAGTACATCTGCTAGGTGGTCGCTCCATTTTCCTCTATACTCTTGCTTCATTTTTTTAAGGATTTTCAATATCACCCTATTAGTGGCCTCTGCCTGGCCATTTCCTTGTGGGTAGTAGGGTGTAGACCTTCCATGCTTGATGTAGTAAGCCTCAGTCAACCCCTTCATGTCTTTATTTATGAATGGGGTTCCGTTGTCACTGATCAACCTCTTGGGGATCCCAAACCTTGTAATGATATGGCCTCGAATTAAGTTTGCTACAGCTGCTTCAGTGGCCTTTTTCAAGGGGATGGCCTCTACCCACTTTGTAAAGTATTCAGTGGCTGCCAAAATCCATATGTAACCACCGGATGGAGGATTTATAGGCCCTATGAGATCAAGCCCTCAAGTGTGGAAAGGTCATGGGGTTGTCATATCCTGTAACGTGTTTGGGTGAGTATGGCATCTCCGAGGACTTGGCATGCGTGGCAGGTTTTGACTATCTCCTCGGAGTCCTTTTTCATTGTTGGCCAGTAGTACCCCAACAGTAGTAACTGTTTATAGAGCCTCCTCTTTCCTGGGTGGCTTCCATAATCACCAGAATGGACCTCCCTGACTACTTCTCTGGCTTCCTTTGGTCCCAGGCATCTTAAGGGATCTCCGCTGTATCCCCTTTTGAATAGGATCCCGTTTTGTAAGAAATATCTGACTGTGAGCTTCTTGAGCTGATGGGCCAGTGTCTTGTCAATTGGTAGGATCCCTTGAGCCAAGTATTCCATGAAGGGAGTCCTCCAATCTTCTGTAACAAATACAGCATAGCTTTCTTCCTTGTCCACCGAGGATTGGCATTCTTGACATTTTTCCTGTATAGTTGATGCCTCTTTGTTCATATTTGGCCAGTAGTACCCCATGCGCTGCATCCTCCTATATAGACTGATCTTTTCTAAGGTCCCGCAGGCTTGGGCATGTAGCTCTTCCAACCTTAGCTTCCCCTCTTTCTCATTGATACATTTGGATAGGATTCCTCCGGGCAGTCTTCTGTATAGTTCTCCTTCTATCAGAGCGTAGTCCCTCAGCTCCTTGACACTCCCTCCGGATCCTGTTTCTTTCATTTTTTTCTTTTACCTCGCTCCTCTAGTCCCACTGCTTGGACTCTCCGGGGGATATTTGTTGGAGGACTTTTAAGATGGAATGCTCCTGCCTTCCTATTCTGACCAGAGTGTCTTTTCCCTTGAATGGTACTTGGGATCCCAGGGTGGCAAGCGCATCTGCAAACCTGTTTTCACTTCTCTGCGTGTACTCTATGCTAAAGGTCAGGAATTCCTGCTCCAGCCTCTGTGCCCATGTCCTGTAGGCTGCCAAACTTTGTTCTCTTAGTGCAAAGTCACCTTTCACCTGAGAGACTACAAGATTGGAATCTCCCAGTACTCTCATGTGTTTCACCCCAATACTGAGTGCTATAGTTAGCCCGGTTAAGTACGCCTCGTACTCAGCTGCATTATTGGAGCAGGAAAAATCGAGCTTGAAAGATAGAGGTATGGTGTCCCCATTTTCACAGCTCAGTACAACTCCCACCCCATTTGAGGTTGCTGTAGCTGACCCATTGAATCTTATTGTCCATTTCTTTCCTGGGATTTCTGCTACTACTACTTCACCCAGGATCTCTTCACTTAGCGAGCTTTCCTCCTTCCCTGGGAACTGTGCCAGGAGGTCAGCTATGGCTTGACTCTTGACAGCCTTGGGGGTCCTCAGGCCTATGTCATATTGAGAAAGCAGGACCAGCCACTGTGCTATTCTTCCCGTTAGGAGGGGCTGATGCAGGAGTGCTTTTATGGGGTGTGACTTAGTCACTAAAAGGATTTGGTGAGCTGAGAAATATCTCTTCAGCCTCTATGATGCGTAAATAACCACTAGGCAAGCTTTTTCTATCCTGGGATACCTGGTCTCGGCATCCTTGAGTGTTCTGCTCACATAGTAAACAGGTTGCTCGTTCCCATCATCATCCTCTTACGCCAGCAGGGCTCCTATTGCTTGGGCATTTGATGCCAAGTACAATAGCAGGGGTCGCCCACGTACTGGTGCCTTGAGAGTGGGCAGATGATTCATGATCTGTTGGACCCTTTGGAAGGCTTCCTGTTGTTCTGCTCCCTAAGTGAACTCAATTCCTTTCTTTAATAGCTTGGATAAGCCTCCTGTGACTGAAGCCAGACCTGGCACGAATCTCCTGATGTAGGAGACCCTTCCTAGGAAGCTTTTGAGCTCCTTCACTGTTATTGGTCTTTTCATAGTAGCAATGGCTGCAGCTTTGGCTGGATCTACATTTATGCCTCTATGATGTACCAGGAACCCAAGGAACTTTCCTGCAGATACTCCAAAGGCACATTTCATGGGGTTCATGTGTAGCTTGTACTCTCTGCATCTTTTGAAAACTCGTTCAAGTACCTGAAGGTGTCCTGTCCTAGTTTTTGACTTGACCACAATATCATCCACATAGTCTTCCATTTCCTCATGCATCATATCACGGAAGATGGCTGTCATGGTTCGCTGGTATGTGGCTCCTGCATTTTTGAGGCCAAAGGGCATCACAGTGTAATAAAAATTTTCGATTGGTGTCCTGAATGCTGTCTTCTCGGCATCCTTGGCAGCCATACGAATCTGGTTGTACCCACTATACCCGTCCATGAATGAGAACATAGAACTTCCCGCAGCTGAATCCACAAGGAGGTCAATATTAGGAAGAGGGAACTCATCTTTAGGACACGTTTTATTCAGGTTGCGGAAGTCTACACAGCAACAGATCTGGCCGTTCTTTTTCTTCATAGGTACTATGTTAGAAAGCCATCTGAGGTGCTGAATGGGCTTAATAAAACCAACTGCTAGCAGCTTCTTGACCTCTTGAGTTATTTGGGCTTCTACATCAGTGTGAAAGACCCTGGCTAGTTGGATTACTAGTTTAACTCCTGGGTCCACATTGAGGGCATGGAGCACTAGCCCAGGATCCAGACCAGGCATCTCATCATAGGTCCATGCAAACACATCTGTGTATTCTTTGAGCAAAGCCACCAATGGCCCGCTTTCTTGTGTTGTCAATTGACTACTGATGAAAACAGGCTTCTGGGATCCCAGCTCACCCCCCAAGTTTACTTCCTGCAATTCTTCCTCAGGCTGGATTTGTGTCTCTTTAACTGGTTCCTCTAGGACTTCCTCTTGGGCTATCATACATTCTGGTGGTCCGGGACCTTCCTGCACGATGCACTCAGGTCCCGCGCGCCTTCACAAGCGGTATATTAATCTTCCCCCAGGTTCTCGTACTACTACACACTCCTGAGATCCTGAGGTGCTGGGCTCCTTCTTTTGCCTTTTTCTCTTCAGGAGGTCCCTCAAGTCATGGGTACCTCCTCCTTCTTCTTTTTCCAAGATAGGTGTTCCTGGGGTCCCTGGCATGGGACTCTCATCATCAGGTTCTAACTCATCATAGAACATTGTTTCTACAAAGTTTACTTCTCCTTGGCTGAAAGGGTTATGGTTGGCAGGGATCCTTACAGGCCTCCCATTCAATCTCCCCTTAACACACTGATGGTATGTGGATGGTATAAGGAGGTGCTTATGGAGCCATGGCCGTCCCAGCAGTACATGGTAGGACACCTCTGAGTTAATTACATGAAATCTGGTCAAGGCTACTATTGGCCCCACCCTTAGAGCTAGCTGTATATATCCTTCGGTTGATTCTACTGATCCTCCAAATCCGGTTATCTCCATGAGAGCCCCCAGGATCCTCCTTCCAGCTAAGCCCACGGCTTCTAAGGTACTCAGGGCTATGAGGTTGAGTGATGCCCCTGTGTCCACTAGTGCTCTCCTGATTTGGACACCATTTATGGTGGCCATTAGGTAGAGGGGTCTGCGGTGATCTGGATGCTCAACCTCCATGTCTTCATCAGTGAAAGTTATGGCATTGGTTGTCTCCAGGAAAGCTCGACTGGCATGTGATTCTGTTGTGAAACATTCCATTCCTGAATCTGCTGCTATGGTCATGAGAGATTCCGTGGCCACCCTCCTTGCTTCTGGTCCAAATCCCAGTTGATTGAATAGTGATCTGAACTTAGGATTCTTCTGGAGGGTCCTGACTGTGTTTGGGTGGAAGGATCCTTCTGGCTCTTCTGCTTCTGCCGGGTTCCCATGGATTACCACAGCTACCACCCCCTTTCCTTTGTGGTTGGGCAAGGGGTTCCTTTGTACTTTTGGTTCCTTCTGGGTGAGCTCCAGGGTTCCTTCTCTTAGCTTCCTGTGAAAAAGCCTGCGGAGGGTCCAGCAATCCTTGGTGGAATGCTTAACATAATTATGAATCCTACAAAACAAAGGATTTTTCCTTTCTTCCTCGGTTGGTGGCTTGGACACAGTGAATGGCCTAACCACTCCATCCCCGATCCATTTGTCCAGGACGTGGTTTAATTCTTCTTCAGTACATGGGATCACCGGTGGTTCCTCGAATATTTTTCCATCAAGCCTCTTCCTTTTTTCTCCCACCGATGCTGTCATGGCTTGGGACGCTGGCACCCTCTTCGCCCTCATAGTTTGTGCTATCCTTCTTGTTCTCTGTAACAGGTCAGCGAACTGTGTAATACATAAATTTTCGAGGTTGAGTATGTAATCGAAAAGCATGTTAGAGATGCAAGTCTCCACGAGCTCTTTTTCTTCATGGTCCCCATAACAGTCTAGGGACACATCTTCAAATCTTTTGATGAACTGGACAGGATCCTCTCCAGGCCTCTGCCTTACCATCTGAAGGCTTTGGAAAGTGACCTTGTCCTCACCAAGGTAATATTTTGCACAAAATCTTTCCATCATTGCGTCCCAGGTCTTAATGGACCCAGGTATCAGTGTGGTGTACCAAGTGTACGCTCTGTCCACTAGGGACTTAGCAAACTCTCTTAGACACAGCTCCCAGTCTCCTGCGTAGGGGCCCATAGTGTGGACAAACCTACTCACGTGTTCTACTATACTTCCATTCCTTCCATCAAAAGGATGGAACTTTGGTGGCTCATATCCCTTGGGGTATGGCTTGCCAAGGAGTTCTGGTGGGAATGGGGGATCCCGAGAAAATTGCTTGGGGGTCCCGGAAAGTTTTTCCCTTTCTTGTTCCAGGAAGGCACTGACATCAGCCAGTGTTAGGTATTGGGGGTTAGTTCCTCCTCCCACTGCTGACCCTCCCTCTGGCTGGGTTCCATCTTGGTTGCCCACATGGGGGGCATTGTCTTTGACTTCCTGTGTCTTGCCTTCTTTAAGAAGGCGAACTTCTTGTTGTAAATCTTTCAACATTGCAGTCATCTGAGCTATAGGGTCTAGCTCCTGCCTTGCATTCCTCTGTTCTGACACGGCCTCGTGCTCTGCTAGGGGCACCTCGCCTCTTTGTCTGGAGGCCACTTCATTTTCTCCCACGGGCTCAGAGGCCATGGGTGGCACATTAGCACCTTTACTGTTCCTTTGTCTTGGAGGCATGTTCTGCAAAAGGATTGCTTCTTCCCTTTTCTTTACCCAGTCCCCAGTGAAGTCGCCAAAATGTGAGAGTGCCTTTTTTCTTCAGCACTATGGCCCAAGGATCCTGGGCCGTGTAAGATGTTCTTGATGGACTGGGATCGATTCTCCGCAACTAAAGGGTTGTTTTAAGAATCGATTGGTGCACAGAACAAACTTCCTACAATACAAACAGCTAACAAAAAAGAATATTCGTATTGAATGACATTTTAACAGCAAAGGAAATGCATAATAAGTGAAATATAATGTAAGAACAAGTTAGGGATCCTCTAATTAGTGAGGTGTATTTCATTAATTTCCCTTAGTTGTGATTACAATGCTCACTAAGACGAGGTGCAAGGTTCAACTGAGTTCAAAAGTTACAGACTTTGATAGCCATTCAAGCTTCAAAGACTTGCAAAGTTTGAATTTGTTGAATCCGAGCGTGTACTGTAGTGGCTGTCTCTGGGATACCGGGAACAAGTTCCTCTGTTTTCTCTTAAGTTTACAGAGTCTCTTTTACAATTTTTATGAGACTTCAGAAAAGCAATTGTGAATGCCTTAATAAATGATCTAATCGTAAATGAATTCTCTATCCTTTCTCTGAATTCGGATCCCCTTGTAGCATGGATCCCTCCCTCCTTTTATAGCACAGCTTCGGGCTCCCGGGGTACTAACGATTTCCCCCTTTTGCCCCTTAAAGTCTATGCCGTGCCTGGTTGCTTCAGGATCATGTCGTTTCCTTTTCTTCATAGTCTCTTTCTTTTTGTTGTGACCAGATGAAAGTCCCTCAGCTAGCTTTCTATTTCCAGATTTTTCCGTTAGCTGACCTGAGCCCTTTTGGCTTTTGCTCCAGCTTTTCCAGTTGTACTCTTCCTTGTCTCTTTCTCCAAATGGTTGGAACCAAGCTCTTGCGTTTTGCTTTGTACTTCCACTGCGTGTCTGCGTCATAAGGTCCGCGTGCCTTTTGTCTTTTTTCTTTCTTCAAATCTGCTTCAATTTCACTTCGCGCGTCCAGGGATCCCCTGCCAACTGGGGGGGCTTCTGGGATCCCGACCCAGTTCTTCCTTCTGGACTTTCTCTGGTTCGCTGGTTCTGCCTGATTTGGGCCTTTTTTCTCTGGATTCCAGCACTCTGGGCCTTTTCCCCTTTCTTTCTTTCTTCTCTCTTTTCTTTATTGTGAGAGCCCACCCTTTATTATTTATTTTTGTGTGAAATGGGCCCAATGTCTTTTCTATCTCTTTGGGCCTATTTGTGGCTTTAATATTTTGAACCTCAACAGACTCCTAGGACCCCGTCCTAGGACGTTAAAGGACATGCCGAGGACGTTGCAAAGCATGCCTAGGACGTTGCCAAGCATGCCTAGGACGTTGCCGAGCATGCCTATGGTACCCACAAAAACAATACAATTTTTATCAGAAATTCAAAAGGTTGAAAAAATAATAATTTTTAATAAAAATTATTTATAACATTTAGTGTATCATTAAAAAGTAAAAAAAAAATTGAAATTATTTTTAGTTTTAAAAAACCTTTTCAAACCCAATTTTTTCTACCGTACAATCAAAAACACCGAGAAATGTATCAAAAAGATTTATAAAATTCAACAAAACTATAATTCAATTAAAAAAGAAAGGGAAAAAAATTCAAAGTCAAACTCATTCTCCCAAATATGTAAAACATTTCAAATGTGATGTAATCAAGCCAAATATTCAATGCATAATCAAATTCAAAAACTTTACCCTATTATATACATAATGATTGTAATCAAGCCAAATATTATGTTAATACTATCATAATCTAATCTAACATCTAATCTAACATGCGAAAAATAAATAGATAAATAAATAATTTTAAACTTGAAATTGAATTTTGTAGGGACCGGTTTCGAGCGCTCTCCACAGATTGAGAGAGTGGACCCAAGCCCAGCTAACCCTGCAATGAATTTGTAGAGTATGGGCTCAAGAGCTAGGCCCTAGTAAGGAATGCAACGGCCATGCATGGTTGTGCGTGAATGATGATAACTTAAACGTGGGTCGGGATGCACGAGAAGGCTCCTCGGACGGGTCTTATAGAGCTTGGAGTTCTTATTATTTCTTTGAAGAAAGGTTACAAGGTTTCAGAGAACACAAATGGCTACAGTACTTTCTTTCTCTCCTTTTTTCCGTCCCCCCTTCAAGAGGGACTTCTTACATTATATATCTCTCTCTCAGTTGATCCTAGCTCTACATTTGTTGATCAACCAGGTTTCCACTTGAGAGCCTGTCCCATCAGCCGCATTCTCATTCCCCCTGTGGGTTGCAGCGCCCAAGATGGCACTGTTCAGAGGTCCTATCCTCATTAATGCGGCCAGGGCGTTAGTTGAGGGCATTTAATGTGGAGGTGACAGTTCATCTGGGACTTACTCCTCCACCATGCTTCCATGTCCGGTGCTTGGTACTTGCTATCTACTCCTTGGATGCTCAGGGAGATTCCCCTTGAGGGTGTGTTGCTTGCTCACTTTCTGATCTCGGTCTTCCGAGGATGTAATCATCCTCGGTAATGCTTCTCGGGTGCTGGGCTCTACACTTTCGTCCTCGGACCTTGGACGCGTCCTCGGCGTGGGCCTTTGGGCCTGGTTTGAAGTGGGCCGGGGTTGCTTGACTCTTTCTGGCCCCACAATAGCCCCTCAAAATCTTGCTGTCCGCATCCTCGGGCGGAAAGGAGGATTTTAACACCCTCGGACCTGCTCCGTGTCCAATCGAGTCTTGTCCCTCGTCAGCGTTGGAGCCTTTTCATCTGCCCAAGGTGCGTTACTGGCGCTTCGATGCGCGTAATGTGTCCTGCATTAAATTCGGGCGGCTTTATGCTCCCCACGTTCAACGGGCAGATGACAATCTAACGGTGGGGATGCATCTAGCATTTATGGGCGGGAAAACTCGCGCGGCTCTTCCATCTAGGGTATAAATACCCATTCGAACCGCTTTCTCCTTTTTCATTCACAATCAAGAGCTCTTGCGCCTCCATTTAGAGTCCAGCCAAATTTCCACCTACATCTCCAACATAAAAAGCCAGTCCGAGGAGCTCCTCCTCATTTCTGTAAGTCGCTCTATCCCTCTCTAAGCTTTTTTCCTCTCTACTCCTCCTTCTCTTTTATTTGCTCTCCCTTTAGCTCTCTTAGGCGTCATTTGGGATGGGTAGACTTAAGAAGTACGTCTTCTCTGAAGAGGCGATGGAGAAATTCATCGCCGATTATAAAATACCGGCCAACGTGGGCTTGAGGTATTGTGAGGAGGGGGAGTGGCACCTCCGGAGGCAGGAGGGCGAGGTGGTGATTCCCATCATCGCCTTCCTTGAAGGGGGAATGAGGATCCCCATGGGGCCGGTGACGAGGGGTTACCTTACATACTTCCGGTTAACCCCCACCCAGTGCGCCTCCAACATGTTCAGAATTTTGGGCAGTGTGGATGCTCTGAACAAGAAGATGGGGCTAAGGTTGACCTATCATGACGTGAACTACTGCTACAATCTTCAACACCTGAAGAACAAGTCCTACTACATGAGGACGAGGGATGACAGGGTCCGGCTTATCCAGTGCCTCCCTGAGTCCAATAAGGGGATGAACGAGGATTTTCTCATCGTGTCTGGAGCGTGGCACGATGGCCTTCATTGCCCGACGACAGAGGGGACACTAGGTAGGGCAGTGGGAATAGGAGGGGATTCAAAGATTCTAACTTGTTTCCTGCATCATTTCTTTTTGTACTGTTTGGTTACTAACGTGAATGTGCTTTCTTTCTGCAGATCCGCACTCCTTCGCGCGCCACTTCAACTTGATCAACAGGGAAGACTTGCAGAAGGTGCTCAGGTCGGCGACTTTTGAGAACGAAGCAGACCACCAAGTCAGAGCCGCTCACAAGATCTTGGGGTACACTCCGCTCCAGAAGTCATTCGCGGCCCCAAAGCACGTGATCAAAGCAAAAGATCCTCGGCTGCAGAAGATAAAAGTGAACGAGGACGGGTTCGAGTTTCCCGAGGATCCCTCCACTTTAGAAGGCGTCACAGTAGCAGTCCCCTCTTCTTCCCACACACTCTCAGAGGCCACGGAAGAGAACTTAGAGAGGGAAGGGGAAGCTGCAGATTTTGGTCCTGTCGAGGACGATTTTGACGTTTTTGAGCAAGTCCATCAATCCGAGGACCCTTCTGGAGACTTGGGTGATCCTCGTCTAACCGAAGCAGACCTCTTAGCGTCAGAGACATCTTCTCGGCTTGAGATGGGCTACAAGAAGAAGGCCCAGCCCAGTCTACTCGACCTAATCGAAGGGCAGCCGGGGAAGTCCAAGCCGAGGCTTCCTCCACCTCCTCCAAAGACCCGTCCTGCTCAGACCAGGTCGGCCTCAACCCAATCCAGGCTTCCTCCTCCTCCGCCTCAGACGAAATTGCCGTCCAGGCACGAGCCTGCTGATCCTAAGCAGAAGAAGGATAAGGGCAAGAGGATCCTCGAGGACAAATCTGGGCCCACGCGGGAGGGGGATGACACTCGGCGGCCGGCCTGGCTCCCCGCCCCAATGCTCCGTGGGGCACCTTTGAGGGATGACTCCTCCCTCAGGGACTTTAGGGATGGCGAAGGCGCGTATGTGGCCGACGCGGTGGAGAGATGCCTGCTCCTTCCTGCGGACATGGAGCAGCTGGGGACCATGAGGAATAGGGAGGTCTTCCTCTCCCTCAAGCAATATTTGGGGATGGTAAGACCCTTAATACTTGTGTTTTTTCTCGCTTCAGTTTTTTCTGCCTTCCTTTCTTTTTTTGAGCTCGGCTAATTATCACGTATCTGTTTTGTTTGGCAGGCTGTCCAGGCCACTTTCAGGCTGGAGGAGGCGGCCAATGACCATGGAAAGGCCATGGATACAGAGCGTGATAAGCGCTTGGAGGCTACTCGGATCCTCAAGACGTCCGAGGAGGAGCTGAAGGCAATGACCCAGGCTAGGAACAGCGCGATGTCAGGCCTTGAGGGTGCCCAGAGGCAGGCTGAAACTCAGACGAAGCGTCTGGGTGAGATACAGGGGCAGCTGAAGCTCGCCGAGGAGCTGATAGCTGGCCTGACAAAGAAGGTGGCCGATGCTGAGGAGGCCAAGAGGGTGGCTGAATGGGCCAAAGAGGAAGCTGAGAGGGCCAAATTTGAGGCAGAGCAAGGCAGGGAGGAGGCCTGGGCCACCAAGCAGGAAGCTGAGGAGGCAGCCTATGCTGCTGGGGCAACTGAGACAGCAGCTGCCTACAAATCCCAAGTTCCTGGGGTATGTAGGGGCTACTGCTCCGAAACTTAGAGTGAAGCCCTCAAACAAGCTGGGGTGGAGGCTTCTTCTGACCTGTGGAATGAGGAGAACGTGTACTACCCCCTTGTCATCCGCGAGGCTGCCCCAGAGGGCTCTGAAGCCGAGGAGGCTGCTGTGGAAACTGCTGATACTCCAGGTGAGGAGGCCTCGGATGCTGGAGTCACTGGTGAGCTAGTCCAAGGGAGTAATCCTCCCGCGATGGTTGAATTGAGTGACGGCTCAAACGATGATGCGCCTCAGCAGGCTGCAAAGCCCTCCCCCGATGCCCAGGTTCCTTCTGCTGAGGGGGCAGCTATTCCTGCCGTGCCTCTGCAAGCCATCCCACTTAGTCAGGGCTCAGAGGACCCTGAGGCAGCTATGGGCCAGCCACCCACCGGAGCGGGCAACTAAATAGAAGGACTAGGCCCCTTGGCGCCTCTGCCTGCCTCACTTTACTTTTTGCATCTTTTTTCTTCCATTTTCCTTTATTTGTAATGTAACTCCCATCGTGTAATTCTTTCAATTTAATGCAATGAGAGCCTTACTTTCTTTTTCTGTTTGTTGTGGCTGTTTGCTTACTTGCACATCATCCGCTTTTTATTTACTTGTATGATTTTAGCTTCAATTGCATCTCGGCCAATCGCGGCATCAATTACTATAATGAGGGCATGTATGCTCGGGTGGACCTTTCGTTTCCTGAGGACCAGGTAGAATTTCTTCGAGTAGACACTTAGGATCTCTTCAATGTAGTTAGCTTCCCCATAGGCCTGAGTCCGAGGACCATGCAAGACCTAGGTACATGCTAACGCTTCAATTTGGCTGTAAGTAACTAGTTTCCCCATAGGTTTGAGTCCTTGGACCATGCAAGACCTAGGTTCTGTCTAGCACCCAGATATAAGTGGTTAGCTCCCCATAGGCTTGGGTCCGAGGACCATGCAAGACCTAGGTACAATGCTAACGCTTCAATTTGGCTGTAAGTAACTAGTTTCCCCATAGGTTTGAGTCCTTGGACCATGCAAGACCTAGGTTCTATCTAGCACCCAGATATAAATGGTTAGCTCCCCATAGGCTTGGGTCCGAGGACCATGCAAGACCTAGGTACAATGCTAACGCTTCAATTTGGCTGTAAGTAACTAGTTTCCCCATAGGTTTGAGTCCTTGGACCATGCAAGACCTAGGTTCAGTCTAGCACCCAGATGTAAGTGGATAGCTCACCGTAGGCTTGAGTCCGAGGACCATGCAAGACCTAGGTACAATGCTAACGCTTCAATTTGGCTGTAAGTAACTAGTTTCCCCATAGGTTTGAGTCCTTGGACCATGCAAGACCTAGGTTCAGTCTAGCACCCAGATATAAGTGGTTAGCTCCTCGTAGGCTTGAGTCTGAGGACCATGCAAGACCTAGGTACAATGCTAACGCTTCAATTTGGCTGTAAGTAACTAGTTTCCCCATAGGTTTGAGTCCTTGGACCATGCAAGACCTAGGTTCAGTCTAGCACCCAGATGTAAGTGGTTAGCTCCCCGTAGGCTTGAGTCCGAGGACCATGCAAGACCTAGGTACAATGCTAACGCTTCAATTTGGCTGTAAGTAACTAGTTTCCCCATAGGTTTGAGTCCTTGGACCACGCAGGACCTAGGTTCAGTCTAGCACCCAGATATAAGTGGTTAGCTCCCCGTAGGCTTGAGTCCGAGGATCATGCAAGACCTAGGTACAATGCTAACGCTTCAATTTGGCTGTAAGTAACTAGTTTCCTCATAGGTTTGAGTCCTTGGACCATGCAAGACCTAGGTTCAGTCTAGCACCCAGATATAAGTGGTTAGCTCCCCGTAGGCTTGAGTCCGAGGACCATGCAAGACCTAGGTACAATGCTAACGCTTCAATTTGGCTGTAAGTAACTAGTTTCCCCATAGGTTTGAGTCCTTGGACCATGCAAGACCTAGGTTCAGTCTAGCACCCAGATGTAAGTGGATAGCTCACCGTAGGCTTGAGTCCGAGGACCATGCAAGACCTAGGTACAATGCTAACGCTTCAATTTGGCTGTAAGTAACTAGTTTCCCCATAGGTTTGAGTCCTTGGACCATGCAAGACCTAGGTTCTGTCTAGCACCCAGATATAAGTGGTTAGCTCCCCATAGGCTTGGGTCCGAGGACCATGCAAGACCTAGGTACAATGCTAACGCTTCAATTTGGCTGTAAGTAACTAGTTTCCCCATAGGTTTGAGTCCTTGGACCATGCAAGACCTAGGTTCAGTCTAGCACCCAGATATAAGTGGTTAGCTCCTCGTAGGCTTGAGTCTGAGGACCATGTAAGACCTA
Organism: Quercus aquifolioides; assembly: GCA_019022515.1. NCBI lineage: Eukaryota > Viridiplantae > Streptophyta > Magnoliopsida > Fagales > Fagaceae > Quercus > Quercus aquifolioides. The sequence continues at coordinate 14,466,172 of CM032334.1, read as the reverse complement.
GGTACAATGCTAACGCTTCAATTTGGCTGTAAGTAACTAGTTTCCCCATAGGTTTGAGTCCTTGGACCATGCAAGACCTAGGTTCAGTCTAGCACCCAGATGTAAGTGGTTAGCTCCCCGTAGGCTTGAGTCCGAGGACCATGCAAGACCTAGGTACAATGCTAACGCTTCAATTTGGCTGTAAGTAACTAGTTTCCCCATAGGTTTGAGTCCTTGGACCATGCAAGACCTAGGTTCAGTCTAGCACCCAGATATAAGTGGTTAGCTCCCCGTAGGCTTGAGTCCGAGGACCATGCAAGACCTAGGTACAATGCTAACGCTTCAATTTGGCTGTAAGTAACTAGTTTCCCCATAGGTTTGAGTCCTTGGACCATGCAAGACCTAGGTTCAGTCTAGCACCCAGATGTAAGTGGTTAACTCCCCGTAGGCTTGAGTCCGAGGACCATGCAAGACCTAGGTACAATGCTAACGCTTCAATTTGGCTGTAAGTAACTAGTTTCCCCATAGGTTTGAGTCCTTGGACCACGCAGGACCTAGGTTCAGTCTAGCACCCAGATATAAGTGGTTAGCTCCCCGTAGGCTTGAGTCCGAGGATCATGCAAGACCTAGGTACAATGCTAACGCTTCAATTTGGCTGTAAGTAACTAGTTTCCCCATAGGTTTGAGTCCTTGGACCATGCAAGACCTAGGTTCAGTCTAGCACCCAGATGTAAGTGGATAGCTCACCGTAGGCTTGAGTCCGAGGACCATGCAAGACCTAGGTACAATGCTAACGCTTCAATTTGGCTGTAAGTAACTAGTTTCCCCATAGGTTTGAGTCCTTGGACCATGCAAGACCTAGGTTCAGTCTAGCACCCAGATGTAAGTGGATAGCTCACCGTAGGCTTGAGTCCGAGGACCATGCAAGACCTAGGTACAATGCTAACGCTTCAATTTGGCTGTAAGTAACTAGTTTCCCCATAGGTTTGAGTCCTTGGACCATGCAAGACCTAGGTTCTGTCTAGCACCCAGATATAAGTGGTTAGCTCCCCATAGGCTTGGGTCCGAGGACCATGCAAGACCTAGGTACAATGCTAACGCTTCAATTTGGCTGTAAGTAACTAGTTTCCCCATAGGTTTGAGTCCTTGGACCATGCAAGACCTAGGTTCAGTCTAGCACCCAGATGTAAGTGGATAGCTCACCGTAGGCTTGGGTCCGAGGACCATGCAAGACCTAGGTACAATGCTAACGCTTCAATTTGGCTGTAAGTAACTAGTTTCCCCATAGGTTTGAGTCCTTGGACCATGCAAGACCTAGGTTCAGTCTAGCACCCAGATGTAAGTGGATAGCTCACCGTAGGCTTGAGTCCGAGGACCATGCAAGACCTAGGTACAATGCTAACGCTTCAATTTGGCTGTAAGTAACTAGTTTCCCCATAGGTTTGAGTCCTTGGACCATGCAAGACCTAGGTTCAGTCTAGCACCCAGATATAAGTGGTTAGCTCCCCGTAGGCTTGAGTCCGAGGACCATGCAAGACCTAGGTACAATGCTAACGCTTCAATTTGGCTGTAAGTAACTAGTTTCCCCATAGGTTTGAGTCCTTGGACCATGCAAGACCTAGGTTCAGTCTAGCACCCAGATGTAAGTGGTTAGCTCCCCGTAGGCTTGAGTCCGAGGACCATGCAAGACCTAGGTACAATGCTAACGCTTCAATTTGGCTGTAAGTAACTAGTTTCCCCATAGGTTTGAGTCTTTGGACCATGCAAGACCTAGGTTCAGTCTAGCACCCAGATATAAGTGGTTAGCTCCCCGTAGGCTTGAGTCCGAGGACCATGCAAGACCTAGGTACAATGCTAACGCTTCAATTTGGCTGTAAGTAACTAGTTTCCCCATAGGTTTGAGCCTTGGACCATGCAAGACCTAGGTTCAGTCTAGTACCCAGATATGTTTGCCGTTGGGACGCGAGACGTGTGATCATGATAGGCAGAACATCTGAATCAAAAGAGACTTCTTTATTAATAGTAATACCTTTTCAGGTTATTTACATTCCATGGACGAGGTACAGGTTTGTCATCTAAATCTTCTAAATAGTATGCTCCTATCCCTGCCACTGAGGTAATTCGGTAGGGCCCCTCCCAGTTGGGTCCGAGCTTTCCCCAAGAAGGGTTCTTGGCAGCTCCTATGACTTTTCTCAGCACCAGGTCTCCCGGTGCTAGTGGTCTAAGCTTTACATTGGCGTCATATCCTTGCTTGAGCTTTTGCTGGTAGTGGCCCAGCTGGATCATTGCTTGCTCCCTTCGTTCGTCTACCATGTCCAGGCTCCGCCTCAGCAGTTCATCATTGCTGCCTGGGGTGAAGGAGCTCGTCCTTAGCGTCGGGAAGTTGGTTTCTAGGGGGATCACTGCCTCCGCACCATAAGTCATGGCAAAAGGTGTTTCCCCCGTTGAGCGCCGGGGCGTAGTCCGGTACGTCCAGAGGACGTGGGGCAGCTCTTCTACCCATCTCCCTTTGGAATCATCCAGTCTCTTCTTAAGCCCGTTGACGATGACCTTGTTGATAGCCTCGGCCTGTCCGTTCCCCTGAGGGTAGGCTGGCGTTGAGTACCTGTTTGTGATCCCAAGTTCACAACAGTACCTCCTGAAGGCCTTGCTATCGAACTGGAGCCCATTATCCGAGATGAGGGTATGAAGGACCCTGAATCGTGTAACTATGTTCCTCCAAAGGAATTTCTTCACGTCTACATCCCTGATGTTGGCTAGTGGCTCGGCCTCGACCCACTTGGTGAAGTAGTCCATGGCCACCAACAGATACCTCTTGTTCCCTGGTGCCTTGGGGAAAGGTCCCACAATGTCCAAGCCCCATTGAGCGAACGGCCATGGACTGGACAACGGATTGAGGACCCCTCCTGGCTGATGGATGTTTGGGGCGAACCTTTGGCATTGGTCATATTTCTTGACATACTCTTGGGCCTCTTGCTGCATTCCCGGCCACCAGTATCCTTGTGTGACGGCTCGGTGAGCCAGGGATCTCCCCCCTGTGTGGCTCCCACAGATTCCTTCGTGCAGCTCTTCGAGCAAGAATTCTGCCGCTTCGGGGTGGACACATAGAAGATATGGCCCAGAGTAGGACCGCCTGTATAGCTTGTGATCCTCGGACAACCAGAACCGAGGAGCTTTCCTTTGTATCTTTTCTGCCTCTGACCTCTCCTCAGGCAGGACATCATCTTTGAGGAATCTCACTATGGGGTCCATCCAGCTGGGACCCATCACAACTTGATGGACGGGGATCACTCCCTTTGGCACTTCACTCGCCCTTTCCAGGTGCTCCATAAGTATGATCCGAGGCAGAGCCCCTGCCGAGGAGGTTGTGAGTGTGGCTAGCGAATCGGCATGACTGTTCCCACTCCTGGGAATATGGGACAAGCTGAAGAGGCCAAACTCCAACTGCAAGTGCTTGACTTGGCTCAGGTATTCTTGCATTCTCGAATCTCTGGCCTCCATCTCCCCCTTTACCTGTCCTACCACCAATCTGGAGTCTGAGAACATCTCCACCGACTTTCCTCCCATCTTTTGCACCATGATCATCCCTTGCAGTAATGCCTCATACTTGGCCTCGTTGTTTGTGGCCGTGAATCCGAGCCTCAGGGATTTCTCAATGACATGATCTTCAAGGGATACTAGGACCAGCCCCACTTCGGACCCCCTTTGGTTTGCCGCGCCATCCACATATACTTTCCAACATGGTGACTCCGGGATGGAGATTGCCCCAACTGATTTCTCATCACAGCTCTTCTCCTCGGCTGTCACTTCCACGACTGGTTCAGCGAACTCGGCCATCAAATCTGCCAGAACCTGGCCTTTTATGGAGGTCCGGGGCATGTACTTGACGTCAAAAGCCCCCAGAATTGTGTTCCACTTCGCGATTCTTCCCGTGTAATCAGCGGTCCGGAGTACAGACTTCAAGGGCAATTGGGTTAGGACAACCACCGTGTGAGCTTGGAAGTAATGGGGGAGCTTTCTTGTGGCGTGGACCACCGCCAGTATGGCCTTCTCCAGGGGTAGGTATTTGACCTCCGCTTCGTGCAGCGACTTGCTAACGTAGTAAACTGGCTTTTGAACACCATTGTCTTCTCGTACCAGTACTAGGCTCACTGCGTGGGGCGCCACCGCAAGGTAGGCGTATAGGGCCTCGTCGAGCTCAGGATTGGACATGATAGGCGGCCGGGATAGATACTCCTTGAGTTGCTGGAAAGCCACGGCACAATCCTCGGACCACTCAAATCCTTTCCATTTGTTGATCAGGAGATAAAAGGGCCTGCACCTGTCGGCCGACTTGGAAATGAATCGGTTCAGCGCCGCGATCATCCCAGTAAGCTTTTGGATCTCCTTGGGGTTCTGCGGAGGCTTCAAATTGTGAATGGCCTTGATCTGGTCAGGGTTGACTTCGATCCCACGGTGGGTAATCATATACCCCAGAAACTTGCCAGAGCTTACGCCAAACGAGCATTTTGAGGCATTAAGGCGGAGCTTGTGCTCTCTCAGGACGTCAAATGTGCGGCCGAGGTCCTCCAAGTGCTCGGATACCAGCTTGCTCTTCACCACCATATCGTCTACATAGACCTCGATGTTCTTGCCCAACATCGGCTCAAACATTCTCGTCATCATCCTCTGGTAGGTGGATCCGGCGTTTTTCAGGCCAAATGGCATAACCTTGTAGTGGTAGTTCCCAATGGGCGTCACAAAGGCTGTCTTCTCTTGGTCCTCCAAGGCTAGTGGGATTTGGTGATAGCCCTGAAAGACATCTAGGAAGCTCATCCGAGGATGGCCTACCGTCGCATCTACTAGCTGGTCTATTCGTGGCATTGGGAAGGGGTCTTTTGGGCATGCTTTGTTCAGGTCTGTGAAGTCTACACAAACCCTCCACTTCCCACTTTTCTTCTTGACCACCACAGTGTTGGCCAACCATTTGGGGTAAAAGACTTCTTTGATAGCCCCCGCGCGCTTAAGCTTGTTGACCTCTTCCCTGATTGCATCAGCGTGCTCCTTCGACGGGCGCCGAGGTGGCTGCTGCTTGGGGATCACAGATGGGTTGACGTTAAGGTGGTGACAGATGAAAGATGGATCAATCCCAGGGGCATCGCAGGGGTCCCACGCGAACACGTCAAGGTTCCTTTTGAGGAACTCAAGTAACTCCTCCTTCTCCTAGGGAGGCAGTTGGGTCTCGACCTGGAAGAACTTCTCCGGATCATCGTCAATTACCACCTTCTCCAGGTTCTCACATTTGGCATCCTCGGCAGCGGTATTGGTAGGCGCCACCAGGGTCCTTGATTGCTATGAAACTTCCTCGGCGGGGGCCGAAGGCTGTGCATCAAGCCGATAGGATATGGCAGCCACCGTGCACTGCCTCGCCGTGGGCTGGCAACCTCGGATCTCCAGAACCTGGTCCCCTGATGGGAACTTCACCTTCTGGTGCAAGGTGGAGGCTACGCCCCCCAAAGCGTGTAGCCAGGGCCTTCCTACGATGGCCGTGTAGGGGGAGTATGTGTCCACCACTACAAAGTTCACCTCCACCACCACTGGGCATGTCTGTATGGGCAGCCTGATCATGCCCTTCGGGATGACGAGCTTTCCGTCGAAGCTCATTAGGGGGGAGCTATAAGGTGTGAGGTCCTCCGGTTTTAGCCCCAGCCCCCTGTAGAGGTCTGGACACATGACCTCGGCTGCGCTGCCACCATCCACCATCACCCTCTTCACGTCATAGCCCCCGATTCGGAGGGTGACGATCAGGGCGTCTTCGTGTGGTTGGATGGTCCCAATCTTGTCCTCCTCCGAGAAACTCAAAGCTGGAGGAAGATTCCTCCTGGACCTCTTCGGCCCCGTCCGAAGGTCCTCGGCGGGCAGTTGGGCTACGGACAACACTCGCATAGGGGGTGTGCCTGTTCTTCCTGGCGCAGCCAAGATTATGTTGATCGTCCTAGCGGGCTGCCCCATGGCAGCGTCCCTCCGAGGCTCTTGGTAGGTCTGGCCTTGCTGGCCGCTGGAAGGGTGCAGAAGGTGCTTCAGCCTTCCATCCCAGACTAGCTGGTCCAGGTGGTTCTAGAGGTTCCTGTAATCCTCCGTGGCATGTCCATGATCCTGGTGGTACTGGCAGTAACGGTCCTGATTGCGCCTATCAGACTCTCCAATCATCTTAGTCGGCCACCTGAAGTATGGCTCGTTCTTTATCCTTTCCGGGATCTTGTGTACGGGTTCTCGGAATACTGCGCCGACAGTCTGGGCATTGGTCGCCCCAGATTGCCCACCGAAATCCCTCCTCGGGCGGGCGTTGCTGTACCGGTCCGACCTGAAATCTCTCATCTCTTAAGGGATAACCTTCTCCTTGCCTTTGCCCTGTAGCATATCTTCTTCCACCCGCTTGTACTTGTCGATCCGATACATCAGTTGCCACACGCTGGTGGCGGGCTTTCCGGTCAGGGACTTCCTCAGGTCGTGCCCCATTGGTAGCCCATTCTGGAATGTACTGATGGCGACGGTGTCATACTTGCCGTCCAGCTCGTTGTAAATCTCCCAGTACTTGTCCGAGTAAGCCTTGAGGGTCTCCCCGTTACGCATGGATTGGGACAGCAATGCGCTCATGGGCCGAGGAGGCCTGCTGTTCGTGACAAAGCGGGAACCAAATGCCTGGGTCAGCTGCCTGTACAAGTCTATGGAATTCGTCCTTAGACCGTTGAACCACCTCATCGCCACAGGTCCCAAGCTGGATGGGAAGACTTTGCACATCAACGCCTCGTTCTCGGAGTGGACAGCCATCCTCTGGTTGAACTAGCTCACATGCTCCACGGGATCCGTTTTGCCGTTGTAAGCAATGAAGGTTGGCTACTGGAACCGCCGGGGAAGCTCTGCCTCCTCTATACAACGCGTGAAGGGCGACCTGGAGAGCTGATCCAGCGCATTGCTCATGGCGTCACCTCCTAAGCCCCTGGGGGTTGGGTTGGCACGCCTACGCCTCTGGTAGTACTCCTCCTCGTGGGAGAAAGTCTCGCTGGGGGGCGTTCTTGACCTTTGCCTGTATTCATCATCACTCTCGTCGTCAGAGGGCAGGTCAGGGCTGGGTTCGGACCGTCTTCGCTGCGCACGGCGCAGCTTCCTCTTCAGATCATCTATCTCGCGCTGCATGGCCACCTTATCATCCTTTCTCTGGGAAGCGTGGCTATGGGCCTCTTCCGATCGCGTGGCCTGGCCATCGTCGCGCTTCAGGGGAACGTGCCCATCCCGACGGGCTTGGCTTTCGCTCGCTATTGAAGTATGCACACTTCCTTCTCGAAATCGTCCGTTGTCGTTCTGACCGCCCCCGGGGTCGCCATAGTTACCCTGATGCCGTGACTTCGCCGGTTCAGGTCGATTGGGAGTTCTTTGGCGAGCGCCTGATCCTACCATGCTTAACTGTTGTCCTTACTAACGCACAAGTTCTTCCCACAGACGGCGCCAATTGTAGGGACCGGTTTCGAGCGCTCTCCACAGATTGAGAGAGTGGACCCAAGCCCAGCTAACCCTGCAATGAATTTGTAGAGTATGGGCTCAAGAGCTAGGCCCTAGTAAGGAATGCAACGGCCATGCATGGTTGTACGTGAATGATGATAACTTAAACGTGGGTCGGGATGCACGAGAAGGCTCCTCGGACGGGTCTTATAGAGCTTGGAGTTCTTATTATTTCTTTGAAGAAAGGTTACAAGGTTTCAGAGAACACAAATGGCTACAGTACTTTCTTTCTCTCCTTTTTTCCGTCCCCCCTTCAAGAGGGACTTCTTACATTATATATCTCTCTCTCAGTTGATCCTAGCCCTACATTTGTTGATCAACCAGGTTTCCACTTGAGAGCCTGTCCCATCAGCCGCATTCTCATTCCCTCTGTGGGTTGCAGCGCCCAAGATGGCACTGTTCAGAGGTCCTATCCTCATTAATGCGGCCAGGGCGTTAGTTGAGGGCATTTAATGTGGAGGTGACAGTTCATCTGGGACTTGCTCCTCCACCATGCTTCCATGTCCGGTGCTTGGTACTTGCTATCTGCTCCTTGGATGCTCAGGGAGATTCCCCTTGAGGGTGTGTTGCTTGCTCACTTTCTGATCTCGGTCTTCCGAGGATGTAATCATCCTCGGCAATGCTTCTCGGGTGCTGGGCTCTACACTTTCGTCCTTGGACCTTGGACGCGTCCTCGGCGTGGGCCTTTGGGCCTCGTTTGAAGTGGGCCGGGGTTGCTTGACTCTTTCTGGCCCCACAAATTTATTTTCTTAAAAATCTATAATAATAAAAAAAAAATACTAATGAGATAAGGAAGATGAGCAATACAAAATATTCGTAAATACTTAAAAACAATTACTCACGCAGCTAAAAACATCATATAATAACGATATAACAATTTGGTGTTAATTTGTTAAACAATATATTTACAAACAGTGAAAGGAAACTACACAAAGATCATTTTATTCAACTGCAATAACTGTTTTTCATTATATTATCCAAACTATCTTACTTTTTTTTCAAAAAAACCTAACACTAACACAAAATATGGACATATTATAATATAATTTTCCCCCAAATTTGGGTGACAACATTAAAAGTATTTAGTGTTGCAAATAAAATGAAAAAAAAAATTACTTGCGTCAAGGAACACATATGAGTTAGTCAATAATAAGACAATGGGTGTACAAACTTCATAAAAAAATCCAAAAAAAAATGGAAAAAAAAAATGAGAGAGAGAGATAACATTTTTGTGTGGGAAAATAAAATATGCATAAAATGGGAGAGAGAGAGAGAGAGACAAATTTATAGCAAGAGGATGAGAATAAGAAAAGACAAAATAAAGGAAGATAAAAGGGAAAATTTATATGTAAAGTTAAAACCGCCTAAGAGAAATATGTATAGACAATACTTAGTTATAACATTAAGATTAAAGTAGACAAATATGTAAAGTTAAAACTGCCAAAGATGAATTTGTAAAGTCAATGTATTTATATATTTAATAATGTCAAAAAAATTAAAAGTAAAAAATAAATATGAAAAAATAATGATGTGGCAACGATGTGGAGGGTGAGGTGGCTTAACAGGAGTATAGCGACAATATATGTTACGCTTCAACTTTTAGTTATATATAAATATAGATATGAACCACTCACTCTTTTTATCATTATTGAATGTTATACTTCAGTTACAAGTGTATACCGAACATTTACTCTTGAATAATAGGTGTGCAGGTAACAAGTGGCGCCTCTAAAATTTTTAGAACGGCACCGTAATTTCAAGTTGTAACTTTTTAGAGCCCAAAAATAGAAAAGTAACTGTTAGAGCATCAGCAGTGGGCTTGCTATATACCAAATGTAAGGTACATTTGGCATTCAAGCCCAAAAACTACTCAGCAACGGGAAGGCCAAATTGGAAAAGGCCAAATTTTTTTGAGATATAGCTACAATACCATCTTAAATGTAAGATGGTACTGTAACTTAATGGGATAAAAAATAAATAAATAATTTAATGCTTGAGGTCCTTTTTAACCCGGGAATTTCTCTCTCCTCTCTCATTTTTTCTCTTCTTTTCTCTCTCTTCCTTCTCTCTTTCTCATCTGCTCCATGCCTAGTTCAAACGCAAGACTCTCTTCGATGACCCTCTCTCACCAATTAGTTAGAAGCTTGTGGGCGTGCCTTTTTCTTCAGCACACTGACCCAAGGATCCTGGACCAAATAATTGTAGTTTGGTGGACTGGGCTTGGTTCACCGCAGCTAAAGAGAGCCATTTAAGAACCAAGTGGTACACAGGGCAAGCTTCCTACAATACACATAAACTAGCAAAGAAAACAAGAATATTTGTATTGAACAATAATGAAAAACAACAAAGGAGTGCAAAGTATTCAGGAAATACACAAAACAAATTGTCAAGAATCCTCAAATTAATAAGAAATACTTTATTAGTTTTTGTGGGGCCGGTTATCCAAAAAGGTGATGTTAAAATATTAGGAAATGGGCTTATGGCCCAATGGCCCAGTCCGAGGACGTTCATCTATCCGAGGAGGGTTAAAGAAAGATATTGTGGGAATAGTACAAGAAGAAGGGACGGAAATCATATATAATGGCCCAAAATGCGTCCGAGGATAAGATCCATCTTGGATACTATGATCCGAGGTATATGTAATTATCTTACTACTCAGGATACCCCGCAAAGTTGTATTAAAACTGAAAAGTGAATATAGAACAAAGAAGGAGCAGGGAGAGATAAAAAATATCTTCTAAAGCTGCTACCTCCACATTAAATGCTTCCCAGCTAACTCTCTGACCGCATTAATGTAGAGGTGATACCTGAACAGTAATCAAGCAGCCTTATGGCCGCAAATTGAAGGTTCTGGGAGGTGTTGGATGGGACAGGAAGGAGTTCCTTGAAGTTAACTTACACATGTATGGTGAAAAGGAGATCAGGGTTGTGATATATAAGGGGGGAAAGTGGCCTAAAAGAGAGGAGGTCGAAAAACAAAGAAAGGGAGAAAGAAAGATAAAAATATTTGAACCCTAAGAGATAAAAGAGAAATCCCAGAAACTCTTAAAAGGAGAGGCCGAGGATAATATTTTCCTGGCTGGTCAACAGTGAATCTTCTTAACCCAGTTACTGTGACACTTTTTCCTACATAGTAGAATTAGTTCTTGCACCTACGCTCTACAAATTTATTGTTTGGGCTTGTTGGGTTAGAAACCCATCCCTATTCTGAGTCCAATCCAATTTGAGTCCCTACAGTTTTTTTTTAATTGTGATTATAGTGTGCTCACTAAGATGTGATACAAGGTTCAAATAAGCTCAAAAATTGCAGACTTTGATGGCTATTCAAGCCTCTAAGACTTGCAAAGTTTAAATCCTTTTGAATCCAAGTATGTGCTATAGTGGCTGTTTCTGGAATACCGGGAGATATTTCACTATTTTTTCCTTGAATTTTACAGAGTTCTCTCCGTAATTTTTCCATGCTTATTCACTACTGTTTCCCCCCTTTTTATAGTGTCATTCTAGGGTCCCGGGAGACTATTGATTCCCCTCTCTTATTTCCCTGGGAACCAGAGCCCGTTCTGTGCCTATCACTCAGAAGGCTGAGCCTTTCCCTGTTTCTCATAATCTCCTCCTTTAGGTGCTATTTCTTTGAAAACCCATGGCTGACTTTCCATTCCAGGGTGTGCTTATGGAGCTGTTCTCAATTTCACGTTCCTCAAAACTTTTTACCTTTTCAGGCCCAGCTTTTGGCCGTCCTCCCTTTTGTCATTTTTCCCAAGTGAGCGGAATCCATTTCTGCTGGGTCGAAAATCTTTCCTGCTGCTTCCTTTTATATCTCCTCATTCTAGATTCCTCGGGGTACCATTCCCTTGCATCGTGAGCGGTTGCTCTAGGCTTTTCTGCTTTCTTGCTGCATCTTTGGGTGCTTGAGAAGGACATATCTGCCTTCGTTTCTTGTGTTTTTTGGTATTCCCTTTGAGCTGTCTTGATCCTATCTTAGCTATGCTACACGTCCTGAGGATCCCGAGCCTTTGGCAGCCTCTGGGGGTCCCGGCTCAGTTCTTTACACTAGACTCTCTTCAATCTTCTGGTCTTGATAGACTGGGCCTTTTCCTTTTCTTCCCTTTTTTTTGTTTTCGTAGGCTCTAAAGCTTGTCCCTTTATGGCTTTTGGGCTTCAAGCCTTTTGGGCTTACCACTCTTTCTTTCTTTTTTTCTTTTTTTTTTTCTCTCGCGATATGTTCAATCTTTTTTTTTTTTAGATTCACTTTCTATGGCCCCTTGTGTTATTTCTTTGGGCCTGGGTGTTGTGATTTTTTAGACCTCAACAAAGCTTCTCTCTCTCCGATGATGGGTAACGGTGGCCACCACCAACATAGAACCCATTTTCTTCAAACCCAAAACCCATTTTCTTCAAACCCAAAACCCATTACCCATTACCCATGGTCTCGATGGTGGCGGTGTGGGGGTGTGGGGGTCGGTGATCAATGGTAGTTGGATCGTAAAATTGGGGTGGGTATGCTGAGTTGCTTAAGATGGCTAAGAAGCACAGGCTCAAAGTCCAGGCCGTCAAAGGCCATGGGTGGCTGAATTTGTGGTGGCTGGGTTTTTTATCTTTGAATTTTTATGGTTGCTGGTGAGAACAGATGGGTTTGGGATGAATAGAGATGACTACGACAGAAGTAGGGGATGGCGACGGTGGCGACAACGGCGTCTTAAAGACTGGGTCAGTGGCTGTTTGGTAGTTGTTGTGGCGGCGAGATCGGCGTGGTTGTGGGTGATTTTTTTATGGTTGGTTAAGTTTCTGTTGATTTGGGTGATTTTTTGTTGTGATTTGCTTCTTGTGATTTTGCTGGGTATGGGTTTGCTAGAGGTTGAGGCCGGTGCTAGAGGTTAAGGGAGAAAGGAAGAGAAAAAGAGAAATAATAAAGAAAGATTAAAAAAATAATATTTTAATAAAATGGTAAAATAATAGAATTTTGGGATGTTGGGTGTATTGTAAAATGGTATGGTATAATTAATAAAGTAGCTTTTTAAGATGGTAAAATAAGATGGGATGGCAAAATCGGTTGGAGATGCTCTTAGGGGCATCCTGCTATACTTAATGTTATATTATTATTGTGGAGGGAGAAAAGCCCAACCCAACGTATTGGGTCCAAGGCCCTATATGGGGAACACTGTTCGTCTGAGGAGATGAAGACATTCAGTCAGAGGCCCATGTCAAAGGAGAATGCCTGGAGATGAACACGTGTACTATCCGAAGAGATGTTCATATGTCCGAGGAGTCCAATATCCTCGGATCGAAGAAGTTTGACCCGACAGGTGTATGGGAGGTTCAAGTGATCTTTCTGACAAATGTTAAGAGGGAAATGAACCTCAGACACGCATGAAGATAACAGGAACAGAGAAATATCAAGGAGACAGACTTCAACCACCGCATTGAATGCACTACACCTACCTTCCTGGCCGCATTTATGTGGAGAAGACCCCTGAACAGTGCATTCTCAGCTACCGCCACTCACACAAGACTAAAGGGGGAGTATGATGGGACATGCACTCAAGTGGGCGTCTAGATGATAAACAAGTGGACAGTGAAGATGTAGGAAGGAAGTACTATATAAAAGAAGGGCGCCTCTGATAGAAGGGATCGAAAATCAGAAGTAGAAAAAAGGATACTCCATTACTGTAACTCCAAGAACTGTAACCCTAGTTCATGAATGAAAAACACCTCTTCGGACATTGCATTTACGTCTGTCCGAGCACATACTAATACAAATTCGCCCACAAACATTGCTGTTTAATACTGTTATTTCATTATTTGCCTAGCTCTTTCACCCACTCTCTACAAATTTATTGTCTTGGGTTCAGTGGGCTCAAAATCCATACCTTCTTGGGCTTGGGCTGCGAAAATTGACCCTACAATTGGCGCCGTCTGTGGGAAGAGCTTGTGCAAGAGTGAAAACAACAGTTGATGATGGCAGGACAAAGTGAACAACAAGCAGAATCCAGGGCATCCCAACACGTGGACCATTTTGTCAACTTAGAGAGGAAGCAAAATCGCGAGGGCAGTGTACACACTGTGCGCCTTAGCCAGAGCCAATCACAGGGCGGAAGTCACATGTCCCATGCAGAGAAGAACCGTGACTTACAACTGGAAGTAGAAAAACTAAAGAGGGAGTTGCGCCACGCAAAGAGGAAACGGGCTTCCTCATACTCTGAGGATGATCTTGATGACGAGCAGGACGTCTCTTATCAGCGCAAGTCTAAGACACCAGCTAGCGAGTCCTACACCTATGAAGAGGAGTCCCATCGTAAGAGGCAACGTAGAAGCCCATCACGCGAGGACATGGAGAACGATGCCATGAACAGGGCTCTAAATCAGATATCTAAGTCACCCTTCACGTGCAGGATAGAGGAGGCCAGACTCCCTCGGCGCTTTAACCAGCCAACGTTCACCATCTACAATGGTAAAACTGACCCCGTGGAGCATGTGAGTCATTTTAACCAGAGGATGGTTGTCTACTCCAGAGACGAGGCTCTGATATGCAAGGTTTTCCCTTCCAGTCTTGGGCCTGTTGCCATGAGGTGGTTTGACGGTTTGAAGGCAGGCTCCATCAACTCCTTCAAAGAGCTCACTCAGGCATTCGGCTCCCGTTTTGTCACATGTCGAAGAGTAGCCAGACCCTTCTCTTCACTGTTGTCCTTGTCCATGCAGGAAGGCGAGTCCTTGAAGGCATATTCTGATAGATACTGGGAGATGTTCAATGATGTGGAGGGCAACAATGATGCAATGGCCCTCAGCACGTTCAAGCTCGGCCTCCCCACTGATCACGGTTTGAGGGCATCTCTATCTGGCAAACCGGTCACAAACGTGCGTCAACTAATGGACCGCATAGAGAAGTATAAGAGGGTTGAAGAAGATCAGCAGCAGGGCAAGGGAAAGGAAAAGGTTATCCCTCAGGAAAGGAGGGATTCGCGGTCGGACCATTTCAATTACAATAAACCGCGGAGGGATTTTGTCGGGCAATCAGGATTGACGAATCCTCAATCGGTCAACACCGTGTTCAAAGAGCCAGTACACCAGGTCCTGGAAAAAATCAAGAACGAGTCATTCTTCCGGTGGCCGAACAAGATGATAGGAAACCCCGAGAAACGCAACCATAATCTCTACTGCCAGTACCATCAAGACCATGGGCATACCACGGAGGATTGCAGGAGCCTGTGGGATCACCTAGACCAACTGGTTCGCGATGGTAAACTGAAACACCTCCTGCACCCCTCCAGCGGCCGAGGGCAGACGGGCTCGGGGCCACGCAGGGACGACCCCTCAAAGCCGCCGCTGGGGACTATAAACGTCGTCTTCGCCGCGCCGGGGAGAACAGGGTCCTGGCCATTGAAAGTTATGTCGGTGGGCCGACCATCCGCAGGAGAGTCAAGCCGAGGACCAAAGAGAGCTAAGTTTGGTGCCTCGCTGGTTATGGGATTCTCGGATGAAGACATGATTGGCACCATCCAACCCCATGATGATGCACTAGTCATCACCCTCAGAATAGGAGGGTACGATGTAAAGAGGGTGATGGTGGACCAGGGCAGTGCTGTGGAGATAATGTAGCCGGACCTCTATAAGGGGCTAGGCCTAAAACCCCAAGACCTGACGCCATACGATTCCCCCCTCTTAAGCTTTGAAGGAAGGCCTGACGTCCCGAAAGGCCGGATACGCTTACCTGTGCAGTCCGGCTCCGAGGTGGTGGAGTTGGACTTTATAGTTGTGGACGCATATTCACCCTACACGGCACTCATAGGCAGACCTTGGATTCACGCACTTGGGGCTGTTCCCTCTACTTTGCACCAAAAGGTCAAATATCCATCAGAAGGGCAGATACATGAGATCCGAGGAGACCAGTCTGTTGCTCGACAGTGCCTGGTAGCTGCCATTCAACATAAGACCCCAGCCGAGTCCTCGGACGTAGCCGGAAGGGATTTATAGCAACTACAATCTCGGGGATTGCCCGTCGAAGAACCAGATGAAGGCACTCGATGTGAAGATCTAACGAAGGTGGTCATTGGAGATGACCCTGATAGGTTCTTTCAAGTCGGATCTCAGCTGCCTCTTCAAGAGAAGGAAGAGCTAATAGAGTTCCTCAAGCGAAATCTCGATGTGTTTGCCTGGAGTGCTTACGAAGCCCCAGGGGTAGACCCGGAGTTTATATGCCATCACTTGAAGGTGAATCCACTGGTCACCCCCAAGAAACAGCCTATTCGGCACCCATCCAAGGAACATGCTGATGCAGTGAGAGAGGAGGTAGCGAAACTCAAAGAAGCTGGGGCTATCAAAGAAGTATTTTATCCCGAATGGTTGGCAAATACCGTGGTGGTAAAGAAGAAGAGTGGGAAGTGGCGAGTATGCGTAGACTTCACGGATTTGAATAGGGCATGCCCCAAAGATCCGTTCCCTATGCCGAAAATTGATCAACTGGTAGATGCCACTGTCGGCCACCCTCGGATGAGCTTCCTAGACGCCTTCCAAGGCTACCACCAGATACCATTAGCCCCGGAGGACCAGAAGAAAACTGCTTTTGTCACCCCTATTGGTAACTACCACTATAAAGTGATGTCGTTTGGCTTGAAGAACGCGGGAGCTACCTACCAGAGGATGATGACGAGGATGTTCGAGCCACAGCTGGGCAAAAACATCGAGGTTTACATAGATGACATGGTGGTGAAGAGCAAGGTTATAGCTGAGCACGTAAAGGACCTTGAAAGCACCTTTGAGATTCTACGAAAGTACAAGCTACGACTAAATGCTTCTAAGTGCTCATTTGGGGTGGGGTCCGAAAGTTTTTAGGATACATGGTCACCCACAGAGGAATTGAAGTCAACCCCGACCAGATAAAGGCCATTAACAATCTACGGGCTCCTCGGAATCCCAAGGAGGTTCAGAAACTAACCGAATGACTGTTGCCCTCAATCGGTTCATTTCTAGATCAGCAGACAGGTGTCGGCCCTTTTTCTCTCTGCTCAACAAGTGGAAGGGATTCGAATGGACTGAGGAGTGTGCTTTGGCATTCCAGCAACTCAAGGATTATCTAGCTCGGCCACCAATTATGTCCAGTCCTGAGCCAGATGAGGTACTGTTCGCCTACATCGCTGTAGCTCCCTGTGCGGTGAGCCTGGTGTTGATACGATCGGACTCTGGTGTACAAAGACCCATTTATTACGTAAGCAAGTCGCTGCATGAGGCTGAGATCCGTTACTTGCCTCTGGAGAAGGCTATCCTAGCAGTAGTGCTTGGCACACGGAAGCTACCTCACTACTTCCAAGCCCACACGGTCATTGTTCTAACTCAACTCCCACTCAAAGCTATACTCCGAAGTGCTGATTACACTGGTCGGATTGCCAAGTGGGGTACAATCTTAGGGGCTTTCGATATAAGGTATATGCCCCGCACATCGGTCAAGGGACAGGTCCTTGCGGATTTGGTGGCTGAGTTCACGGAGCCCCAGTTAGAAGAGGTAAAGCCCACGTCAGGCATGGATGAAAAATCAGTTGGCATGATCTCCCAACAGAATCCCTCCCATTGGGAAGTGTACGTTGATGGCGCGGCCAACCAAAGAGGTTCTGGAGTTGGGCTGGTATTGATATCCCCCGAGAAAATCATTATCGAGAAATCGTTAAGGCTGGACTTCTCGGCAACGAACAATGAGGCGGAGTATGAGGCCCTACTGATGGGAATGACTATGGTCCGTAGAATGGGTGGGAAGTCCGTGGAGTTGTTCTCGGACTCAAGATTAGTAGTAGGTCAAGTACAAGGCGAGTTTGAGGCAAAGGACGAAAGAATGCAGGGGTATTTGGGTCGTGTTAAGCAACTGCAATCAGAGTTCGACTCTTTCAGTTTGATGCACATCCCCAGAAGTGGCAACTCACATGCGGACTCCTTGGCCACGCTTGCCACCTCTTCGGCGCAAGACCTGCCGAGGATCATCCTCGTCGAGGACTTGCACAGGCCTACGGAGGCGAAAGCAGGGGCAGTCCAGGTTCACCATGTCAGGGCCGGGTCGTGCTGGATGGATCCTTTAATCAAATTTCTCAAAGAAGATATATTGCCTGAGGAGAAGGGAGAAGCTGATAAAGTTCGGAGGAAGGCAACTAAATTCTGGTTATCCGAGGACCAGAAACTATACAGACGCTCCTACTCGGGACCATATTTGTTATGCATACATCCCGAGGCGACTGAGCCATTGCTAGAAGAGCTGCACGAAGGAATCTGTGGGTGCCACACCGGAGGTAGGTCTTTGGCTCACCGAGCCCTCACCCAAGGCTATTGGTGGCCTAACATGCAAAAGGAGGCACACGAATATGTCAAAAGGTGTGATCAATGTCAACGCTTCGCTCCAAACATTCACCAGCCAGGGGGAAATCTTAATCCGCTATCTAGCCCATGGCCTTTCGCTCAATGGGGCTTGGATATTGTGGGACCCTTTCCCAAAGCTGCAGGAAACAAGAAGTACCTCCTGGTCGGCACAGACTATTTCACCAAGTGGGTTGAAGCCGAGCCACTAGCCAATATCAGAGACGTTGATGTGCAAGTCGTATGGAAGAATATTGTCACCCGGTTTGGAGTTCCTCACACTCTCATCTCGGACAACGGCTTACAGTTCGATAGCAAGGCATTCAGGAATTACTGCAGTGAGCTGGGAATTATGAACAGATACTCCACTCCATCCTATCCCCAGGGTAATGGACAAGCAGAAGCTGTCAACAAGGTCATACTAAATGGCTTGAAGAAGAGGCTGGATGATGCAAAGGGCAAATGGGTAGAAGAACTGCCACACGTACTTTGGGCTTACAGGACTACGCCTCGTAGGTCTACTAGAGAGACCCCCTTCTCAATGACCTATGGGGCTGAAGCTGTCATTCCGTTGGAGGCCGGTTTCCCAACGTTGAAAACTAGCTCGTTCAGTCCGGCCGACAACGAGGAGCAACTGCAGAAGAGTTTAGACTTGATTGAGGAAAGGAGGGAGAATGCAATGGTTCGGCTGGCACATTACCAACAGAAACTCAGACAAGGCTATGATGCTAACGTAAAGCTAAGGCCCCTAGAGCCTGGTGATCTAGTGCTGAGGAAAGTTGTGGGCACCGCAAAAAATCCAGCTTGGGGAAAACTAGGACCCAATTGGGAAGGGCCATATCGCATCACTTCAGGAGCAGGCATTGGGGCATATTTCTTGGAAGACCTAGATGGTCATGTAATACCACGACCATGGAATGTAAATAACCTCAAGAGGTACTATTATTAATCGAATCTTTTCTTCAACCGATGCGCCAATTCACTGCGTAAAGTTTTCTCTCAAGTGTTTAAACTTAAATCCAGTCATGCCTGTAGTCCTCGGACCAGATGATTAGGGATAGTTAACACTCATTCGCCACTAACCCAAGTGTTTAAACTTAAATCCAATCATGCATGTAGTCCTCGGACCAGATGATTAGGGTTAGTTAACACTTCGTTACAGTTCTAGTGTTTAAACTTAAATCCAATCATGCC
This sequence comes from Quercus aquifolioides, assembly GCA_019022515.1. Taxonomy (NCBI): domain Eukaryota; kingdom Viridiplantae; phylum Streptophyta; class Magnoliopsida; order Fagales; family Fagaceae; genus Quercus; species Quercus aquifolioides. The sequence goes on along the minus strand of CM032334.1, from coordinate 14,447,131 downwards.
TGTAGTCCTCGGACCAGATGATTAGGGTTAGTTAACACTTCGTTACAGTTCTAGTGTTTAAACTTAAATCCAATCATGCCTGTAGTCCTCGGACCAGATGATTAGGGTTAGTTAACACTTCGTTACAGTTCTAGTGTTTAAACTTAAATCCAATCATGCCTATAATCCTCGGACCAGATGATTAGGGTTAGTTAACACTCGAATACGTTCGTCCCCCGGGGCCCTTAAATCAAATGACACAGGTTAGTCAATACCCCCACGCAGCTATTGTCACTGGGGCTTAGTGTTAAAAACTCCTGACCACGTTTAAGTTAATTTTCACTTATGACTGTCTTCCTCAGTTATAATTATGATTGTCTCGCTTACATAAACTACTCGCTGCAATCATTACCTGTTAGTAACTTTTATTCGGATTGTTCTTTTCAATATCAATCCTAATTACTCACACCATCAGTATGATGTACCAATCAGGTTTATTTGCATTATCTTGTTATAAGTGCAATGTACAGTTATAAGTAGTAAGACATGTATTAAAAACATCATAGACAAATGAGAAGCCATTCCATAAATAAGAGAATAGTTTACAATTCTTTGGATAAAACAAAAGAAAGTACAGGTGCAGGAAACAAAAGCCCTATACATCTATTCTTTTGCTGGAGGAAGCACGGGGTCAGCAGCCTGGCCTGTCCGAGCAGTTGCTTCAGGGGCTTGGTCCTTGGGCTCAGTAGGAATTTTCTCTTCGCCTGACCCTTGGCCTTTTCCTCAGACTGGTTCAGCTGGCTTATCCTTGTCACCTGGCTGACCAACTTCTTTGCTTGCACCAAGGGTGGACGGAGGAGCTTGGCTGACCTGACTTGGCTCAGAAGCCTCAGGAAGCTGGGGAGCAGAAGGATCATCCACCGGGATCTCTTGGATATCAGGATCATAGTATATGCTCCCAGGTAACCTCAGGGGAGAGTCCGAGGATACCCCAGCAGCGTCCAATGCCTTCTGCCAGGTTATGTCGCAGTACTCACGACTAACTGAAGCGAATTGCTCGGTAAGCTGCTGCGCGGTCACATTCACCCCCAACTGATACGCCGCCTTCCTCTCAGTTTCAACTGACTCCTTGGCCAGTTGAGCCTTTTGCTCAGCTGCTTTGGCGCTCTCTCTGGCCTTTTGGAGCTCAGCTCTGAGGCCCTTCACTATTTCCCTTTCGGTCGCCAGGTTGGCCTCGGACGCGTTCAGCAGTTTACGCTGCTCCTTGACCTGCTTTTGAACAATTTGAACCCGGCGTCGAGGCTTCGCTTCTGAGTGGTCACCTCTTTAAGCTCCTCGGATATCCGAGCATGTTCCTCCTTCAGCTGGCCGAGAGATGCCTCTACCTCAGACTAGGACTGGGCCGCTGCTTGGGCCTTGAGCCAGGACTCCTTGTTCCACCCCTCGGCCACGTAAACCTGCTGGGTAATCTGCATGACAGCATTTTCAACATTAGGTTAAGAAAAGAGGCAAAGCCAATTAAGGATAAAACCTGAATTAAGGAATAGTGCACTTACCATGGTTAAATCCCTCTTAAGGGACAAGAATAGCTCCTGCTGGTTGAAGCGCCTGAAGGAGGCCATGTCATGTGGGAGAAGGAGTGGCTGCTGCAGGGCCTCAGCAACGTACCCTGCCTTTCCCCCGTCATAATTCCTGAGGGATGCGTCCCAGGGAATGGGGGAGCCATCCAGCTCCAGCCTTGGGGACCAGTTGCGAGGTCCTCCTCGGCGGACCTCGGCGATGTTCTCGTCTCGGTTTTCGGTGGAAGAGCCTCTTTTGCTTCGTTGCTCCCTTGCCACCTTCTGCTATTTATTCGTCTTGGGTAGCACGACCACATCCCTCTCTTCAGGCTCGTGGGGCCTCTTCTTCTGCAGGTTTGGTATGGGTTTCAAACCTGGGTCAGGGACCTGCGTAGGCACAGGAGGCAGGGACACTACTGTTTTAGACGTCCCAGCATCTTTTGGCTCGGGCTTTTTGCCCCTGCCCTTCATTAAACTCCTCAGATCCATATCGTCGTCCGAGGAGTCTTCGGAATATGTGGCTAGTAAATTAAGATGGACGCCTGACTGTTCATAGGCTTCTTCCTCGGCGTCTGAGACCTCTACCACTTGGTTCACTCCTGAGGCCTCTCCCTCAAACTGAAATTCGTCTATTTGCTCTTCTAACAAGGAAGTGGAAGAGCCGACCGTCTCACCTCCAACCGCTTGTCCAAGGGGAACTTGTTGGAGTGGCTGGACAAGAGGGGGTATAGCCCGAGGATTTGGATGGGGTACGGGTTCAAGATCGTCTGGCGCCAGGAAACCTTTCCGACCAACGTCGATACGTGCGAGGCGATGGTCTCCCTAGACGATTGCGTTGCCGACTGGTTGGAAACCCTTTGGTTTCCCTGTGTATCCCAGAATAAGGGGAGCAGATCGTAGTTGCCCGTCCTCGCTCACGAAGATCTCTGACCTTAAAAGGTGATTGAGAGCGGCAATATTTGTAAGGCTGAGCCGAGGAGAAACTTGTGCTTTATCTGTTACAAATCACAGCAAAAGATGGTTAGAAACTCAGAAATAGCAATCAAAGAGAAATCAGAAACCATTAAAAGACGAGGACCCTAAGCCTATGGTTAGTGTGCCTAAATCTAACATGCCCCACCTGGCTTCCCATGCTTTGTTGGGCAATGATGGCCGTCATGCCATGCGCCCGAGACGATCACATAGTCGTCTTTCATCCCTTTGTTGGATTTGGGAAGGCAGGAAATGAGCCTGACAACGTCCGACCGGGATTTTAAGTAATATCCCGCATCTTGCTGGCTGTGGCATTCGTACATATGTACTACATCGAGCCAGGTGAGTCCCAATCCTATGTGACGGTTAAGGTCCTCAATCGCTCCTAGGATCCTAAACATATTGGGCGCGCATTGCTAGGGAGTAAGCCTATGGTTCCGAAGGTAGCTAGTGGTAATGGGATCCATGGGGATCGTCATTCCCCCTTCTTTGAAGGCGATAAGGGGGATAACGACTTCTCCCGTCTTCCGATCTGTCAATATCTTTTCTGGGGGGCAATATCTCACGCCCACGTTTGGGGGTATGCGATATGCGGCCCTAAACGCCTCCAGTTGCTTAGGGCTATCGACCAAGTACTGGAGTTTCCCCATGTTAAACAAAACGACTGGCCGAAGAGGGAACTAAATGATTTGGTGGACGACGACTCACCAGGTCTAAATCGGAGGAAGGATTTCAGGCTCGTAGAAGGGTTCGTGATGATTCTGGGGAAGTCTGAAACCGGCGACTGAGATATTTGGATGGAGTGGCACGTTTGTTCTTGCTGGAGCGTCTGAAGATTTGCAAAGTGAGGAAGAAATAACTTCCTCTGAAGTTTTATACGGGGCCAGGCGAAGGGTTAGGGGCACTCCCGCCCAAATTCTGAAGAAAAACCACAGTCGTTGGATCAGTCAGTCACCGTTGGATACGAAGGACAAAGCGCCACTTGGTGCAATTAATGCAGCGCCTTGGGAATAAGGAAACCGCAGCGGCATTAATGAAGCGTCTGTCCCTACGTCTACGCACGTGCCAGTTCGATTTGGTCTGTTCCCAAAGCTTATGCTCCGTTGCAAGTCGAAATCCTACCTTTTCTCCTCGGATGCGAGGGAAAAACTACAATTTTGAGGGGCTAATGTGGGGGAAGAAAAGCCCAACCCAACGTATTGGGCCCAAGGCCCTATATGAGGAACACTGTTCGTCCGAGGAGATGAAGACATTCAGTCAGAGGCCCATGTCAAAGGAGAATGCCTAGAGATGAACACGCGTACTATCCGAGGAGATGTTCATATGTCCGAGGAGTCCAATATCCTCGGATCCGAAGAAGTTTGACCCGACAGGTGTATGGGAGGTTCAAGTGATCTTTCTGACAAATGTTAAGAGGGAAATGAACCTCGGACACACATGAAGATAACAGGAACAGAGAAATCTCAAGGAGACAGACTTCAACCACCGCATTGAATGCACTGCACCTACCTTCCTGGCCGCATTTATGTGGAGAAGACCCATGAACAGTGCATTCTCAGCTACCGCCACTCACACAAGGCTAAAGGGGGAGTATGATGGGACATGCACTCAAGTGGGCGTCTAGATGATAAACAAGTGGACGGTGAAGATGTAGGAAGGAAGTACTATATAAGAGAAGGGCGCCTCTGATAGAAGGGATCGAAAATCAGAAGTAGAAAAAAGGGTATTCCATTACTGTAACTCCAAGAACTGTAACCCTAGTTCATGAATGAAAAACACCTCTTCGGACATTGCATTTACGTCTGTCCGAGCACATACTAATACAAATTCGCCCACAAACATTGCTGTTTAATACTGTTATTTCATTATTTGCCTAGCTCTTTCACCCACTCTCTACAAATTTATTGTCTTGGGTTCAGTGGGCTCAAAATCCATACCTTCTTGGGCTTGGGCTGCGAAAATTGACCCTACAATTATTATTATTATTATTATTTTGGTGAAACTATACTTTTGGTATCTAATGTTTACCTTGCAAATGTAATTAGTTCCTTTAAGTTTTGAGTGAGTACTATTAGTCCCTGAAATTAAAAAGAAAAAAAAAAAGAGCTAAACTAGTCTTTTTGTCAACTGCTGTTAATGTTATTACTTATATGGCTAACAGAGAAGTGATGTAACATTTTAAAACTAATGTTACATTTTTTATATTAAAATATTACAAAATTAATACTCTCTTTGTGCCTATTCTTTCTCACTGATTTGCAACCATGGAGGCATAGTCTTTTCACATATTTCTCACTTCTTGCCAGGATTATCTCGTTGAATAGAAGCTCTTCTTGATAATATAAACTAAACAATTTCACACTTTTATTTACGCATACCCATTTCACTGAAACACAATTACATTATATATTTATTTTTCCTTACGGGTTCTCCATGTTCTTCTCTTTCACATTGAAACCCATGAAATTCTCTAACCTTCCCCAGCATTTGAATTGTTAATCATTTGGTATAATACAATTCAATTCCAAAGAAACAAATTTCCTCATCTGGGTCATATCTCTATTTAACTCATTCACATTGAAAAGTTCATCAAATATTGTTCATTTTTTTTAAGAGGGTCAATTTTTTAATTTATTATTATATATATTTTGATGGCACAGAAAAAAGACCAGGATATCAAGGTCTTGTAGCTTGAGTTCCATCATCACTGCTTCTCTAGGCTTTGATTATCTATGTAGTTTTGTTGGTGTTATGAATTTCTCTTCGTATCTGTTTTTCGTTGAATAAAATTATTTTATTCATTAGAAACATTCAGATACTTTCTGTTCTTTTTTTCTTTTTTTTCATTTATTATGAAAATAAATAATTTCTTTAATTTTTTATAGTTTGTGAATATGTGCTAACTTGATAACTAATCCCCTTCTCTCTCTCAAACAGTTTCAAAGAAACACAAGAAATCTTATGACTATTCTCCAAAATTGTTATTTGTAAAACCCTATAAACATGGTTGTATCCTAAAGATAAATTTGTAGTAACCCTTTAGCAACTTGCATATGGAGGACAAATATTGTGTAAAGATAATATTCAATTGTACTTTCAAAAGTTAATCATAATTTCAGTTTTCTTGTTGTATTTATTTTGTTATTTCATTATTACTCCTTAAGATTAAATCCCCAACATTGAAATAATAAACCAACAAGGAACGGAGAGGGTGGAAACAGAGGTGAAGCTGATGTTAGAAGGGTTGTGCAGTAAAACTGATGATGAAGTACAAGTGGCTGCGCAAATGAAAAAGGAAGATCAGCAGTTACATGGGCTTGTTATTGGGCTTTCAAGAAGAAAAATAATTTGTGGTTGGGCGGCCCAGTTAAATAGTTTCTGCTTCAACGTTATTTCTGTATGTGAAATTGTTCTGTCATGCGGATTTGTCAAATCGGTGTTCTGTTGGGAGTAAAATAGTATAGGCAAAAATTCAAAATTAACTCTCTAACTTTCAGCCTTTTTTATTTAAGTTCTCTAACTTTTAATTTTGTCATTTTAGTCCTCTAACTTTTAATTATTGTCAATTTGGTATTCTGTTAACCAGTTATCAAGTGTCTCCGTTAAATAAGCAAAACAGCGCCATTTTGGCTCTTTTTTTCTTCTTTTTTTAATTTTTGTAATTAAAAGAAATTAAGAAAAATGTTATTTTTAAAAAAAAACATTTAGGGGAACAACGCGGAGTTAGTAGACTCACCCCAAATATTGAATTTCTTGCCGAGATAGGAGCACCAACTGGTGTAGTTCCTAAGGAGCTTCCTCTGAAACTTGTGCCAAAACGGCGATGTTGAGGGCGTTGATGTTGTCCGGTGTAGGAGAGAGGCGCATCTGAGCGTTAGCGAGGTGGAGAACGAGGTGCTCGCGCTGGTTGCGAACATTGTCGTTTTGGAAGCCGAAGAAAAGGGCGAGCTAGTCCAGGAGGTCCATGTGCGGGGCCCATTGGTTGTGCGGCAGCTTACGAAGGTTGCCAACGGCTCGTAGTTCGGTGGTAATGGCTCAGACATTCGGGAATTCAAGCGATGGGTGCTCTATCTCTCTCTCAAATCTTGGTTTCTCTCTCTCTCAATCTCACCTCATCACTGCTACCACTGCCGACCCAGACTGACTCTCCCTTCTTCCCCCAAAATTCGTAGTTTAGGGATGTGAGCAAAATAACACGATTTGTGTTTTGATTTTAGGTAAGTCATTCCCCTAAATGTTTTTTTTTTTATTTTTAATAACAGTTTTCTTAATTTCTTTTAATTACGAAAATTTATAAAAATAAATAAATAAATAAATAAGCAAAAAGGGCATCGTTTTGCTCATTTAACGGAGACACCTAACAGCTGGTTCACAAAATATCGAATTGACAACAATTGAAAGTTAAAGGACTGAAATGAAAAAACTGAAAGTTAGAGGACTGAAATGAAAAATGCTGAAAGTTAGAGGGCCAATTTTGAATTTTTGCCAAGAGTATATATAGGAGTGTTTGGATACAGCTTATTTTGCTGAACTGAAAAATTATTGCTGAAAGTACTGTAGATAAAAGTAAAAGTTAGTTGAAATAGTATAGTAGAGCCCATAAATAGTACCAAAAAGTGCAATAAACCCATAAATAGTACCAAAAAGTACAATAAACCCATAAATAGTAGTAAAAATAAACTAAATAGTGAAAGACGTAATTTTCATTATTCATTCTAACACAAACGCACACATATTATATAATACTAGTCGCTAACCCGTGCGATGCACGGGATAGTTAAATAAAAGGACAATTAACCAACATCACGTTAAGGTAAAAGAATTAGTGAGAGACTGATTTGCCCACCAAGAATTTAAAAGAAAAAAATATTGATATAATAAAATCTAAGAAATTTAGAAATAGAAAATTGGGTTAATAATATGCATATTATAGACATTTTGCTAGTTAGCGTTTAAAAAAAAAGATCTGTCATAATTAAATAAAATACAATGGGAATAAATATTTAACTTCTATGCTTTTCTATAGTTTAGAAGTATTGTCTAACGTAGAATGTTATTGGGTTGTAAGAAAGATTTTTATAAAATGTTAATACCATATATATATATGCTTATATTGTCAATGTCTCACTGCACTGAAACCTACAAACTAATTTACAATTCTTAAATTAATGAAGCAAAATTCCCAAAAGTTATATATACACACACACTCAAAACTAATATAAACTACAAAGATAAAAACAAATCTTATTTAGTCGTAGTAATAACAATATAAACAATTCAAAACATGGAACATTATCAAATTTATAACACATAATTCCATTATCTTTTACGTTGAATCCAAACAAATAATTAATTGAAATTAATCCAAACAAATAATTAATCAACCAAAAATTAAAGCTTTAATTAAGAAAACAAAAAATCACAGGAACCCAAATAAAAATTCTCAATAAAACAAAAACATATAAGGTAAAGAATTAAGATCAACCTACGAAGACGGAAATACCAAAAACCCCAAAACTTAAAGCTTACAAATTTTATAGAATCCCCTAATTCTACTTCAAAACCAAACAAAACCCTTCAAATTCAAAAAATTTATATATAATACAACAAATAAAAATTTACCACACCTTGGGTTGGAAGACGTAGGTTGCAGTTTTGATTTTTCTCCAAAAAATAGAGATGCTTCATCTGCCATATACAATATAAAATAATTATTAGAATTTCAACCCAAAAACCAAACCCACAAAAACACTATCAAAATATAAAGATTAACCCAAATACTTAGAAGAAAATAAATTCTAAACATAACAAAACAATAAGATAGAATGAAAATTTCAGGCACATATGAAAGCAAATAAAAAAGACAAAACCTACGTTTTTTTATTTTTTATTTACGTGAGCCTCTCTCCTTCTTATTTTTTTTTTTTAAATTTACAGTGAAGTTAAGTTTAGGGTTTTGAGATGGTAATTGCTAGGGTTTTAAGGAGAGAAGAGAGAGTCCTACCAGGAGTCTTAACAATATAAACAATTCAAAACATGGAACATTATCAAATTTATAACACCTAATTCCATTATCTTTTACGTTGAATCCAAACAAATAATTAATTGAAATTAATCCAAACAAATAATTAATCAACCAAAAATCAAAACTTTAATAAAAAAACAAAAAATCACATGAACCCAAATAAAAATTCTCAATAAAGCAAGAACATATAAAAATTTACCACACCTTGGGCTGGAAGACATAGGTTGCAGCTTTGATTTTTCTCCAAAAAATAGAGATGATTCATCTGTCATATACAATATAAAATAATTATTAGAATTTCAACCCAAAAACCAAACCCATAAAAACACTATCAAAATATAGAGATTAACCCAAATACTTAGAAGAAAATCAATTCTAAACATAATAAAACAATAAGATAGAATGAAAATTTCAGGCACATATGAAAGCAAATAGAAAAGACAAAACCTGCGTGTTTTTTTTTTTTTTTTCTTACGTGAGTCTCTCTCCTTCTTATTTTTTTAATCTTAAAGTGAAGTTGAGTTTAGGGTTTTGAGATGGTAATTGCTAGGGTTTTAAAGAGAGAAGAGAGAGTCCTACCAGGAGTCTCTCTCTTTTTTTCTTAATTCTAAAGTTTTTTTTTTTTTTTTGGTGAGTCCTTTTAAAAAAAAAAAAAAAAAATTCTAACGTGTTATGTGAGTTTTTTTTTTTTGAAACCTAAAGTTAGTCATTTTTTTTTTTTAATTCTAACGTGGGGTATCTTAAAAAATTGAAATTTTTTTTGTAATTATTTAATTTTGGTATTTTTATGCAAAAAACGTTGTTTTAGGTCTAGGTGATTTATTTCCTTGTTTTTAGGTTCTTTTAATGTTTTTTAGGTCAAATTTGGTTCCTATTATGGTTAGGTATTAATTAGGACTTATTTTAGAATATATTTTCTTGTCCATCAAGTTTTATGGAGCCCTTAAATAGGCCTCCAAGTTTTTTTTTTTTTTTTTTTTTGAGATCAAAATAGGCCTCCAAGTTTATATACGTTTTTCAATATTATTGATATTAATAAAAATTCAAACTTTTGTCTATTGTTTTTTTGGTGGATTCTATATAAGATATAAAACCTAAAATAAAAAGAATCTAAAATAAAAAGAAAAATAAAATAGTGATGATATGGAAAATTGTGAGAGCTTCAGATGCTTCGGTTTTATATATATATATATATAGATTAGGTATTAGGGATTTCGATGAAACCCTAGTAGTAGTCAGTAAAAAAAATGTCGAGTTCGAGTTCAATGTGGAGGTGGGGGCGAAGGTCGAGAAGGTGCAGATCCAATAATTTATCATTACCGGAAGAGCTGTTGGAAGAGATCGTGTCGTGGCTTCCGGTGAAATCCATACTTCGTTTCAGGTGCGTTAAGAAGTCATGGTCTACTCTTTTTCAAAACCCAAATTTCATTGCCAAACACCTTCACCATCAAACAAAAACAAAAAATCCAAGTATTTTGGTCCAGAGCTCTGACTTAATAGGAGGATATGGCTTCTCCCTGCACCCTTATCCGGATGATAATGATGATGTTGTAGTTGGACGCATTGTGGACCTTTCAAAGGACTTGGGCTTGGTCACAATGCAACAAACTAAAACTATCAACATGTTTAGTTGCATCAATGGTATTATTTGCATTGGTGGTTCCTTCCGTGCCCCTGGCGGCTGCTTCCATTCATTTGTCTTATGGAATCCGGCCATCAGAGAACGTAAGATCATTTCTTATCCCTGGCTTCCTGGTCCTCCTTCCCATTTACTTAAACCATATAACTCTAAAGCATTTTATGCATTTGGTTATGATCAATATTCTAATGACTACAAGGTGGTTAGAATTGTCACTTATAACAAGGATTCTCCACCTACCCAAAAATCACTCTTCACAGACTACTACAATATTTTTCAAGTTTTCTCCCTAAAAGCTCATTCCTGGGCCCCAGTTATTGACACCACTCTTCATCGTTCAAACATTAGTTTGCTTTCTCCTTGTTATGAAGTATACTTTAATGGTGCTCATCATTGGCTCGGTTTCTTTGACAACGGCCACATAAACCAACTCGGGCAGAAATGTGATTGTGAGATAATTCTATCCTTTGACATGAGTCATGAGGTGTTTCGAATAATGAAGTTGCCAGATGAGGTGTTTCGAAAACTAAGGTACCCAGTGGACAATGTTCCAAGTATACAAAGGGTAAAAGATTTTTGTGTGTTCAATGATTGCCTTGCTTTTGTTGTCTATAAGGAGGATACTGTGACAGAGAATTACTTTGATATATGGGTGATGCGTGAATACGGGGTTGAGGATTCTTGGACCAAACAACTTGTTGTACGACCCTTGTTAGGAATTGACAGGCCCCTACAATTTTTCAATAATGGAGTGCTTTTTCTTGCTGGTGACGATGACACGATAGCCTGGTATAACATTAGTTCTAATGAAATTAGGAACCTTCGACTTCCAGAGTTTCCAGAATCATTCATCTCAAAACGAGCTATGGTTTATGTTGAGAGCCTAGTTTCACTCACGGGTGTTTCTCAAAAAAAAAAAATAGTTTCACTCACGGGTGGAAATGTCTTTTAGAGTTATGGTATATGGTTTATGTTTTATTTTTCAATAAGTTATGTGTGATTTAGAGATGATATCATATGGATGATATATTTGTTAAATTTTAATTCTATATTCCTCCTTAATCTTTGTCATTTGTACGTTGATGGATCTGTAAATTGTTGATTTGTCATGCATTGGAATTGTGATGGATTTTTTTTTTTTGGGGGGGGTGGGGTGGGGGAGGGTTTGATTATTATTCTATGTAGAGTGAGAGGAGAGCTAGTTAAGGGTTTGAGTAGATTTTTCTGCAATAACATCTCAGCTATTATTTGCTTTGGTGTCTATTTGTTTTAGGGAATTTCACACAGACTTGGTCTCTTTAGAATAGTGAGGGTCCGTACAACTGGGTAATGTGACAAACTAAGTTTCATACAATTTGAAGGAAACTATGGTTAGTGTTGGTAGATGAATATTAATAGAGAAAATTCCAAGAGGGTATCTCACCTTATTATAGGTTTTGTGGTCTCTTAGCATTTCAATTAGTTGTGAAAGTTCCTGGATGGGTTGACCTCTCCAAGTCCAGCAACCATTCATTGAGAATTCTCCCAAGCTTCGTAAAATCTTTAACTGGTCTTTATTTCTTATACTAGTAGTACTAATTTTGATTTGCCTGCTTCTTCTTTTTTTCTTTTTTTCTTCTTTTTTTATTACTTCCCATATATGATATATGCTCTTTGTTTTGCCAATGCTATTCGTGGATATGAAATTCCTTGGTAATTTTCTGTTAGATCCTAATCTTATCTTTTTCCATATACCCATCTAATCGCATTTGAATTCTTAGAAGGTCAGCTGTAATAACTCAAGCTGAAGTATCTCCTTATTCGCATATTATTGTTTTTTTTTTCTGTCTTTGCCAACTTAAAGTCGGTTTTGCTTTTAACTGACAAAGGCCGTTGCTGACACATTGGATGATTAGGTTGAAACCAAGAAATTAAAACAAGATGAAGTACTATACTTGAAACTGGACAGCCTTAATTAGTTGAGTCAATAATCTGGACAGTTTGCGTTTTATCTGTTGCAGAAAGTATATTGTTACTTTTTTAATGATTTCTCGGGAATGTGGAGTTTCTTCTGGTTAATGACAATGAGGAAATGGTCTTGCATAACATTGGTTATCAAGAAATTAAGAATCTCCAATGCACAGGGTGTCCAAACTAATTCACCCGGATACAATCTGTGGTATATGTAGAGTCTAGTTTCATTCACGGGTGGAAATGTGTAGAGTTATTGTGCCTGAGCTCTTATTTTTTGTGTCAAAAATAATTTTTCAAAAAATTATGCATGATTTGGAGAAATTGATATTGCATCTTTTTTGGATGATGTGTTTGTTAAATTTCAATTCTACATTCCTCTTCAATCTCTGTAATTTGTTGATGGATCAGTAAATTGTTGATTTGTTATGTATTGGAATTGTGATAGAAATTTGGGGGAGGTTTGGTTATTAATTTATGTAGAGTGAGAGCTAGTTTGGGGTTTGAGTAGGGTTTTTTACGATAACATCTCAGCTATTTCTCGTTTTGTTGTCTATTTGTTCTAGGGAAATTTACAAAGACTCATCACTTGAGGTCCGTACCACTGGGTAATATGACAACTTAAGTTTCATATACTTTGATGGAAACCATAGTTACTATGGGTAGATGACTTTATTATATTTATTGTGGTCTCTTAGCATTTCAATGTTGCAAAAGTTCCTAGATGGGTTTTTTGAACCTCAGTGATTGCTAGTTTTTGTGAAATGTTCATGTTGTTGTTGAGCTTTTCACTTACAAATTTAGAATGATAGTTTTTCATGTTCTGGTATTCATCATGATGTGCTTCTTCTAGCCAAGCCACTGGTTTGTGTTCTGTTCAACCTTGTTTCCATGTGGTGGTGTTCTATTTCCATTAAAATAAAGTAATGGGCAGTAGTTGGAGTTCTTAGTATATCGGCGGGGGATTCACCTGATCAATTTTTTAGTTAATTCACTGTACCAAGAGCATTCTACCACTGTCATGACATATATATTCTCAATCCCCTTAACATGAGAGCCATCCTTTCTTTTGAGCAATGGCTTCCATGTTCGAGGTGGAGGCAGCTGCTTGACATTTTGAAGCTTGCAATTCTTTCTTTTCATTGTTTGAAGAGGACGCTCCTCTTGCTTTTCTTTGCCTTTAGCATTGACGCAGGCATTAGGCATACCACTTGTACAGGCAGTTACTTGTATTTTTTAGTATGACAAAACTTAAGTACAGTAGCTTAGGTGCTATTTCTTAAATTTATCTTTTAAGATTTAGCCATGTAACTACTTAATTAAAAAATACACTTCCATCCCATGAGAAAAAATACACACGACAGAATCTTAAAAGAAGAATCTAAAAATCAGCACCTAACTATTATACATAAGTCTTGCTCTTGTTAGTATTATTAGCATCACTCCAACTTTTTTCTCATCAATTTGACTGGATAGTGGGTAATGACGTTTTGAGTTTCAGAAACTTCTCTGTATCTTGACGTCCAAAAAAAAATCTGCACAAGGACAATTATATATGTTTGCATCCTTTTTTGATGATTTTGCATGCAGCACACGCCATAATGTCCGTTTCAGAAGCACAGGAAGACAAATACGAAGTCATAGGTGCCAATTTCCTAATCAAAATTGAGAATCTATATATTGTGTATGGAAACCTCTGCTCGATAATATTTCACTAAGCACTCTTGTATGTATAAGAGGCAACCTAAGAAAATATCACAAACAACTAAGAAAATACGGGGTAATTACCACAAATAACTTGGCTCAAAGAACTTTAATGTTCAAAAATAGCAGGTGGGAAGCCTCGTCATGTTGCATAAATTGTGGCTAAAAACCTGCGGAATAGTTAAAAATAAAGTATAAACAATATTCATGATTGGAGTTCCAAATTTTATAGTACTAGACTCAATTAAATAAAACAAACATCTATCAAACCCTCTGGTTTGAAAACAAGTACCGGTAATTTCTAATAGTGATATGACAGAGTCACAAGAATGGGTTGTTATTTGTGTACTCTAAGAGCCACATAGGGGTGGGTCTCACCTATTATAGGCTCACTTCTATGTTTTATGGAACAAACACCCTCTTGGGGCAATTTTTTCACTGTTTGCCTCTAGCACAACTATTTGATTTTTAGTACAGGATAATTTAGAATTTTTGATACCATGTACAACCTTTTTGAGCTCTCTAGAGTGAGGAGGAGAAGAAAGAGGCAAAATTCTGAAGAGGACAAATACCCCAAGCATACACACTCATATATATATATATATATATCTTTATTATATCCCAAACTTTATTTGAAAAAGAAAAATAATTTTTTTTCCAATATTTATAAGCTATGAAAAAAAAACAAATAAGAAGTGAATTTATTTATTTATTTATTTTTAATCTATGATAGAAATTCTACTTCATTGACGGACTAAGGAGGAGGCCCAAAGGGGCCCAGTCCCCTCTGGGCCTTATGAAAAAAATTAAATTAAATTTAGGCTCCTCTACCAAGTAGCTTGACGCCTTCCCTTTCAAAATGATCAATCCAACCCAATCTTGTCTAGCCCAAACCCATGTAAATTCTTACCCAAAACATTATATATATATATATATATATTAAAAGAATTTTTTAAAAATAACAAATTAAAAACCAATGTTGTTTTGTGTCTTTTATTTTTATTGGTAGATAAATGCATCTTAATATATTTAAAAATAATGATTTTGCGTATTTGTCAAGGTTTATAGTTCGTTAATACTATATGGATACTTATTTGAAGTTTTTTCTATTCCTTATACCCCGATCTCCCCTAATTTGAAATAATAGGTCCGTTTTTATCATACTCTAATTTAATCTAAGTGTATATGTATGAAACTTCCTCTTAAAGATTTGAAATTTTTGACCGAGGAAAAAAATATTATAAAATTATTGTTACCTTTTAGAAGTGTTTGGAGCTCAATTTTAAATTTAGTAATTTATTATTCTTAACAAAATAAGTGTATAAGTAACAAAGTTTGGAAATAATTAGTGTGTGTATATATATAAATTTCATAATTTTATATTATTTCAAGTTAATTTATAAAAATTTTAAAAGCATAAACGATTGCTATATATGGTTTAAAATTCTTATAATTTAATCATTTTATGAGTTTAACAAAAATTGAAGTAAATTATACTATACATAAGTTTTATCTCGTTACTAAAAAAACATCCCATGGGAATTATAGTTAAAATTTTGATTAGGGAAGAATTACAACACAACATATTAATACATATAAAATTTTGATTCATGACCTTAAACCTATGCATAAATTTTCACTTCATTTAAGTCCGGCTCTTTGATGTCCACTCAAAATTGATGGTGTTTTGGAAATAAAATCTTTCTTGATTTATCCAAAAAAATTATTTTATAAGAAAAATAATAAGGAGATGTAAGAGCATTTGCATCAAGTCCATGTAAATATTTTTATCTATTTTAGCATAAGAACTTACTTTTTCTATTTTACATACTCACTTTTAATTAAATAAAAAAAATAAAAAATAAAAAAACCTCAACAATTATCTATCGGCGTAAATGCACTTTTAGTCCCTACATTCTGGCTTTTTTCCATTTTGGTCCCTACATTTTAATTTTACCACTTTTAGTTCCTAAACCAATTAACGCGTGTTATTTTCGTGCTTTCCGTTAGTCAACCGACGGAAATAACTGAGGTGGCAACCGCAGGAAATAAAATATTATAAAAATGCCACATCAGCCATGACACATCAGCATATATACATTCTGGCTTTTTTCCATTTTGGTCCCTACATTTTAATTTTACCACTTTTAGTTCCTAAACCAATTAACGCGTGTTATTTTCGTGCTTTCCGTTAGTCAACCGACGGAAATAACTGAGGTGGCAACCGCAGGAAATAAAATATTATAAAAATGCCACATCAGCCATGACACATCAGCATATAAATTTAAAAAATTAATTTATTAATTTTAACTAAATAAAAAAAATCAAAACAGAATTAAAAATCAAAATTCACCTGAATTAAGATTTAAAGATTAAGAAAAAAAAAACTTGTAGTAACTTTCTCAATTTTTCTTAAATTTTCTTGTCAACCAAACACAAAATCATCAATAAACACTAAACTCAGACACAATGCCAAACTCATTTTTCATTTTCCTAGATCTCTCTCTCCCTCTCCCTCTCGGGTCAAACTCCTCTCTTGGCTTTCTCTTATTTCTTTTTCTCCGAAGGTCCTCTCCATTGAGTGCCTTAATGGTACTTCCACTGCTGACGAGTGGACCGGCGATTGTTCAAGTCATTCTGGGCAGATCCGAGGTCGATTCCTTCGTCTTTAATGGCCCCTACTCTTGATGTTGGTGGTGGGTCGAGTTTGGTGGCTATGAATCGTGAGTTAAGGACATGTAGCAGCAATGGGCTGTCGTGGGCTTGGTGGGTTAGGCCGTGGGCTACCGCGAATCTAGTTTTGGCTAGATTCGTGACTTTTGGCTGATTTGGGTTGCTGGGTTATGATGTGGTGGTGGTCGGCGGTGGTGTGGTTGGTGGGTTTGTGGTGGTGGTTTTCTAGGTAGATCTAGGTTTTCTAAGTCTGGATCGGCTACTGCTACTACTTTTGCTGTGTTGTAATTGTGAACAAGGGTCATAATAATCTTTGTACCACCACATCTGAAATGGGATCGCAATTCGCAAGTAGTAGTGAACACCCCATTGACCCTTGTAAAAGGGACGGATGAAGATTGAAGGGAGAGAGTGAGTTCAATGACATTGACATTGGAAGATGAGATGAGATTAATATATAATATACTAAACTTTCCTTTTTATAATATCTTTGAAATAAACTGGTTTTGATTGAGTTTTTGGGTTTTTGAGTGTTTGAAACTTCTAGGTTTTCTTTGATTTTATGATTTTGGGTATGAATCTTTGGGGAAGAACGAGAAAAACTTATGGGTTTTCAGCATGGGTCTTTCAGCATTGGTCTTTGTTCTCTTCTTAAATTTTATTGTATTATTGATTTGATTTTAAGTGGGAAAGGAAGTTCATTCAATGGGTTTAATTTTGAATTCGTGTTCTTAAGTTTGATTTTATGGGTTTGTGTTCTTGTGTTCATAGGCATTTGATTTTATTGTTTTTAATCTTGTTTTTTCTTTTTTTATTTAGTTAAAATTGACAAATTATTTTAAAAAAATTAGATGCTGATGTGGCATTTTTTATAATATTTTAATTCCTCCGGCTGCCACCTCAGCTATTTCCGTCGGTTGACTGACGAAAATGATGAAAATAACACGCGTTAATTGGTTTAGGGACTAAAAGTGGTAAAATTAAAATGTAGGGACCAAAATAAATAAATAAAAGCCAAAATGTAGAGATTAAAAGTGCATTTACGCTTTATCTATTTTACACTACATTTAATTAAAATATTATTTCTTAATAAATTTTTTTATTATTTTCCGAAATCATATCTCCCTCTCTTTTCAACCAAAAAGTCAAAAACCACATCTCTCAGTCTCTCTCTTCGAAATCACTCTCTTCTTCCTTTCTAAACCTAAGACTCTCTCTCTCTCCTCCCCCATAACCAATTCACCCATTGCACAAATCCTCCATAACCAATCGACAATTCTAGGTTCTCCCACAGACTGATGAGCCCGCATAATCACTATTCTCACTCATGGTGGTCCAATCATCGTCCTACCCCGCCATCACAAATCAACCCAAAACATATCAGCAACTAGATCCGCAAAAACCTAAGGACCCGATCCACCAACAGGATTGATCAACGACCTTAGGCGACGATTCCAAGTCTCACCAACACACCAACAAGCCCATATCATCATCGTACTCACTTATGGTGGTCAACAAGTTTATTAGTGGAGAGAGAGAGAGAGAGAGAGAGAGAGAGATGGAGAAAAAGTGAAGGGAAGAGAGAAAGCAAATCTGGCATGGGACAATGGAAGAAAAAAATAATAAAATTCAAAGCTACATTAGCCATGTAAAATGAGTAAATTTTACATTTTTTTTTTATTATACACCCACTGATATGAGTGCTCTAATTACTATAAATTGAATTATGAATAGTAATATTACTCAAACTATTATGAACAGTAATATTACTTGAACTATCAAATATATATTTAGAATGGCTTAATTTTAGGAAATTGTCCTGCTCTTTAATTTCTCTTATCACACTATCAATCCCTTTAAGGATACTCAAGTGATGAGTTCAATGGACCTGTCATAAACCTAGAGCTGTTAAGTTTCATCCAAACAAAGATTGTCAATGGGTTGGGTTCGGCTAGCCCTACCCATTTCTACTTGGCCCATGGGCCTAATAGGCTAGGCATAGTGGCTTGTTGACCAGTTAATGGGCTAGGTCGGTTGGGTCGAAAGGGAAAACCCTAGCCCATGACCTTGCCCATGACAATGTCCATTTTGGTTTTAGCGGCTGGACATAATGGCAATGACCAAGAGCTTGGGTTAGCATCTTATTTTACTAGTATTCATTTATAAGAAATGAATCAATTTTTTTTATGGGAATAATCAAAATTTATTTTTAAGGAAAGAATCAAATAATTTAAAACTTATTTAAATTGGATAATATTATTCAATATTTGCTAAAAATTAGTTTGATTTGATGGGATAAATTTATTTGTAATTTCAAGTATATTTTTATTAATGAAATATGTTTTATTAAAAAAAATTGTAATAGCTGTGGGCAAATCAACAAAAGGTAGAGTTTTACGAGGAGGGACGGGGCTTTGTGGGGCCTTAAGGGGCAGGGATAGGGTAAGAAAATTTTCCCCGTCATGCGATGCAGGGCGGGGCTGGGGCAAAGACCCCATCCTTCGGCCCCGCCCAGCCCCATTGTCATCCCTAAATATTTTTCAAGTTCAATCTCCTATGCTCTCAACTCCCCACCCGAATAATTTTATTGTGAATTTTGAGTTAACAGGCTAGGCCAATAGGCAGAGTTAATGGGGTTGCCCACCATTTGTCCATAGGCATCAGCCCACAACCTAATCCACTGGGCTATCGGACTACCCATGAGTCTTAATTTGCATTCAGTTTATCTTATTTTTCATCTTTTCAAATTGCATTCAGCCTATTCTTTCTCCTCATTAATCATGCTTAGATGAAGTGGGGTTCTGTTGGAATTCCAGAATGGTGTCACCTTTCTATAACGAATAGGTCCATTTTTGAATGAGTGAGAGACACTCTGGGATCATAATATGGTGGTTTTGCATGCTTTGATTTTGCAGCAAGGTACATACATTTATGGTACGTTTGGTACACTGAATGAGGATTACGACAGGAATTGTAATCTTTATTACTAGTAATAAAGTGTGTTGTAACGTAATAACTAAACATATTCATTAGTTTGGTTGTAACTTATAACATTAGAATGAAACTTAACATTTATTTTAGGAAATATCTTACTCATACAATTATATTTCATTAAAAATTGTTATTTTTAAATTTAAGAGAGATATGTGCTATTTTTTATGATTTTTTATTTTTATAATTGTTAGATGCATATGGAAAGTTTGTTTATTTGGAAATATATTAAGTATAAAAATTATACCACTTACTAAGGAATAACTAATACCACCTGTGGGGCCTAAATAATCTGGCAACCCCGGCCCTTCTCATATTCGGCCCAGGGCCCATGCCGAGGAGGAAGAAGAGCCCAAGGAAGGGGTGTGAAGGTCTGAACAGCCCAGAACCCTGCCGAGGATCATCCTGTCCTCGACCATCCGAGACCGACACGTCAGCCATAACAGCATGGCGGGAGAACACGCCCGGAATGAGCTGTCACCTCCACACTAAATACGCTCACCTAATCCCACAGCCGCATTGATGGGGATGTGACCGCTGGACAGGACTGCCTTGGTTGTTGCAACTCACAGGAGCACTGGGAAAGTGGCTGATGGGACGGGCGGTCAGAAAAAAGGTGCATGCGTGATCAACAAGTGGAAGAAGGAAGTGGTGAGAAGAAGGGACGATATATAGAGGAAGAAAGAAAGAAAGAGGGGGGATTTTTCCCCAGAAGGAGCCCCCAGAAGCAAGGCTACCATGAAGTTCCTCGAACCGATGCCGAGGACAGATTTTGGAGGATAATCTTGGCCGTCCGGTCCCCAACGAACACTACACTGCACGTTGCCTGCTTGTTAGGGCCTAGTTCTTCGACCCACTCTCTACAAATTCATTGTAATGGGCTAACTGGGCTTGAGTCCACTCTCTCAAAAGCAGAAGTGCTCAAAACCCGGTCCCTACAATTGGCGCCGTCTGTGGGAAGAACTTGTGCACTAGCAGGCGCAACGGACAGTCGTTCCTAGATGGCTAGTTCGCGAAAGGTCAATAATGGCGCGTTTGTAAAAAAAAAAATGATTGCAGAAAAAGTAGAAGGTTCAAAGAAAACGTAAAGAGAACAAATGTTGCAGCATTTTATTAATAAAAGGGAAATGCAAGATACAAACAGAGGCTCAGACAGGCTTGTTTTAAAGCCAACTATACAAATAGAGGCCTAAACGGACTTGTTCTAAAGCTAACCCTAAAAGAGAAGGGGCTGAGGCAGGCTTGCTTCAAGGCCACCAATAACCCCCGGGCCGGTATGGATGGTACCGGCAAGAAGAGAGGAGCAGATGCAAAGACGCCCGGCGGCCCTGCCCCATGATGTTCTCTTGATGCTCCTCCAGCCTCCCAATGCTTGAACATTGGAGACGGCAACACTTGGACACCAAGCATGACGTAATCTTGCAAGCCTCCACCGGCGGATAAGCTGGGAGCAAGGCACCACCGGCCTGAAGGACAGGCATGGACGCGCACCGGAGAAAGACGTTATGTGCGTCATGGACCTCCCTCCTAACCACCAGGCACGATACCACCAACATGACGCCCAAACCTCGCCGCGCCGGAGGTTTGACGCGAACCACAACCGTAGTGGTTCTCAACCGAAAGAGGAGGAGGACCCTGAGCTTGCTTGCCCCCGCCCTCATCCAAAGCCATCCTGTTGGACTGGAGGATTTGTGAAGTGTGGAAGGACGATTCCCCCAGAAGGCCTTATATAGAGGGCGGAGATTGATGGGAATTGGTCCATCCGGAGCTCAAAGAAAGAGTCATCAACGACATTAATCCTAACCGAATTCCAAAGAAGTCTACAATCGCTGGATCTGTATTAATCCACGAGGATATTAATAAGGGCGCGCCTCGCACACCGAAGCGTCAAGCGCGGAACGCGGACAGTCAGGGGACGCCTCGTAATCCAAGAAGTCGGAAAGTTGGAGTGAAGAGGGGGCTGCTGCCACGTGTGAGAATAGAAGCCCGAGCCAACCCTACCTGGGGCAGCGCGGGGCCAAGAGTCCAGTCCGACGAATAGCCCATCCTCGGCGGGGCAAGGCCGAGGCCGTCATCACGCTAAAAATAAGCTCCTGACGCTGAGGGCAAATCCCTTCACCCCAAGCAAGGAGTACCTGGGTACTAGATTGAACCTAGGTCTTGCATGGTCCAAGGACTCAAACCTAAGGGGAAACTAGCTACTTACAGACGAATACAAGCGTTAGACTGAACCAAGGCCTTGCATGGTCCTCGAACTCAAGCCTCTGAGGAAACTAACCACAGCAAGGAGTACCTGGGTACTAGACTGAACCTAGGTCTTGCATGGTCCAAGGACTCAAACCTAAGGGGAAACTAGCTACTTACAGATGAATACAAGCGTTAGACTAAACCAAGGCCTTGCATAGTCCTCGGACTCAAGCCTCTGGGGAAGCTAACAACGGCAAGGAATACCTGGGTGCTAGGCTGAGCTAAGGTCTTCCGTGGTCCTCGGACCCAAACCTTCGGTGAAACTAGTTACTTACAGAAGAACACCTGGGTACTAGACTGAGTCAAGGTCTTCCGCGGTCCTTGGACCCAAACCTTCAGCGAAACTAGTTACTTACAGAAGAACACCTGGGTACTAGACTGAACCTAGGTCTTGCATGGTCCAAGGACTCAAACCTAAGGGGAAACTAGCTACTTACAGATGAATACAAGCGTTAGACTGAACCAAGGCCTTGCATGGTCTTCGGACTCAAGCCTCTGGGAAAACTAACCACAGCAAGAAGTACCTGGGTACTAGACTGAACCTAGGTCTTGCATGGTCCAAGGACTCAAACCTAAGGGGAAACTAGCTACTTACAGATGAATACAAGCGTTAGACTGAACCAAGGCCTTGCATGGTCCTCGAACTCAAGCCTCTGGGGAAACTAACCACAGCAAGGAGTACCTGGGTACTAGACTAAACCTAGGTCTTGCATGGTCCAAGGACTCAAACCTAAGGGGAAACTAGCTACTTACAGATGAATACAAGCGTTAGACTGAACCAAGGCCTTGCATGGTCCTCGGACTCAAGCCTTTGGGAAAACTAACCACAGCAAGGAGTACCTGGGTACTAGACTGAACCTAGGTCTTGCATGGTCCAAGGACTCAAACCTAAGGGGAAACTAGCTACTTACAGATGAATACAAGCGTTAGACTGAACCAAGGCCTTGCATGGTCCTCGAACTCAAGCCTCTGGGGAAACTAACCACAGCAAGGAGTACCTGGGTACTAGACTAAACCTAGGTCTTGCATGGTCCAAGGACTCAAACCTAAGGGGAAACTAGCTACTTACAGATGAATACAAGCGTTAGACTGAACCAAGGCCTTGCATGGTCCTCGGACTCAAGCCTCTGGGAAAACTAACCACAGCAAGGAGTACCTGGGTACTAGACTGAACCTAGGTCTTGCATGGTCTAAGGACTCAAACCTAAGGGGAAACTAGCTACTTACAGATGAATACAAGCGTTAGACTGAACCAAGGCCTTGCATGGTCCTCGGACTCAAGCCTCTGGGAAAACTAACCACAGCAAGGAGTACCTGGGTACTAGACTGAACCTAGGTCTTGCATGGTCCAAGGACTCAAACCTAAGGGGAAACTAGCTACTTACAGATGAATACAAGTGTTAGACTGAACCAAGGCCTTGCATGGTCCTCGGACTCAAGCCTCGGGGGAAACTAACCACAGCACGGAGTACCTAGGTACTAGACTGAACCTAGGTCTTGCATGGTCCAAGGACTCAAACCTAAGGGGAAACTAGCTACTTACAGACGAATACAAGCGTTAGACTGAACCAAGGCCTTACATGGTCCTCGGACTCAAGCCTCTGGGGAAACTAACCGCAGCAAGGAGTACCTGGGTACTAGACTGAACCTAGGTCTTGCATGGTCCAAGGACTCAAACCTAAGGGGAAACTAGCTACTTACAGACGAATACAAGCGTTCAACTGAACCAAGGCCTTGCATGGTCCTCGGACTCAAGCCTCTGGGGAAACTAACCGCAGCAAGGAGTACCTGGGTACTAAACTGAACCTAGGTCTTGCATGGTCCAAGGACTCAAACCTATGGGGAAACCAGCTACTTACAGAGGAACAAAAGACCTAGACGCAACCAAGGCATTGTGCGAAACATCAAAGTATAACGAGTAAAAGGAAACATCATCCGAGGAACTAAAACAAACAACTGAATATATTATAAAGGGAAAGTACATAGTCTCGTTACAATGTCGCCAAGACAAAAGGCGAAGTAAAAAAAAAAGAAAGGAAAAAACAAAGCAAACAACAGCAACATCAGAATGGCCCAGGCCGTAAGAATGGGATAGCCCGACAAGGCGGTCTACTCCCCCAACTCGGTAGACGGCTTGTCCTGAGAAGTCTGCTGGAGGGCTTCTACTGGCGCCTCGGGACTATGGGTCGGAGGGGCTACTTCTGAGGGGCCTTCCTCAGCAAGAGGGATCTGGGAGGCGACGAGTGTGGCTTGGGAGTCAGTAGGAGGCTCCACCACATCCTGGGGCACCTCTTGACTACCAGCTTCCACCCCTTCAACGGGCTTATCAGCTGAAGTAGAGTCCTCGGCAGCATTGGTCTGGCCCTCATCTGTCGCTTGTAAAGCGGAACCAGCCTCGGGAGCAACGAAGGCCACCTCTCGGATAGCAGAAGGGTAATACACCCTCTCGGCCCTCCTAAGGTCGGACGAGGCCTCGACCCCCGCTTGGTTAAGGGCCTCTTCCCAGGTCTCAGAGCAGAAGCGCCTGCACACTTCAAGAATTTGCGCCTTAAGGGCAGCCTCAGTCTTAGCCACCCCCTCTGCAAAGGCCTCTTCCTCCACTTGCTCTACGGAGCGCTCAGCATCTACTCTTGCAAACACGGCCTCGTCTTTGGCCCTCACGGCCTCGTCCTTGGCGTACTCGACAACGCCTCTCTCCACCACGGCCTCGGCCAGCTTTTTCTTTAGGTTGGCAGCATCCTCTTTTGCAACCTACAGCTGGCCTTTGACATCCCGCAGGCGCCCTGCCTGGTCCTCGGCATGCTTCAGGGCGCCGGCCAGGTCGGATGCCGCCTTGTCTCTAGCCCTCGTCATCTCCTCCAAGCCCTCCACTGCCTTCTTGAGGTCTGCCTCGGATTTCTTAAGAGTTCCCGCGGCACTCAGGTACTTATGGCGCTCCTGATCCAGAGCCTTGCTCTGGTTGTCGGCCTCCTCGCCCAGCCTAAAGGCTGCCTGGATAGCCTGCAAATCGAAACCAAAGCACCGTATAATAAGTACTAGGCAGTAAGATCCAAAAAAAAAAAAAAAAAACAAGTGTCAGAAGGCTTACCATGCCCAGGTACCTCTTGAAGTTGCGGGCTACTTTTTGCCTCCTCATGCCCCCCAACTCAGCCATATCGACGGGAAGGAGGAGGGACCTCTCCAGGGCATCGGCCACGCGAGCCCCCTCACCCCCTCGGAAGTCCCTAAGAGTGGCGTCGTCCATTAGAGCCTTGCTCTGGTTGTCGGCCTCCTCGCCCAGCCTAAAGGCTGCCTGGATAGCCTGCAAACCGAAACCAAAGCACCGTATAATAAGTACTAGGCAATAAGATCCAAAAAAAAAAAAAAGAACAAGTGTCAGAAGGCTTACCATGCCCAGGTACCTCTTGAAGTTGCGGGCTACTTTTTGCCTCCTCATGCCCCCCAACTCAGCCATATCGACGGGAATGAGGAGGGACCTCTCCAGGGCATCGGCCACGCGAGCCCCCTCACCCCCTCGGAAGTCCCTAAGAGTGGCGTCGTCCATCAGGGGCTTCCCGTAAAGCATGGGAGCGGGCAGCCAGGCCTGGGGCTCGGACACCTGGACGACCTCTTTCCCCTTGTCCTGACCACCAATCCTCAGCTGCTTAGAGGGTCGGCGAGCTTCACCTTCTTCCTGGGAGGAACGAGCCTTTCCCCCATCCACTAGCTCTTTATCCTTAGAAGACCTCTTCCTCTTCGGATCAGAGGACTCGAGTCGAGGATCCGAGACGGGCGGAATGGTGGATGACCTGGTCTGTGCAGGTAAAGGCTTAGGTGGGGCAGGAGGAAGCTTGGACCTAGACGAAGGGGGCTCGGGTTGCTTCTCCTTCGGCGCGCCCTTCCCCTTCTTGCCCTCGAGCAAGTCCAGTAAGTTGGTTTGGGGCTGTCTCCTGGAACCCATCTCGACCTGGGTACTAACCTTTGGAGGCTGAAGATCGGCTTCGGACAAGTGGGGATCCCCCAAATCACCAGAAGGATCCTCGGACAGATAGGCCTGGTCGAACGCAGCAAACTCGTCCTCGGACGAACTCAGATCCACCACCTCTCTCTCTTCTTCCAAATCCTCTCCCTCGGCATCCGCGGCTCGATGGGACGAGGAGGAACCAGCCAACGGGATGCCCTCCGGGATGGATGACCCCTTAGAAAACAAAAACCCGTGCTCCACCACGGTGATTTGCCTAAGCCGAGGGTCACGAGCCCTGATCACGTGCTTCGGGACTGGAAACACCTTCTGGGCCGGATCGCACTCGAGGATTTTGGGAGCAGCCCTGACTTGGTTATCAGCCTCGTTCAGAAAAATCTCCGCCCTAAGAACGGTTTGCAGGTCTTCCTTGTTAACCAGGTTAAAATGGCGCGTGAAGGCGTGCGGATCTGTAGAGAGAAAAACAAACTCCTGTCATCAGCCGAACAAAACAGGTTCACAACAAAGCAAAGAGAAAAAAGTTAAACCCTCCCCTACTCCGAGTACCCTACCTGGTTCTCCCTCTGTTGTCGGACAATGGAGACCATCGTGTCATTCCCCTGACACGATGAGAAAATCGAGGTTCAACCCCTTGCTAGAGTCGGGGAGACACTGGATTAGACGAACTCTATCGTCCCTCGTCTTCATATAGTACGTTTTGCCCTTCAGGTGTTGGAGGTTATAGCACCAGTTTACATCATGGTGGGTTAACCGCAGCCCCAACTTCTCATTCAAGGTGTCTATGCACCCTAGTATCCTAAACATGTTAACAGCGCACTGGGTGGGAGCTAACCGAAAATGCCTAAGGTAGCCACTCGTTACCGGCCTTATCGGGATTCTCACGCCTCCCTCTAAGAAGGCTACTATGGGGATCACAACTTCACCCTCGTTCCTCCTAAGGTACCACTCCTCTTCCTCGTAGTACCTCAAGCCCACATTACGAGGTATCCCATGATCAGCAATGAATTTCTCCATCGCCTCCTCCAACTCAACTAATCTCTTAAATTTACCCATCCCCAACAACGACTAAAGGACTCGAGAAAGAGCGAAGAGAAGAAAGGAATCAGAGAAAAGTCTGTGCTACAGAGAGAAGAAGACTTACAGGAATGAGGAAAACCTCCTCGGACAGGCTTTTTATGCTGGAAAGGAACGCTGGTTGATGTAGAGATTTGACCGGATTCAGAGGGATCTCAAGTGCACAAATGAGGAGACAAAGCGATTCAAACAAGCATTTATACTCTCTGTTAAAGATAATCATGCAAAGTTTCCCGCTCATAAAAGCAGGAAATCCCCACCGACCGATTAGCATCACACCGTTGAACGTGGGGAGTATAGAGCCGCCAGAATTTAATGCGGGCGTTTAATGCGGGTGCGCACCGCATATCGAGGCGCCAGAAACGTGCGTTGGGCAGACGGAAAGACTCTAACGCTGACGTAGGCCACGGAGGGATGAGTTATGACGAAGGGCCGAGGAAATCAAAATCCTCCTCCCCGTCCAAGGAGCCGGACAGCAGCATTTCGAGGGGCTATTGTGGGGCCTAAATAATCTAGCAACCCCGGCCCTTCTCGTATTCGGCCCAAGGCCCATGCCGAGGAGGAAGAAGAGCCTAAGGAAGGGGTGTGAAGGTCTGAACAGCCCAGAACCCTACCGAGGATCATCCTGTCCTCGGCCATCCAAGACCGACACGTCAGCCATAACAGCATGGCGGGGGAACACGCCCGGAATGAGCTGTCACCTCCACACTAAATACGCTCACCTAATCCCACAGCCGCATTAATAGGGATGTGACCGCTGGACAGGACTGCCTTGGTTGTTGCAACTCACAAGAGCACTGGGAAAGTGGCTGATGGGATGGGCGGTCAGAAAAAAGGTGCATGCGTGATCAACAAGTGGAAGAAGGAAGTGGTGAGAAGAAGGGACGACATATAGAGGAAGAAAGAAAGAGAGAGGGGGGATTTTTCCCCAGAAGGAGCCCCCAGAAGCAAGGCTACCATGAAGCTCCTCGGACCGGTGCCGAGGACAGATTTTGGAGGATAATCTTGGTCGTCCGGTCCCCAACGAACACTACACGGCACGTTGCCCGCTTGTTAGGGCCTAGTTCTTCGACCCACTCTCTACAAATTCATTATAAGGGCTAACTGGGCTTGAGTCCACTCTCTCAAAAGCAGAAGTGCTCAAAACCTGGTCCCTGCACCACCTTTTAAAGAGGAATAGTTATTCCTCATTTTGAAGAATAGCTATTCATAAGGAATGACTATTCATTGTAATAAAAACATAACCAAACTAAAGAATAAATAAATCATAGGAATAACTATTACATTACAATGCCTATTACAGTCTACCAAACATGCCTTTAATTTGTGCATAGTTCATGTTTTAGCTCTTTTTTTTTTTTTTTTGGCATCAAAAACTAATTTTCTTGATACAAAATTTTGTTTTTTTGTGTTTAGTGGTCCTCATGTAGAGATTGACATGAGGTTTGGGGTGATTGATGGCTATGATGCCATTTTCCTTAGTCCCCATAAGTTTCTTGACGGGCCCGGATAACCTAAGAAAGGTCCTCTATGGGAAAAAAATACACCCTGTTACAAGTGTATGTTTCTCTCCTCTCACAACTGGTGAGAGTCGTGAGACCCACCAGCTGTGGGTCCCACCAGCCATTGAGAGGGAGAAAGCATACACCTGTAAGAGCATCCACATTGGTGGTGTTAAATAACTATATTGTTATTTTTAGCACCACCAAATACCAAAATGTGTCTTACAATGGTGGAGCCAAAGTTATATTATTTGGCTCCACAGCTACAGTGCACAGCTACTTTTGGCTGTACACAATAACTGAAAGGTATTTTAAAAAAAAAAAAAA
This sequence comes from Quercus aquifolioides, assembly GCA_019022515.1. NCBI lineage: Eukaryota > Viridiplantae > Streptophyta > Magnoliopsida > Fagales > Fagaceae > Quercus > Quercus aquifolioides. Next base: position 14,418,528 of record CM032334.1, on the reverse strand, counting down.
ATTGTGCGTTCACGCTACTTTTGATTATTTTACTAATTTTTATTCTTTCTTTATTCTTTTTTTTTCTTCTTCCTCACTCCCTCTCCATCTACTTCTCTCTTCCTCAAGGCCGATCTGCACGAGCCCAACCGCCACAGACCCATCGCTGCCGACCCATGCTTCAATTAGCCATTGCGTCATCAGAGCTTGAGATTGTGGCTTCCTCTGCATCATCTTCGCTTTCTCAGCCCTCTCTTCTCTGTTCCAAGCACTCATAGAGTCACAGGTCAGTATTTTACTTTGCTTAAATTTTGTCACTCTCTCATTTATCACTTTTGCTTTGTAAAATTTTGAACATTATCTGAATTCTTACCAACTTTTCTCAACTGGGAATTTGTAGTTTGGCTGGTAATTGAGTGTTGCTCTTGTTTTTGAGCTATGCAAACTCCCAGTTGTATGCTATTGTGGAGTTTTGTTATTGCCTACAATATGTTCGTTGAAATGCTTTCTTGGGTCTTGAATAGGTTCTTGTCATTAAATATACAAAAAATTTCTCTCTTGGGGTTTAAAGTTGTTGAATGGAATTTATCTGTGGAACTATGACAACACACTGTATCTTTTCTCATATTTTTGTTGTCTAGAATGATCATGTTTTAACTTCCATAGCATTTTGCTGCAACTGTTGTGAAGGAGGATGACTAACTTCCAAGATTACTTCTGGACAATGGAGACAATTGTTTTAGTAAAAAAAAAAAAAATTGTATATATATAATTTGGGTTTAAAAAAATAATGTTGTTACATTACCATGACCATTGTGAAATTTTTTTAGTCTAAAAAAAATTGTATATATATAATTTGAGGTTAAAACAAAATATTATTGTTACACTAGCTGATTATTTGCTATCATGACGATTGAGAAATTGTTTTAGTAAAAAAAAAAATTGTATAAGTATAATTTGGGGTTAAAAAAATTACTTGTTACACTAGACAATTATTTGCTGTCATGTGGCGGCAGCAACAATGGCAGCGGTGGTGGCGGCGGCTTCAGTGGTAGCGGTTGTAGTGGTTATGATTGTTGTTTATTGTAGTGGATATATTATTTTATTGTAGTAGATATATTATTTTATTGTGATATTTATATTATTTTATTGTGGCAGCGGTAGCGGTTGCGGTGGTTGTGATTGTTGTTTATTGTAGTAGATATATTATTTTATTGTAATGGATATATTATTTTATTGTGATATTTATATTATTTTATTGCGTTGAAAGCTAAAATAAATCCCCGATACTGGATGTTTTGTAAAATGAGTAGGTAAAATAGATAAAGCAGTTTTTTGTGGTGCCAAATAGTTAAAAAAAAAAATAGCTCCACCAATGTGAATGCTGTAATAGGGTATACTTCCTCCTAAAAAGACTGTTTTTCAAGATTTTTCATTAGACTGGAGGAAGTCAAAAATTTTAAATTTTTGTTCAATCTTCCCTCATTTTTGCAGCAACTAGTCAACCCAAAAAAATAAAATCAAACCAAATCCAAAATTTTGAGTAATATACAGAAGATTTCACGTTGATGACAAAAACAGAGAAATTAAGAAACTACCAAATCGTATGTAGAGATGAATTACCTGCAACTAGGGGTGTCAATGTTCAACCCAACCCGCGAACACGACATGAACCCGACACGAGTTTTTATGGGTTAGGGTTGGGCCTTAATGGGTTTGGGTCATAAACGGGTCGACCCAAAAGCAACACGAAAAGAAACGTGTCATAGGCGGGTCAACCCACGTAACCCGCAATAGACACGTTTGACACGCCAATTTATTTGTGTCAACCCGAAATGACCTACTTAACACAACCCGTTTAACTAGTATAACAAATAAATATTCATTTTATTTTAGATTTGTCAAATACCTTTTATATCCAATATTTTTTTTTTTTAAAGAAAAGTGAGTAATTACAAAAACTTGTAAGTGATGTAATTGGAAATTGAAACTTTACCAATACTAGATCTTTAAACTCTATAAATCCTAAATCTCTAAACCTTCTTATAAATATCTTTTTTTTTTTCCTCCAATTGTACTACTCACTCTACTATCTTATAGACTTACACCCAATTCTCAAACTCAAAGTCTCAAACCGGTGATTGCTCTCTCTCTCTAATGTGTTTAGTGAATTTTAGAATTAAAAAAAAAAACCGTTTTCTTGGTGTTTCAAAATTCTGTAGTAATTTTTTCTGCATAATATTTTTGTTCTATAAACTTTGAACCCATGTGCCATTATTAATATATGAGATATATTAATTGTTGATTAAGGCCATGATTGTAGCTTTTGTCTTGTGCCGTGTTTTTTTTTTTTTTTTGTGTATTAGTGTTGGACACCATCTACATATCTTGCAAGAGGGTTTATTAAGATAGTTTATAAACTAGATCTAATGGGTATTGCTTTTAAAACTGCTGAGGCATGATCATATTTTGTAACTTCTAATACTTATATGTATATTTTTGGCATAGAACTTGCACAAATGAAATTGGATGAGCTTGTGGAAGATGTTATGAATTTGGACATCAACAAAGAATCTATGGATAATAATCATAGTCATAGTCAGGATTAGTCTACTGTTTGCTCAAATTCTTTCAATATTGATACTTTGTATTTGGCGAGTTCCAAGGATATTATATTTTTGTTGAACTATGTTATTTCATTTTTGTTAAACTATATTATTTTGAATTTGGGTTGAAGTGTATGCACTTCTTTTAGAGTGTAAAGAACTTATTTCTAGATGAAGATCATATTTTTGTTTAACTATATTATTTTGAATGTGAGTTGAAGATTTGAAGTGTATGCATTGCTTTTGGGATGTAAATAAAATGATTTCTAGATGAATGTTATATTTAATATTATGTAGGTTGAAATGAGTTGTGTTACATTCGTGTCAACCCAACACGACTCATTTATTAAGTGTGTTAAATAGGTTGGGTCAGGTCAACCCGCCTTATTAACCGGTCGGGTTAGGGTTGAAGGATCTTGACACGATTATTAAATGGGTCGGGTTAGGGTTGAGCCATTTAGTCGAATACCCCTACCTTGACACGACACGAATCCGACACGCTAACCCGAATTGACACCCCTACCTGCAACAAGGCAACAACCCCTCTTTGAAAGGAAGAAGAAAGAAGCGGAGAACGTGAGGCAGAAGAAAAGGAGAATGCACCATCTACCCGTAACTGGTATCCATTAAAATTAAATAAATGATCATCACTCCCCTATAATCCCTTGAGATTTGAGCCTTTAAAATTTTACTCCTTTAGCAAGTGGTTTTTTTTTTTTTCAATCCTTAAGAAAACCTTAAAACCGAAAAACAAAAACAAAAACAACTTGGATCGGGTTGATATGAATTCATCAATTGGGTCAGTCTATTTCTTTGGTCTCTGCTGGGCCTTATCAATGTCAATATGAGTAGCCCAGTGGCCTTAGCTTTCCTAAACCCAACAAATATTTTTCTTCTTTCACGCCCTAAAAAGAAAACAATCGAAAAACCCTAATATCTCAGAATTCAGAACACCAAAACCTTTTCTTCTTCGATTACAGATTCAGTTGTCGATCGGAGGTACATACTGTTATCAAATTTTGGTCCTTATTTTTTTATTTTCTGAATATTTGACATTTGTTATCTCTCTGTTTGGTTTATGAGAAAACTTCTCCAAGTTTCAAACTTCCGCTTAATTAATCCCAGCACAACAACTATCTTAGCCAGGGGCAGCCCTAGACATTTTGGGGCCTAAGGCGAGAACTAAAAATGTATGTGTATGTGTATGTGTATTTATGTATGTGTATGTGTATGTTTATGTTTATGTGTGTATGTGTATGTTTATGTTTATGTGTATGTGCATGTGAGTTTATGTTTATGTTCATTTATGTTTATGTATGTTTATGTATATGTGTATGTTTATGTATGTGTGTATGTTTATGTATGTGTATGTGTATGAGTGTGTATGTGTATGTGTATGTTTATGTGTGTGTATGTTTATATTTATATTTATGTGTATGTGCATGTGTGTTTATGTTTATGTTTATGAATGTTTATGTATGTGTGTATGTTTATGTATGTGTATGTGTATGAGTGTTTATGTGTATGTTTATGTGTATGTTTATATTTATGTGTATGTCCATGTGTGTTTATGTTTATGTTCATTTATATTTATGCATGTTTATGTATGTGTGTATGTTTATGTATGCTTATATTTATAAACATAAATATAAACATAAACACACATACACATAAACATACATGAACACAAACACAAAAACAAACAAACATAAACACACATACACATAAACACGCATAAACAAACATAAACAAAAACAAACAAATATAAACACACATACACATAAACACACACACACATAAATATAAACGTACATAGACATAAACGCACATACAGACTGAGAAAAATTAAACCCTCATATAGACTGGAAAAAATTGCAAACTAACATCAATTCTCAAACAATTTCATTAGTTACTTTGGTGTGCTAAATCAAGCTTTTATGTGTGTTTATGTTTATATTTAAGTTTATGTGTATGTATGTTTACGTTTATATGAGTTTATACGTATTTATGTGTATATGTGTTTATGTTTATGTATATGTATATTTATGTGTATGTGTATGTATGTTTATGTGTATTTGTATGTATATGTGTATGTGTATGTGTGCTTATGTATGTGTATGTGTATGTATTTATGCGTGCTTATATTTATGTATGTTTATGTGTATGTGTATGTGTTTAGAGCATCTCCAGCAGCTTCTCCAAATTTTTGTACTGTTTGGAGAATGAACAGTGACATTTAGCTTTTACCTACCCACTTTTTCAAATACACTTCCAACAGATTCTCTATCCCATTCTCTATCTCATTTAAATATTATTTCTTCCTTCTTTTTTTATTCTTTTTTTAATATTTCTTTATTCTTCCTTTATTCATTCTTAACAGCTATCTATATTTTTTAAATTTCATAACATTTTCAAATTTTGCAACAATCATATTTCTCAACTATTTTATTTATCTAATCATATTTTCAAATTATCATACACTTTCAACAATCATATTTTTCCAATGATCATACATTTTTCAATATAAATAATATTGCAATGATCATATTTTTCGATATATATAATCTTCTAATGCAAAGTTTAAATGACAATAGCATTAAATCTATCGACTACTTGCAATATAAAAAACAAATGTTCTAATACATCAAACAATAGTAAATAATAACAACTACTATCATTAGCCAGTGGGATCACATTGCAACAACAAAAAATGAGTGACCTTATATATTCTAGTCAGTTTGATCACATTGCAACAAAATAAGTTTAAAGTGCTCTCCTAACTATACAAAACAAAAACACCCCATGTCAAGCTAATTCCTTCGCTTTTCAAGGATTTCCATTTGGCGTTGATGAATATATTCTTGTTGCATTGGAGGCAACGCACTTACATCCATCATCATAATCTCTTTTTCCTCCTTCATATTCTCCAATCTCAATTTTTCTATTTCCCTATCCTCTTTCAATTTTTCCATTTCCAATTCCATTTTCATTTGTGCTGCTGTAAGTTTTCTATCCTCGAGATGAATTCGTCATGGTTTGCAAGACATCATTTTTCAATAGCAGCTATTTTCATCTCATTCATTTTTCTTCTTTCTTCCATCATGACATTTAATAAGGCTTCCATATTTGAAGATATACCTTCTTTGCTCTTTTGTTTTTTCAATATTTCTTTCTCGGCCTTCTTGCCTGGTGGTCTCTCCAATATATTAGGAACATGTGGGACATCTTCATCCTCTAAATCTATTGGCTCTAGAGTAGGAGATGAAGATATTGTCTCAAGTCTCCCTCTTTTTGGTCTATGCTCTTGAATAGTACGCAACCATTTTGGCGAGTGCTTCAAAAGATTCCAACAATGTTTATATGAAAATGTGGAACCTTGGAATGTTTGATACTGTTGTCTTGCCTTATTAAGCTGAAAAATTAACAAATATATTATAATTAAAATCTTGAAATAGTTAAAACAAATTATCAAACTAGCACAATTTTTTTTTGTAAGATGTACCTTGTCTTCCTCGGTCATACCACTTTAATTCATTGAATCAATTTGTGACAAATACCCACAAAACTTATTGGTGCATTGTTGAATTGTTGACCACCGATTTGTTAGAGAAGTTTGAGTACGTGTAGACTCAAAGGTCTTCCACTTGTGGTAGTAGTCTGAAATTCTTTTCCAGTAAGTTCCTTTTTTTTTTTGTTAGTACTTTGCACTACATCTTGGTTAACATTAAGAAATGCAGACACAAGAAGATTGTCTTCTTGGATGGAGAAGTTGGCACCGCGTTGTGATTTCTTAGCTATGGATTCAACCTCGAGTGGAGACATTTGGCTGAATACTTGAGCTTGTGGAACACTATTTTCACCACTTATATGTGAAGATCCTATCACATTATTCATTATTAGGATCTTCTAAAAAATCAGTGAAAGATATAGCTCCTGGAATATGCGGATCCATCCCTAGCAAGAAAATTAATAAAGTATACTATAAGAAACCCCTTAGAACAGAACACAAACCCATCATATACGGTATCCACCAAGAATCAAAAACAGGGGAACAAACACAAACACAAATCCAAATTACGAAATAAATATCTTAAATAAGTTATGATGAAAACCTAGCAAATAAATAATCACAAAATTTACACTAACAAAACTCAATAAATATTCACAATATTAAGAATAATATCTTAAATAAGTTATGATAAAAACCTAGCAGAAGCATCTAGCTACCTGGACAGCTAAGTTGTACATGCAGAAAGTTTGGACTTCAATACTGTTATAGGATATATATTGAAGGCATATTTTCCTTTCAACATTCATCAGAATACTCTAGAGTCTAGATTGAATTTTCACAAAAAACCTGATTTTTGAACAAGAATAACCAATTGATTTATAATTATTAATTTATTACAGATGCAAAATATATATTTTTTAAAACAATGGATCCATCAAAAACAGGGTTCCTCTGTTTCAGACCAGAGCAGCTTCTAAAATGTCAAGAAAATAATACTGCTTTTTCACTTATCTCCAAACCATTGAAGTCCCAAACATGTAAAATCATACTGCTTTTCACTTATCTCCAAATTCATAACCTTCATTCATAACAAATTTCCCAATTATCCATTCAAAACCCAGATGAATTCTATAGATTTATCACAAATTTCCCAAACCTTGAAACCCGAAAATCCAAATCAATAGCAAACAGAACACAAACCCATCAAAGCATAAACACACCTTTTGGATAATTTATATATGTATAAAAAAGCTTCCATATACATATGAAATTTCTCAACAATAGCTCTTCCAACTCTAACCAATAGTTACAAATGCACCATATACATGACACACAAAACAATTAATCTTAATTTTCTTATTAGCACTGATTTATATCAAAACAGAACCCACTCAGGACTTTCATCAAACAGGTGGTGAGCGTGTTCAATTTCAGTACAAAATATTGGGAACACAAGCATAAAACAAAGAATTAGTTGCCAAGATTATTCGTATAATTTCTTCAAATACAAAAATAAAAAGAGGAAACAAACAATCAACCCTATTCCCTTGAAACCCCAAAATCCAAATCAATAGCAAACAGAACACAAACCCATCATATACGGTATCCACCAAGAATCAAAAACAGGGGAACAATAAATTATAGCAAATTAGAAACCCAGAAACCCAGAAATATGATATCCAGAAACAATAAACAGGGGAACATCATATATAGTATCCACCCAGAAACCCATTTTTCTAAACTCAAAAAATAGCCAATTAGAAATATGATTTCAAATGATTGAAGTTGGCATACAAGTTTGCTTTCAGCTTTTGTGAGAGAAATCCAGGATTGTTTCAGCATAGAATGAAGGGGGCGGCCCCAATGTTGTGTTGGCAAAGCCAACTTCTTGGGTTGTGGGCGGAGAAGAGCGAACGTGGGGACTTAGAGAGAAAAAAAGAAGCAACGGCTTTGGTTGTGGGCATTGCTTCTTGGGTTGTGGGCGAAAAAAAAAAAAAAAAAAAAAAAAAAAAAAGAAGAAGCAACGGAGAGAATGAGAAAGAAAAAGAAATCTAGAAGAGAGAGAAAGAATTAATATAAAAAGGAGTGGGTATAATATTTTATTCAAGAAATTCAATGGCTAATGAACAGTAGCCCATCAGACTTGATGGGCTACTGTTCATAAGCCAAAAAAAAAAAAAATTGGGTATGCCTAATCTGCTGGAGTTGGTTTTTTTGCTCACATTCTCTATTATAGCTAAGATTTGAGGGATGCATTAACCGCTGGAGATGCTCTTATGCGTGCTTATGTATGTGTATGTATGTGTGTGTTTATGTATATGTATGTGTATGTGTATGTGTATTTGTATGTGTATATGTATGTATAGGTCTCTTTGTCTTTTTCAGATTCAGGTGCAATACCCTGATGCAATTGTAATTAATGGCTGAGATTAAAAGTTGAAAAAACAACTTTAATCTCAACCATTAAATAAAATATATTAAAGGAGAGTTAAAAAGTTAAAAAAAAAAAAAAAAAAAAGTAAAAAATGTAAAAAAATACCTACAATAATGCACCTAATCTCAGTCCGTCTTTCTTCTCTCACCATTTTTCTTTTATTATTTTTTACGTGGTGCTTTGTTCTTCTTCCTTTTATTTCTCTTTATACGTCGCCTAGGCTGACAGGAGAGGAGCGAGCGAAAGCCACGTCAAGAAAGGAAATCGAAGATTGTGCTGCCGAGTTAAAGACTATGAAAATCTCTTCCTCTCAACTCAGACGATCATCTTAAGTGAAATTGTGGCTCATGAGGCTTCACCGGATTATGGTGTGTGATTTTTGGTTATTTATTTATTTATTTGAGATTATGAAGTAAATAGTTTTTATATTTTGCTTACCCTTTCTATTTTCTGAAAACACTTTTCTGGTAAATACCATTTTTTTTGCTTTGCTTTCAATCATTATTTTTGCTTGTAGTATGTGTTTGATTAATTTGGATCTAAAATTAGTTCAACAAGATAATTCTTCTTCTAAAATATAATAACAAAACCAATGTATGTTTTTTTAACGGTGGGTTCACTTTTAGTGTTTTCATTTTGTGATTTTGATTGTTTTGTGGGTTTTGTGCTTTGATTTCGGTGGGTGTGATTTGGTGGGCTTTTGGGTTTTTGTTGCGATTTGATTTTGGCTAGGTTTTGGCCGTAGTGGTGGTCGTGATTTGATTTTGGCTGAGTTTCGGCAGTGGTGCGTGGTTGGAGGTGATGAGCTTGAAAAGCTCTGGCCATGGAGGTTTAGAAGGAGAGCTTGGTGGCCAGCCATGGAGTACGGTGTGACGTGGGTTGAGGCAGAGAGAGGGTGAGAGGGAAACAGGGGCGACCCTAGACATTTTGGGGCCTAAGGCGAGAACTAAAAATGGGGTCTTTTTTATACTTATATATTAATTAAATTAATGTTTATTTAATATTTTTATATTATATTTTTCATCATTATTTTCATTTTCTTCTAAATTATTTTGAAGTTCATTATCAAGATTTGTTGTATTGCAAAATTGAACATCATTTTCTTCTAAATTATTTTGGTGAATTTCTTGCTCATTTGTGATATTTTCATCTAAATTTTGTGTTATATTTTGTTTATTACTAATAACAAATTTATCCATTGATCCTTTTTGAGACTCAATTAATTTTTTTTTTTTTTTTTTTTTAAGTTTTTCATATCCAGATGTATATTTTCTAGTAGACATTTCTAATCAAACAATATATTTATAAAGACTAAAATGAAAAATAACTTTCAAGTGTAGAGCAAATGAGAAATAGAACCTGATTTATATAAAAAGTATTGTTATAGTTTAACTGAATAATAACAAGTTTTTAGCAATCTCAGCCTATATAAATTAAAAAAAATTAAGCACAAGCATAACAAAAATTTAAGCACAGCCATAACACTGACACAAGACTTATTAATAAGACCCACCCATAAGCGCCTCAGGTGGAATTGGCGTGATCATCCGAGACAGCAGGGGAGAAGCAATTGGTGCTCTCTCAGTCCCAACACCCAGCTCTACCTCTGTATCAGCAATGGAAGCGCTTGCTTGTCGAAGGGCGGTCCTCTTCGCCAAAGAAATTGGGCTCAGGCAAGTCATCTTCGAAGGTGATTCTGCAGTGGTCATCCAGGCTATCATTCACGGCATCTCAACGTCAGCAGAGTATGGAAATATCATAGATGATATCAGGTGTCTAGCGTCTGATTTTGATTTCTGTCATTTCATTCATGTTAAACGCAACTGTAATGTAGTTGCAGATGCTCTTGCCAAGAAGGCCAAAACTCTTTCGGACCTTGTTGTTTGGCTTGAGGTTGTTTCAGAGGACATTGCTCCTCTCCTTTTATTTGATGTTCCTTAATAATAGTTTCTTCCCCGGTCCTCTTGGTCCGGGTTCTCAAAAAAAAAAAAATAAAAAAATAAGACCCACCCACAAAAATAAAAAAAAAAAAAAAAAAAAAAACAAATCCTATCTATAACCAAAAAAAAAAATGCAGGCTTTAAAAAAAAAAAAAAACTTGAAGGCCCAAACTTAACGCCCAGTCCAGGGAGGGTCCAGGCAGCCATAATGATAAACTGATAGGCGATAAACAAAGTTACAAAACCAGCCAGGGAGGGCCCAAATAAACAAAGTTATCTTAACAAATAAAATGGAGTGCCCTAGGCTGTGCCCAAATATTTATAATTTTATACCTGATTCCTGAGGTGAGGTGAGCAGTTGAGACTTGAGAGAGGCGGAGAGCAGAGACTAGAGAGAAAGGTAAATTTTTTAGGGTTTTGAGTGGATTTATTTGTTTTGATTTGTGGTTAATCTCTTAGACCGGATTTGTAGTTTATCTGGTTGTTTTTTGGTCAATGATTTTGTTTAGAACCAATGTTTAATAGGATTTACCAAAATTTTTGTTTTTTTTGGTTAAAAGGATGTGCCAGATTATTTTTGTAATTCATTTGAAACTTAATTCATTAACTACCCGGTTCTTTTCTAAAATTTTGGGTTGCCTAACTCGCCTAAGGGAAGGGCCGGCCCTGATCTTAGCTAATGCAAGTTGGGTTTTTGTTAAAAACCAAACTGAGAGTAATAACTCATTGGGTTTTTGCTTGTGTTTTATTCTCTGTGCACTGTTTGTTATTTTTTTTAAGAAGGAGCTGTTTGAGCTTGATTTTTTATTTTTTGGGAAATAGAATGCCAGAGAACAAACCAGTGATTGGTCTTTCATGGGAACCAAAGCTGCCAAATTTGTCATCAAGAACCCATAATGGGTCTGAGAGCAAATCTCAGAATCAGGGTGAAACCAGTGCACTTTGGAGACCCAATTCAGAGCTTGTTGATGGGCTTTTCGTCCCCCCAAATGACCCCAGAAAGTTAAACAAATTCAAGAAAAAGCAGCTCAAAGATACTGCTGGAAAAGGCTGGTATGTCTGTGTTTCAATGATAGATTCATTTTAGCTTTTCATTATATTTTCTTCTGTCTGATTGGTTGCTGAGAAAAGGAAAGAGATGAAAGCTTTGAATTTCATAAATTTTGATGCTTTTGGTTTCAAGTTAATCACCAACTCTCTTCAAATAGTGTTAGGTGTAAATGGGTGGAAGAATTTAGTTTTTCTGGATCTCAACTAGCAAGATTTTTTCATTTGGAAGTGTTGTTTTGTTTTTTGCAAACAATTATTACATTCTGATTTTTTTTTTTGGTTATTGTAATATGTACATAGGTTTGACATGCCTGCACAAACCATCACCCCAGAGATTGAAAAAGATTTGCGGTTACTGAAGGTGTGGTGAACTCTTTTTTTGTCCATGTAACTTGTTTCTGCGGCACTACTTTACAATTATGCTTATATTATTGTTTCTGTAACATTTTAAGGGTTTCACTGTTGTGAATTTGCTTTAGTGTTTCAACCTTTTGTGCTTTAGGGAATGTGTCATTATGCAACTTGGGTCATGGTCATGCAGCAATGGAATTAGGGAAATTATTTAAATGCCTGTGTCTTTGTAAATTGAAGTTCTAGCTTAATGTGACATTAGATCTTACTCTTCTACTCAAGAGATTGTTCAGCTTTAGATAATTCACACACTGGAAAAATAGAAATGAAGTAGAAGTTAGGGTACTTCCTAATAATGCATTTTATATGTTCTCTAATGTATTTTTAGGCATTAGCCATTGACTGGATCCATGTTTAGCATTCCAAAATTCTTTCTTATGTATAGAATGTAAAAGTTTTACTTATCAAAAAAAAAAAAAGTGTGTAAAATTTGACTCTAGAAGGGTCAAATAACAAACTGAAACTGAAAGTTGGTTGATTTTCTACAAGTTGAACTGGAATCAATTATAGGTATACCACAGTATGGCACTAGTAGTTGTTTCTCTGCCAATGACTCTGACAGGTTTGCTGATCTTCTTCATGCCTTTCTCTAACTTGTAAGCAACAACCTTGGTGAGAGAGATTTACCCTGTTCCATACAAAGATGATTTTCCAGGGATATAAATGATATCTTTTAGACATATACAGCCAGTTAGCTTTCTCATAAAATGGCATTGGCATGCACAAGTATAAAATTTGGGTCGGACTTGAAGCAATTATGGTGGTAGTATCTTGGAATCTTTGGTGTGTTACTCTTTAGGGATGTTTAAAGTTTCAATTTCAGAAAGTTGATTCAGCAACTCAACTTCACTCAAAAAATTGTTCGCGTTATATTGACCTGAATGCACATGGTTCTGTTTGTTTACATGAAATTCACATCAAGAATCAAACACATTGTAATTTAAGATGTGCTTCTAAATTATGATTTGATCTTACTTTGATCCAAGTGAGTGTTCTCTTATCATAACATGTTTCAAATATAAGACTATGCCTGATTCATCTTGAGATTTCTTTGGAGTTGAATAAGTTTGATTTGAACAATCTCCAATTTACTATTGAATTATTTTGGAACTCATGATTCTAAGTCTTTTTATATCTATCTAAATTATGGAAAATTTTTCATTGTTCCTTAAGCAATGTTTTCTCCTCTCACACGAATGATGGGGCCTACCATGAATTTAATTAGCAGGACCCATTATTATGTGAGAAGAAGAAGCAGTACTTCCAGAGTACTGAATTATTACAACTAAATCATCATATATAAGAACTTATTGTGAGGCTTGCTCTTTAATTATTTTTGGGATAAGTGATTGTGAAGCTTGCATATGCATGCAAGTAGTTTATGGGTTTATCAAGATAATAGGGCACTTGCTAATTGACTTTGATGGTTCATTTGCTTGCTAGGAGTTATTAGATCCTGTAACTTAGACAGATTATTATATTCTAAAATTATTTTAAATAAATTTTCCTCTTGATTTCTGAATTCAAACCCATGTTCATGATTACAGTTGAGAAGTGCCATTGATCCAAAGAGGCACTACAAGAAGGGTGATTCAAAATCCAAAACGTTGCCCAAGTATTTCCAGGCAAGTCTGTTTGTAACTTCTAGACTAATAGTATGGTATGTGATATGTTGGAGCTGAAAATGGGAATGTGTATTCGCCTTTGGGCGTCATACATTTTGTTGTTTAGGCTTGGCTGATTCATATTCCATTTGTCTTTTGACAATTAGATCGGGACGGTGGTAGAGTCAGCCTCAGACTTCTTCACTGGTAGACTAAAAAATAAGGAGAGGAAGGGAACAATTGCAGCTGAGTTGCTATCTGACCGTACCCTTGCTGACTACAGGTGAGATATGCAACTCTATCTTGTGTTTGAGTTGAAAAACCATATAACAACATAATGTGGGGAGTTTAAAAGGTATAAAGAATGCATTATTATACGTAAAATTATGTTCTTTTGCCTATATAGAATGGTTGATTAAGATGAAAATTAAAATTCATCAGCAAAGGGAGTAATTTAAATTAAAAATGCTATAAGTGCATGTTTATCTCAGTTGTCATCTTCAAAAGGACTTGCAAAAACATCTTCAGACGAGCATAATTTGTGAAGAAAACAGTAATGATGTAACACAGTATAAAAACACAAGAGAGCATATAGTAATAGATGGGGGGAGAAGGGGGGCTGAAAGATGACCTTTTAATTTATGCTTTGTATTTCTAGTAACTATTCCCAGCAGAACTTCCATCAAGACTTCTATTGTGCAGTTTACACATTTCCATTGCTACATTTAACCAAATTGGAATTATTTCGATTATTTTTGAGGAAGCTATTCCTTTGCCCTCAGTTATGTGAAGAGCACAATTATTTTTATGATAATCCATGTTTTTATTTGATTTACATTTTTTTTTTTTTGGAATAGACAGAATCTCTTTATGAATTGAAGGTTTAATTTCAGTTTGTAATGTATCTTGCTTTGTTTTCCTTTTTGTGTGGAAACCTGTTTCAGGAAGCGCAAGGTTCGAGAGATAGAAGAAAAGAATCAACCAGGGGGAAATGAGAAATGGAAGATAAAGGGTCGGCAGTCACTGAAGCGTGCAAAGCAAAGAAGACACTGACATATCATCACCATTTTTTATCAGATATTTCTGCATTTATAGAGCATGGAAAGTTATTGTGTCAAGATAGACCTAGCGACAGATCCGATAAACTGTGATACTTTTACCAAATGACATGATAAATAGAGTATGCTAAGCTGATTTATAATTCATAGCTATATTCACATGTACCGTTTCTCTTCTAGGTTGGCTTTTCCCATAGTTTCCATTATAAAATTGTTCATGATTTTTGTGATGTATAAACGCATGCTCCAGAAAATAACAGTTATTGATGGGAATTTTGGTTATGATGGCATGCAGCTACTATAAGGCCCCCCTTTTGGCTCAAGACATGTTTAAGAGTGCTTGGAATACTTTAGTAGTTTCTGAATGTGCAAAGCCCTTCTATTCATATATAAATTCTAAAACTCGCAATGCTTGTGGAATACCATCTAATTGATCTTGCTATTTTGTATACATATAGAACATAAAGAAATAATTTAGTTTAATGTGAATTTTTCCAAACTTGTTAATAATGTAATTTAAAAGGGAAGACGGCTGGATTGGAATTTCATTTTTAGTCTTGGGTTGGATTGAGTTTAGATTGCCATTTTTTGAAACTCTTACAGTATCCTTGTGGACGACTAAATTTCGAGTTTGAAGTTTGAAATAAATCAAACAAGTAAAATAATTTCACAAATGTGAATTTGTATAGATGAATGTGTGGTACAATTCTTTGTGATTACAAAAGAGAGATTCTTTGATTCGATTTCCTTAAAAGACTTGTTGATTGGAATTGTAGTAATGTGATTTTGATTCGAGCAGCAAATATCCTTCAATTTGATAGTTTTAGCTTCCCAAACAAAATATTCATGGTTCTACCCCTAATGCTAAGGACTCCATCCCAAAGCCCCCTTTAATGAGTAATGGCACTCCATTAAAGTAAATATATAAATAAAAACAATAGCTATACTTTATATTCATATACCGGGGCACTAGGGATGCAAGGTTTAACCATGACAATGCAGATGATTATTAAGCAAGGATCTCATTAATGTATGTCGTAAGGGCATATATTAATCATTCATTTTAGAAAATGTTTTATGGGAAGTTCAAAATGCTGTCAAACTTTTTGACAGTTTTTTCAATTTTCGATAAAAAGTTTCTTAAAATAGTTTACTAATGTATACCTTTAGTAAAATTCATTAAGTAAAGCCAATATATAGAAATTTTGGAGAAATTATCTATTACACACTTTTTACACTTTTTTTTTATGTAGAATCTCTACCTAATCTTAATCATTAAAATATGATATAGTATTATTTAATATATATTTTATATATAAATGGCTAAAATAAGGTAGCTATGATTCATTGTATGTACCATAGAATGATCCGTGTGTGTCTCCAATTTAGAGTGATAAGTTCTTTGCATAGAGCCTACCACAAGAAAACTTATCATCAGGAAAGTGAGGGACCATTCTCAATTGCTGGCGCTTTAGGAGGCCATTGAATCCATTTAAATTTATCATCATTTTGATATGTATTTAAATCATTGATTATGTGACAAAAGAGGTCGAGACTTGGTGTGATAACAAGTGTCTTCCACTAAAAGCAACAGGTTGAGGGTTGAAGTATAGGAATCAGCATTTTCAATAAATTGGAAAGTAAAGATGCCCACCAATAAATGATGATGTGACAAAATCCAATTCACTTGTTTTAAAATAAATTGATAAGATTTTAGGAACTTCATCCCTCAAGGCCTAAATGTATTCTATTGATGCAGAAAACACAATTAACTTCTATAGATAAAACCGCTCCCTATGAAATGCCAAGAAACAAATGGATTATCATGACTGTACCTAGCAACCCACGAAGAATATACAAGGAAAAAGTAAGGGTAACTTACAAATCATATACAAGAGAAATGCCAATTTATTAGAATGAAAAAATTGGCAATCTGTCTCTTTGACAGTAAAACATACAAGCATTCAACCTCAGTCCTATATTTCCATGAATTAATCATGACAACTTAAGGGTATTGTTAACTTTGGAACTGTAGCCTAGGTTCACGACAGTGGTTCTTGCGAATCTCCCAAACGAGACAAATGAAGGTATGCATCAGTCCCTGCAAAAGCACATCGCAAATCTAAAGATGTATTAGAAGCTCTTTGTTGGATTGAAAGGAAAAAATATATATGAGAGAATAAATATACAGATATAAACTAATACCATAGACATATAAAAACTACAATTAAATAAACACATAATATCGATGAATAATATCACAGTTGAGGGTGCAAAAGCATATCATCATCATGATATAGCCCACAAAATGGAGCGCTTAACAAAGTTCGGCTGCCCATGCATGTGAATCAACAGCTTACAAAGAGGAAGATATTACAGAATTCAATTTTATTTAAGTCTAAGCTTATAAAAGAATGCTAAATAAGAAACCATGAGAGAACACACAAATATACCATGAATGCCTCTTTGAATTGTTTATCTGTTATAATTTTACTCCCCACATATGAGTTATTCTGGCACCTATTGTTCTGTTCACCATAATATCCTTAAGAGATGGACCAAGTGAAATAACCCTAAAATAGGGATACCTTTGCCACATTAGACAACAAGGTCTTCTATTTCCAGTGAATCTATAAGGTATACTTTCAATTACATAGGGTAAAGGGCTTTCTAAGTCGGTTTATAATATCAAAAATTAGTTACATGTTTTTTGCACAGCAAAGATGCGATAGCTAATCCTCTGGCAACATTCAGTGTTATGATGAATTATAAATAATGAAACTTTCTATAACCTGTTCTTCGATCTTCTCTGAAATAATGGACTAATGGAGCATTATCAGAGGCGTAGAAATTGGGACTTTAAAACAAGATGACATGTAATTACTGCCCAGATGAAACACAAATACACAGAAATAATGAAGTGTGCCAAGCTTATTGGATTTGAAATGGAATGCTTGATACAAAGTAAGATGCACCCAAAATATTGTTCAACTAATTTGAGGTATCAAGCACTTTTCCCTGTTAACTAGCTACTGACACTTTAACAGTTCAAGTGCCGGAAGCTAGTTAACAGAGAAAGATGCTTGATACCTCAAACTCTGCTATATCATGGACGTATCATACCATACCATATAGTTGTGGGACTTTGAATGTCAAGCCCAAGGTGCTAATCCAACAAGTTTAAACATTTAAGAGTATGAAATCATTCTTGAATGCAACAAATCTGGAGGACTTCCAACTCACCATATCCTTCCATAGAGATAATTTGCAGATCCCCTCCAAAGTACCGAGCATACAAGCGACTTATTGGAAGCCCATATCCATAGCCAGCCATTGTTACTGCATTCGCTATACCAAGATCACATTCCTCATCCAGTGGGTTTCTTGCAGTGCTATAAAGATATGTGAAAATTTTGGGGAGACCACTTCTTGGTATACCACCCCCCTCATCTGAAACCTATCATGTCAGTCAGAGAAACTTGTTAACCAGTGTAAACAAGTTCAACACAAATGATCAAAAGTGGCAACTCAAATTATCACAAAGAAAGGCAAAAAAGAAATGAAGAGCTTCTTCCCGAAGACAATTTAGTGAATATTTCTTGAATCTGTATATTACAACAACTAATACCTTGATAGTAACATCTTCTAGCCCATCAGCAACTATTATTCGAACGGGTGGCGTAACTTTGTCTGAGTCCACAAAACGCTCTTGGACGGCACGCAATGAGTTCTTAACCAACTCAAATACCATAAGATGCAAGTGTGTTGGAACATAACTGTTATGAAATCAAACAGAACATTATATACAGCAGAGAAAATAAGTGATATAATTAAAAATCTCAGGTCAAAACTAATGGATAATTATACGTCAAATCAAGGCAAAGTTTCATGAGGAATATCCTCATCACAAGGAATGGAGACTGAAATTTATACTTTGGAAAAAAAAAAACTGAGGAGAAAAAAGGGAAGAAAAACATAGAAACATAAAATAAAACCTGAAAGGAACAAATTGAAATAAGTCAAATGGCTTACGGGAATGTAAAATGAGGATCCCCATAGATATTAACATCAGGTGCACTGCCATACTCGCGTAAGCAAATAGTACGGGCATCCTCACTGGCATTTCGTGCTACCTCCAGTGGAGACATTTTCGTGTGTATATAACCCACACAATGAGGAGGGGGATTAGGATTGTGCAACTCCACATGTTGCCCTGAGTTTTACCCAAAATTGAAGCATATAGAACATATTTAGTACCTACTCCAATGGAAGTACAATTAATGGTGGTGAAAAAATAAGGATGAAGATTTAGTAGAATTGACCAATTAAGAAAGTAGTCAAGTATCATAACAAGGCAAGAGCAAATTGGAACTAACCAATAAGCATGCGAATTCCAATTCTCGACATGTAAAATCGGTCTAGAAACTGATGAATCTCATCAAGATCCTTGTAGACTATTTTTTGTTCCATGCCTTTCTTCAATTGTTGAACCCCCAGAGCCATCATGGGGACCACATTGTTGTGTCTCACCTTAATTGCCTTAATCATTTGAGTAAATTCCTTCTCATCATTCGTATCCTTGATCTCAGGAAACAATCTAAGGTCACGGAAAGAATCCAAATACCAATCTCGAACCTGAGAATCAAAACATCACAAAAAGTGACTACCCACTCAAAACCTGGAATTGAACCCTGAGTTTACCATCCAACAAATAAACTATCAACTTGAACTAACTTCCCCTTCCAAACACAAAGCCATATATTTTCTCACTTTCTATATTTAAAACATCATAAGGGGAGAAGGAAGGGGGGGGGGGGGGTGGAGAGCATCACTATAACAAGAATGTTTTCTATTTTTTTTTTTTAAAGGACCACCTAGCGACAAGCAATTGGCCTACATGCAACAACCCTCAGACCCGTCAAGTGCATTTAAGCGAACCCTCTTAGAGTGCGCTCCCAATTGAAGTAAAGCATACATTTTTCAAATGTAATATATAATAAACTCTAATAGAAAGATTCATAACATATAATACAAAAAATCTAATTAACTCAAAATAGTAATATATTTTGCCTATTAGCTAAAATGGATAGTGCAATTGCTCAAAATTTTGCAAGTTCAAATTTTACAGAAGTTATTTCAATTTTTTATAGTAATTGAAAATAATTATCAATAGAAAATATCATAATAATCTAGTTATAGAATGTTTAAACATTTTATTCACTTGTGCTTTATAAAAATACATAATTGTGATAGCTATGATCAAGCAAAGTATATGAGTCAATTAAAATATATCCAAAAGGATAGACCAAAGGCACAAGCTTAGTAATATCCTTGTTTGTGTCTTACATCTTTTGATACGAAAACAAAAAATTGTTTGTGTAATACACCGCCTTAAAAATAGTGCTTGTACAATAGATCAATGGTCCATGTCATTTCCTTCAAGATCAAGCAATTAATTTTAATGATTCATATATTTTTTAACAAAAAATAAACAAAGTAAAAGCACGACTAGGCGTGCTTTGTGTTTTTCAAAACACGCCAAAAAAGCACGCCCAAACACACTTCATTAATGTGCTTTGTGCATTCAAAAAAGTGGGCGCTTCGGCCAAACAAAACGCTTGCACCTTGGAGCTTTGAGCTTTAAGCACGCCTAAACGCGCTTTTAACAACAATGAACATCATTAAGTACACAATTTTAAAATACTTGTCCATTAAGAAAGCAAAAACTGTGTTAGCAAGAAAGGTACTTTCTATAATGCTAACCAAAACACTGCTTATGCCTTTTCAATTTAGTATAGACTAATAGACAGAAAAACTCATAATTCAACTCTAACCAAAACAGATCAATACGTTCAATCAGGGAGTTCAACATTTCCAATTCAAAGATGTTCACCAGATATAACAATTTGAGGAGCTCCTGCAGAAAATTTGCTTCTTCTTTTTTTTAATAAAAATCAAAACACAGACGTCTTGAACCCAGCAAGCAGAATCAGATTTCATGGTAATTAAAATAAAATATATACAATATAAAAATGAATGGTATCCAATAAAGAAATACCAGTCAACTTTTCCTAATCCTAAAAATAAATCCCCCCAAAAATAAAGTAACAAACTTTACTCTGTTCCATAAACCACAATCACATATACACAAAGCCACAAAGTACTATCACAAACACAAAATTGGAAAAACACCCAGAATTTCAATTTCCAAAAGCATGCAAAACAAAAGGGTAATACCTTCAAAACAGCAGGTTTATGAGACAAGCCATAAGGGAGGGTTTGAAGCTCAAGGGCTCTCCTGGCAATTCGAATGGGGAGCTCCTTGTGAAGGAACTGAGCAGAGATTAGCAAATTTTTGTCACTGGGATCTGAACCAAACTCCATCATGTACCTCAAGCTCACACCAGTCTGCTTCATACAACCCCATCTCTGCACCTCTTCGATCAAGCTCTTTGAGAATGTCAATGCCTCACACGCTTTCTTAGCCGCCATCTCTGGAACCCACAAAGTACACACCCCAAACAATAACTACAACAATAAGGAACAACCAGATTTCTTCAACAATGCCAAGTGCCAACACATGCAAGCCAAGCTCGCTCAAGCCCACAATGCAAAACTGTCATTAATAGACGGCACACTTTTATATTAACTTTTCGGAGAAATTAAGAGAGAAAATTATTATAAGATATAAAAAGACCAAGTGGGTCTGGTCCGTCTCTGGAGGCTCACAATGAAGCCAAGTTAGGATAGGGTTAGATGCTTTACACGGCAACAATTACAAACCTACGCACGCAATATTTCTGCAGCAAATTATAGGAGTCAACATTCTCTTGCGGGGTGCCTCTATAGTCTCGCCTAGGGGGTGAGTCACAATGGTAGCTCCCGTCCCTCATTTTTTGTCCATAAAAAAAAAGTCTCAAGTTGTTATTAATGATAGATTAAAAAAAATGATATCAGTAATAGATTCGAAGAGAACCGATAACAACTTACGTATATGTTTTGTTATGAAAAAAATAGTGCCCCTAGTATTACTCTTTTAAAGAGGTAAAAGTTCTTATCAAAAAAAAAAAAGAGGTAAAAGTTGGTAAGGAAACGTGTATATGTTAATTAATTTCTAACAATTTCTAACTATATGTGGTATGTAAGTATATATATTAGGTTTGTGCCCCTAGTATTACTCTTTTAAGGAGGTAAAAGTTGGTAAGGGAACGTGTATATATTAATTAATTTCTAACAATTTCTAACTATATGTAGTATGTAAGTATATATAATAGATTTGTGCCCCTAGTATTACTCTTTTTTTTTTTTGACTGACCTAGTGTTACTCTTTTAAAGAGGTAAAAGTTGGTAAGAAAACGTGTATAAATTAATTAATTTCTAACAATTTCTAACTATATGTAGTATGTAAGTATATATATTAGGTGATTATTTCAAAAAAAAAAAATCTAGAAGGTCTAAAGCAGTGTAACTCAATCGATATTTTTTAATGTTTCCAATTGAGATATTTAGGATTCAAATTCCTTTGTCCTAAACTATCGGTGTATTAAAAAAAGGTACTATGAAGAAAAAATTAATTTTATAATCCAAGAATACATAATTTTTCATTTTTCATGAATAATGGGTTTCATTTTAAATTTAATTATTGAGATTCACTATTACATGATTGGAAGGAGTGCATGTTATTAAAGTGTTGAATTTCATTCTATTATATAATTACCTAGGTAGGATTATGTGGACTAATTTTTAATAATTTTTTTTTTTTGCTACAACTAGGGTATTCCATGTAATAGTGAAATTTAAGAGTTAGGCCATTTTTGATATACATCACTGTTAGTTTCTTTAAAACTTTATCCCCTCTCCCCTTGTGTGTGTGTTAAAATACTTAGTATTCTCAAAAAAAAAAAAAAAAAGTAATAGCAAAATTCAAAATACATAAATCATTTGATCCTTTAAATCCGGATGAAATGCAAAATACATAAGGATTTAAATAAATAAATAAATAAAAACTAGCAAAAGGAGCCTTACATTCCGTTCTACATTCATGTAACAAATTTAAAACATTACTACAAATATCATCAATTTTTATATGATAATATACAACCTATTCATTCTTTTTCCCCCTTTTTTTTAATTCTTTTTCTCTCACTCAGTCTCTCTCTCAAACACGCATAATCATTTTTTCATTCATTTTTTGTCACTCTCAAACATGCATGATCTGGGTTAAGTGTAAAAAAAATATTATTTTAATGTGGTTTATTGTAAAATAAAGAACGGGGTAAAATAAATAAAGTGGTTTTTTTGGTGAGACAAAAAGTTTTTTCTTTTCATAAGCTAATAGGAATGTTCGGGTTTCACTGGCTGAAATCTTGTCATGTGTCTTTTTTTTCTTTTTCTTTTTAATAAAATTCATACATTTTTTCTATAATAAAAAAAATACATAAGCATAACACAGGGATTTTTTTTTTTTTTGCATAAAATAAATAGAGCGAAACTTAGATACAGTACCTTACATACTGTTCCTTAGGTACCCCTTTTAAATTGCTGTCATCTGTCTAATTAATAATCTCACTAAACGGCGTTTAAAACATCTTTTTTCTTTTCTTTTCTCCTCCACACACACGACAATACCTGATGGCTTATTATCCAGTAGATGAAGGATTTTGCCTTTTTGTTCTTCTCTTTTCTTTTAGTTTGTTTCATCTTCCATGATTTTATTCGAAACAAGAAACCCATAGATATTTTTTAGAGCGACAGATGGTTTGAGTGGCGAGCGGTGAGCAACAAAGTTATCTGGGTTGGGGAATGATGCTCTCTGTGTCGAGTTAAGGTGGTGGATCTTGGCAGCGATTCTCATTGATTGGGTTGAGTTCGACAATGGCTGGCCATGGGCCTCTCGGCAGTGACTGGCATCAATACTGGGTGGTGGGTCTCTCTCATGGGAGGCTTCCTTTTTTGGTTGGGTGGCTTGTTAAAAGCCTCACAGACCAAACCTTCATTGGCTCTAACATCACCCAAAGTATCAAACCACCTATGCCTATGACTTCTAAGTTTCCTTTTGAATTGAAGCTTTTGGCTAGTTGAAAGGAAAAAGACCTAGACTAGGGGAGGGGAAAAAGAGAAAAAAAGAAATTAACGCCATTTGTTGAATTTTTTTCTTTAGACAGATAGCAGCAATTTAAAAGGGGTACCTAAGGAAAAGTATGTAAGGTACTTGTAGGGTCAGGATTTGTAGCCCAAGCCCAAAACAGTGAATTTGTAGAGAGTGGGTGAAAGAGCTGGGTTAGTTGTGAATTTAGCAACTGTTAACTATGATATCTAGAAATGAATCAACGTAAAAACACACTAAAAAGCTAAATAAATTGATGTCCAAAGAGGTTTATTATTGATTGAATAGTGAATACATTTCTCAGAGCTACAGTAAAACCTTTCTTTCTCTCTTATTATCTTTTTTCTGATCCCCTTTCATCAGAGGCTTCTTTCATTTATATAGCCCTCTTCTCCATCATCTTCATCGTACACTTGTTCTTCATCTAAGCATTCACTTGAGTGCATGTCACATCAGGTATCTTCTTTTGTTCTCTATGAGTGGCGGTAGCTGTGATTGCACTGTTCAGGGGTCTTCTCCACATAAATGCGGCCAGGAAAGTTGCTGCAGTGCATTAAACAAGGTGGTAGCAGTTTTTTCTTTTAGATATTTCTCTATTCTTATCATCTCCATGCATGCCCGAAGCTTATCCTTATCACTGGGACCGCTGGGAAGATCACTCGACCCTCCCAGTTATCTGCTTGACCGAGACTCTTCATATCCGAGGAGAATGATCTCTTCGAACTGTACTCCTCGTTCATTTCCAGGTATATCTCTTCCACACAGACCTCTTCTCAACCATTTTCTTCTCTTCGGACACACAGTAATCTTCAAATAGAACCCTAGGCCCAATACATAATGTTGGGCTTTTACCCCCACAGTACTGTATCTAAGTTTCACCCAAATAAATAAATAAATAAATATATATATATATTACATCGATAGTTGGAGGTGGGAGGATTTAAACCATGAATGCCATCATTGGAAACGCTAAGAACAATACAGATAATAAATACACGTAAAGTAGAGTTATTATAATCGCGTAATTGAGCCAATCTTATCACATCCTTGGTTAAATATAAAGTGAATAATCACATACTATAATTAGTGGAGTATAAAATGAATTTCTTACTATAATTAGTAGATTATGAAATTAATCACATACTATAATATATTTTTTTAAGAAGAACATACCATACTTAGTGGAATATAAAATGGAGGAATCTAATAACAAAGGATTTTTATTTCTTTTTTTATGTATTGTATATTATTGAATGAATTTTAGTATCAATTATTTTATTAAAAAAAAAAATCTTAGTATTAAGCTGCCTATGGTTGACCATCCCGCACTCTCGGTTTTGGCATTATGGTCACCTCACAAGTACAAAATTCGTGTTGGATAAGGGGGGTAAGGACTAGGATTTAATTTTTTAAATGAGAGTTTCACACACATATACATTTATATTAATTTTGGGTAGAATTTTTAATTTATATAAAAATAAAATAAATAAAAAAGAAATGCGTGTGGCTGTGAAGGGAGCGTTGACACGTGCCATTTGTTTTGATTCGCAAGCCTACCGTGGAATTTTTGTGGTTGCATTTGGTCAATGTTAATAGGACCGTTTGTTTCGCGGGTTGACTCCCCCCGGGGACTCTAGAGGTGTTTGTTTTTTACTTTTACAAATTAGTATCATATAGAGAAATAGTAATGTATAATTTACAATTCTTTATTATTATTATTATTATTATTATTATTATTCATCTTGATCTTACAAAAGAACCAAGTGTCATTCGAGTTTGAGATTCAACCAATCCTCCACCTATTAGATTTTTTTTCCCTTTCGTATCACATTGATTTTGGTTCAAAATCAATAGGTGAGAAGAAGAGTACAAAGGTTAATTTTTTATTAAAACAATTTAAAATAAATAATAAAACCTGTTTGTAAATAGATATTAATAAAAGTTTTTTCTTTCTCACAACAAAAATGATAGGTTGGAATCTAAGTTTTCAATACGAGAGAGAGAGAGAGTCGGTCAATATCATTAAATCACAAAACGTAAGCATAACCTATAAAATTCTTGACTGGATAGTACTAACATATTTATTTCAAATTACGGAATGTAAGTATACACGACGTGTATGAGACATGTAAACAGACAGAAATATCAATTCAATTTGCATAAATTAATGCCTTTGCATCCCCTCAATTGTTTAGTGAGCCACATAGTTAAATTACGATTTTCAAAACATTCTAATCAACCATCCCATGTAAAATGCCTCATCTTGCTACCCATCAATCATACCCTCTTCCAGCTTTGTAACGGTTATACAAAATCTAAAAATCTGTGTCTTATGCTTCTTTCTTACGTTTAACACTAATATGAGCATCTCCATTGACTTCTTTAAAGCCAATTTTAGAGAGAAAACACTCCAAAAATTCATTCCAACAGCTTCTCTATCTCCATTTTTTTTTTTAAAGAATTATTACAGTGCTTTTCTACAAGTAGAGAATACTGTAACGTTTTCTATTCACACTTCAAACGTTTTTAGCTATTATAATAATCAACTATTGAATAAAAAAATGTTTTTCTCTCTTTCCTCCATTTCACTTTCTTCCTTGCTTGCCCTCTCTCTTTCTCTTGCTTCTCTTTAGCAAAAACTCTCTTTGATTCTCATCAGAAAACAAGAGGAAGCAAGCTTTAAATTCTGGGCAAAGCTAGCTTTAATAATACGTGTATGGAGGAGAAAAAACAAGAGGAAAAAAAAGAAACGTATGGATGCAAGGAAAAAAAAAGAAAAAGAATAAAAAATCACAATTGAGAAATGTTACCATAATATTTTCACAATAAATTTTAACATATTGTTATTAGTTAATATTGATGAGTAAAAAAATAATTTCAATGGTGAGTTCAAATTAAAACTAGTAAGAACTTTTCACATAAATTTTGTTATGAAAGTATTACTAAAAATGTTGTGGAAGTAATACTTCTCATTAAAAAAATATAGTTGTTAAAAAAAGAATAAATAATGAATGAAGAAATAATATTTAAATGAGATAGAAAAATGATAGAAAATCTGTTAAAATATGTATTTAAAAAAATAAATAGATAAAAGATAAATATCACTATTTATTATTTAAAAAATACAAAAATATAGAAAAGTTACAAAAAACCGTGATGATATATATTAGCGTAGAAAACAAGAGCCAAGACTTTTTTTGTATTTCACCGTTACATAAAACGCATGTACCTCGCTGTGATTGCAACCACAAGCTGTGTCGTTTTTTTATGCTAGAGGCTAGTGGCTGCTGGCTAGGGGTCCTTGACTCTGTGGTCCCCTTTCTGCTAAGAATGTGTGAATATCAAACACTTGCAAGCCCTAATCAGAAGCTTTCACCTCAGCCACTAGGTATGGTGTGGCATTAATCTAAATTATCCCAAAAGGGTGAAAGACATGGATGACAACGTAGTATCAGAGATTAATATTACAAAAAGTTTGACTAAACTTGTACTTCCTAACTAAACTACTATACTAAATTATACTCGAGCGGCGGCTTGGTGCATTTGGAGCTTAAAGGTGAGAATTAATTATCTTATTTTAGATATAGAATTATTACTAATTAATATAAATAATGTAGAATTTTTTTTTTAAGAAAGTCTATAGATACAAAAAATTTAATAAAACTTTTCACACTGGTCGATGTAGCAAATTGATAGAGGTAAGTAAAAGAGTGATGTTAATGGTAAACTTAGATGAAAACGTAAAAATTTGCCAACTCAATTATTGTGGAAAATATTGTGAATTTTTTTGTGTATTACTTTTTTTTTTTTAGAAGTGCTATATTCATAATATTTTTCACAACAAAACCTAGGTATTAAGTTGTTACTGATTCTAATTTGAATCTACCACTAAAATTATTTTTTTGCCATCAATAATAGCATGTAACAACCTGCTACTTATGATTTGTTTAATAAATGTTTTGAAAAATGTTGTGAACGTAGCATTTTTCTCTCTTTCTTGTTTGTTTTTCATTTGATAAAAAAGATATAAAAAATTATTTTATTTATTAGCTAATATTTGGACTTAATTATTTATATAATGTATTATAGACCCGGTTTAAAACACTAATATTACTATTTTCATGTGTGTTATAATAAATGTTACTATTTACTCAAAAAATATAAATAAAAATAACTCTATTGGTTAAAATTTGGGAGCTTTTTTTGTATTTGGGGCCTTAAATGGCCGCATCAATTGCTTATAACATGGAGTCTGCACTTATTATACTTTTAAATAAATCTTTTAAATTTTGGAGTAATTTTTATTTTGGTTCCTTTAAGTTTATGATTTTTCATTTGATTCATTTGTCCATGTGCATGGTCAATCTTGTCGTTAAAATGAAAAATGACGTTATTTTGTTGACACTTAGGCAGCGTTTGGATCCAATTTATTCACAGCTGCGTTTTCTTCTTGCGCGTTTTGCCTCTTTTTCTTTTTCTTTTTTTTCTTGGTTAGCCGTGTTTTTTTGACTTTCAGTCAGTGTACAGTGCACACCAGTGTACTATTCAGCAACTTTTTATTAAAAATAGGTCTCATGATACTATTCACACATTTAAAAATTATTTTGCTACAGTATTTTCAGTTTTTAACAAAATAAGTTATATCCAGACGGACCCTTAACCGGATATAATAGTCACGAAGATGAACGAAATGATCATTATAAAAACAAAATCGAACTCAGTTGATCAAAATGTTAAATCTAAAACTTAAAGAACCAAAAATGAAGATGGCCCAAGATTAATGAATGGTGATAGGGTTATCCAGGACACAATGGACAGTGAGAATAAAGTTTGATATCTTCCATAACAATGAATTAACAGACTCAGTGGAAAAGTGGGGTAAATGAGTGAAGACTCGGATTGGATTGGGTTGGATTGATTCATGACCACCCAAGATGATTTCTGAATGTGATTGCAACGGTACTATTTTATCACAATCTTCACATCAAGTCATTGTATTGATCAGTGATTTGCTCTTTCCATTAAGCGAAGGGGCTTGAGTTCTTCTCCCTATTCTTTTTTCTAGCCCCTCAAATTTGACTTTTTTTTAGTAGTATTTTTTTTTTTTTTGCTTATGTTTGCTTTCATTTATGGTGATCTAGGTGTTAGGATCTGTGTTGATTTTGATTGAGTTTGACTTTTATCATTCACTCTTTGAAGTTTTTTGTCAAACGTTCCAAAATTGATTTGGTGATTGTGTTGATGGCCCTAATTCAATAAGATTTGTGTCAATTTATCATTGAAGCTGCCCAATGAACAAACAAGTTTAATTTACCTGATAAGGGATATTTTTTAATTTTTTTAAATTAAAAAAAAAAAATCCCTTTAAGTTCACAAAGTTTGTCAAGGGGTACAAGTGACAACAATTTAGATAATTAAAATGTTGGCTTCCATTATTTCGTATCTAACCAAACTGGTTAATGAAAATTGAATTTTTTTTTTTTTTTTTATCATCATTTGCTGATTTAGGATTCACACCATTAATAGTATCGTCTTTGTCATTACTCATTAGGCCCAAAAGTTGGCTTTTGGTGTAAGCATCAATGGGATGAATGTGTGTAATGACGTTTCTTTTTAAAACCAAAAAAAAAAAAAAAGAATCGACAATTACAACAACTAGTGAGAGGGGAATTGAACACATAATTTTTTTTTTCTTTTTTAAATTAGAGTAGGTAAATATGAGTCTTTATTTATAACTATACATATAGTGAGAGAAGGGGAGGGGGAGGGGGAGGAGGAGGAGATATGGGTCAAAGTTTAAACCAATGACAAGTCGATTGAATGTATATAATTATAAGTTGTAACCATCACTCACCAACAACAGATTAATTATATTACATCATTTAAAAAAAAATAATTCAATAGTTACAACAATGGAAATTGAGATTCGAATTTTGGCTTCCCTAATGAATGCCGGCTCAAGGCATGAGGCAACTAGACAACCGCCTAAGGCCTCAATGAAAATAAGGCCCCTAAATTTTTACTAACAGGATATTAATAAAGTCTAAAATATTTACCAATAATTAAAAAGTAATTTTTTATCAAAGAAAAACCAGAAAGAGTAAAATCTTTTCATTGGATGTGATAATGATTGTTTGTTTTTATTAGTTTTAGTGTAGAACTCATTAATTTTCTACACACAAATGCTGAAAGAACTCATTATTTCCCACTAGTAAATAAATTTATGCTCAAAGTTTAATTAGAGATATTAAATATATAATTTTGTTAAAATTTTCAATCTTAATTTTGTAGTATTTGGTTGTTTTACTCAATAAATAGTGTTTAATTTAGTTGTATAGTCATTGAGTAATACGATTAATTCATTTTAATTCATAATTTTGCATATAAAAAAATAGATTTTAAATTAAAAATACCAAAAGTTATATAAATTTTTTATTAATATTCAAAATATAAGAATAGACCTTACTTAAAGTAGTTACCTTAGGCCCCACAATGCCTTGAGCTGGCTCTGCCCCTAATAAATGAGAGTAGACTATGACAATGAGTTACAAAATTCTTGAGATTGAACCTTCGGACAGCACTAGGGCTGTAAATGAACTAAGCCGTTCATAAATAGATTGAACTTAGCTCGATAAAAAGCTCGTTCATGTTTGTTTGTTTAAAAACAAGTCAAGCTTAAGTTTTAGTTTTAGGCTTGTTTAATAAACAACCTGAGCCCAAGTAAAAAAAAATATTGTTCATGAACAAGCTCTTGAACACCAAGACTCGATACAAAAGTAACAAAACAAGTTGAGCCTAAGCTTATTTATGAGTTTGGTAATAAAATTGATATGAGCTTGACAAGTAAACTCATATCCTTCTAAAAATTTAATTAATTATAAGTTGAGACCCCTCATCCAAACCAAATAAGCTAGATAATAAACTTGATATAGGTTTGACAATATACTTATGTTGGATCTCAAGCTCAAAAGCATGATATTGAGCTTGAGTTTAGGCTTGATATTGAGCTCGAGCTTGGCTTGACTAATGAATCAAGCCAAGCCAAGCCGAGTTCTAGTTTTTATACTTTATAAGGAGTTTAAACTTGAACATTATTTGTAGGCTCGTATCAAACTCAAGCCAAACTTGAATATTCTATTTTTGCTATTGAGCTGAGCTTAAACATTCACTACTCGACAAAACTCGGCTCGTTTACAGCCTTAGACAGCACCTTACAAGTTACAACAAAAGCAACAAAAGTAAAAATCAAAATAGAAAAAAGCAACGAAGAACACAGCCCCTTTAGTATCGTTTAGGTATCTTGTAGTTTTTTTTAATAACTTATTTACTCAGTATAATACAAAAGGTATAATTTTTTGTAGTTTTTATTTAAATATGTGACAAAAAATTTAAAACTAAATTATTATTTTTAAATCCTTCTGTTAAATTTAAATTATAATAAAAAAACTGAAAAAAATAAATAATAACAAAATTAAAAGCTAATAGTTTGTGGCAAACATACTCTCGTTCAAAAATTAGCATGAAACAAACTGCCATGTTAATATTTTGTGTTGTGAGACGTGTGAACCAAATGACTTTTGTGCATGGGATGATGTTTCCTTGGAGTCAAGAGTTAAGCAACTGACTGAACTATTCTTGTGTCCCATGGACGGCAATCGCGCCCTAAAAGACAAGGGAGTTTCTAGCCTACTGACCAATCATTTGTTAATTTCTATGCTCTCCCTGCGGGAATTTAGCACTAACCCTTACCTTATATTACCTTTGTGCACGTTATTGTTGCTGTCCCCAATTAATATACTTATTAATTACTCAGTTACCCATTTGCATCAGCATCACCAATATCCAAGTCTGAAAGGAAGAAAATGCATATTATGGAAATAAAAAATTGATTATAATAACTTTTTTTTTTTAAATGGAAAATAAACTCATCTAAACGAAGCATGCTGCAAGCATTCCCTAAAATGAAATGCCAGGAAATAAATATGAGATTGGTAAAATGACAAATTCTTTGGAGTGAGCCGCAACTCAATAAATAGCTAGACTGATACTAACAATCAAGGTTTTCAGACTCGGACCGTTCATTGAACCATAAAAGGGAGAGGTTCAAGGTTTTTAAGGTTGAACCAAGGTCGAACCGGGGTCGAACCGTGATGACGTCATAATTAATTTATTAATTAATTAAAACCTAAATATAGATATTAAATTTATAAAACTAGCAAAATTGACTAATATATCTATATATGTGAGGGAAATTTAATGATTTTCAAGCATATATTTAATAATTAAATAAGAAAGTTAATAAAATAAAATAATAACCATGAAAATATTAAAATTTATGATTAATTTTTGAAGTAAAGTTGAATATCTTTGAAGGATTTTAATTATAATTTTTTATATTCCTTGTAAGAGATGGATAATTTAATTAAATAGAATAAAATTGTGTTAAGTTGTTTTTATAAAAAAAAAAAATGCTAAGGGGTTGGACCGCACGGTTCTTGACCGGTTCGTACGGTCCAACCCCAGTTTTAGGGGTTCACGGAATTGCCATATATGCCTGGTTCTTTATGCTTAAAAAACCGGTTTTTATCACGGTTCATGGTTTTCACGGTCCGACCTCCCGGTCCAGTCCGGTTCTGAGAACTATGCTAACAATGAGGTCAAGATTGATACTCACCCACACCTAACAAGTCTTTAACTACAAAGAATGCCCACCATGTTATGTGTAACCATGGGAGAAGGTGAACAAACTTGTGATGATGATCATCATGGCCACCTTGGAGTTTTTGTTTACTTTTTTTTTTATGGTCAGATTGAATGGAGGGGAGCAAAGTGGAGTTTGCTAAAAATTAAAACTCTACCCATCTTATATAATAGTAGATCTCATTTATTAAATCAATTTTAACTAGGGTTTATCAAATTGGTAGTTAGATGCACACCCATACTTGTCATTTTGAATCTTTGATATAATTGGGGCAATGGCTTTTGTAGGGACTGAATTTGAGCACTTCTACTGTTGAGTGAGTGGACTCAAGCCCAGCTAGCCCAATACAATAAATTTGTAGAGAGCGGGTTCAAGAACTAGGCCCTAGCAAGCGGGCAACACCCAATGCAGCGTTCGCCACCATTCAACATAGACGAACCGAAGTTATCCTCAAAAGTTTGTCCTTGGCCCAGTCCGAGGAGCTTGGTGATAGTCCTTCTTTTTCTTCAAAAATCTCCCCCCTTCTTTGATTTGCTTCTTCCCCTTATATAGTCCTCCTCCTACGATCTATTTCCTCCACTTGTTGATCATCTATGCTTCCTTCTGACAACCCGTCCCATCAGCCACCTTACTAGAACTCCCAGTGAGTTGCAGCAACCGAGGTAACACTGCTCAGGGGTCACTTCCCCATTAATGTTGTCTGAACATCAGTCGTGTGCATTTAATGTGGAAGTGACAATTCAATCCTAACTTTGCTCCTCGGCCACCCTTCCATGGCCGATGTGTTATACTTGGTCTTTCTCCTTAGATGCCCTGGAGGGCCGCCTATGGTAGCCGTTACTTCCCCCTCCCACAATCCTGCTTTGCTGAGGACATGGCTGTCCTCGGCGAGGGCACTGGGCTTCCTCGTCCTCGGCATGGGCCTTGGGCTTGGTGTAAAGTGGGCCACTGGGTTGCCAAATTCTCCGGCCCCATAGCTTTGCTTTACATTGGTTATCAAAATTACATTATTCAAGGAAAAATTATTAGAGATGCTCTCCAAGTACAATCACATGATACTCATTTCTTTCACATGAATAGTAGATCTCCATAAATTTAATTAGTGGTACCTATTATTATATGATTGGGGGAATTATCAAGGGTAGAATCCAAATTACTGAAGAATGAGTCGATCATTTTGTCCCTTTCTTCCCTTTTTACTTTCATTATGTATATATTTTCACCCAAAGGAAGGCTCTTCAATTTTATTGAAAGTAGCTAAGATGGTGAACGTATTCATCTCTGTCTAGCCGTGCCTTTCTAGGACATTCCTTCTTAATCTATCTAATACAAGGTTTTTTTTTTTTTTTTTTTGAGAAAATATAAAGTGAAAGATACCATATTATATAGTGCCCTTTTCTTTCATGTTAAGAATATAATAGAGACAAGTCATTCACCTTTTCTATTGTATTTATCTTGTCAAATTTTCTACAAAATATATGTTTTAATTTTTTAATTACTGTCATATTATCAAATATAAAGATAATCCCCTATTCAAAAATATTTTTTTTATATCACAACATTAGTTTAACAACAATAATAAGCAACAACAATAATAACAAGTTTTAATCCCAAATTTTGGGGTTGATTATGGATTAACATATTAGTTAGGATTCTGTCACATGTATTCTTAATTTCTTTTTCTTCATTATATTCTATCTAAAGTCATATTCTTAGTTACTTTTTTTTAGAAGTCTTTTTATTATTATTATTACTTTTACTTATGTTAGTCTTCCCCTGCCTTTTTTAATTATCTTAACTTGGATCAACTCATTTTTTCTTACTAGTGTAATGATCATGTTCCTTTGAATATGTTCAAACCATCTCAAGCGACTCTCTCTCATTTTTTCCATAGTTTTAGACTTTTAGTTATAAAAAAAAATTTTAAAAAAACATTAAATGCATATTTTTTGTAATTGTGATAGAAACAATGTCCAATTAATATAGAATTGGACATGCATTCTAAACAAACAAAGAATGTGTGAATAAATGGTATGGAATGATTGACAAGATATTTGTAGATGTAAATTCTAAACTATTCTTGCAAATTTATAAAATATAAGATGTGCGCGCCCGAAAGTGAGGCCTGTTGGGCTGGGCCTCTCTTGGGCTCACAATTTACTTGTATGATGGGTTTGAGTTTCCTACAATGGGTCGTCCTTTACACTGAGACTCAATGAGACCCTTTTTCTCCTCTCAAGGGCCCGAATTGCCTTGTTCTCGCCCTGCTCACTATCTCTTTTCCCTCTTTTACAGTAAATTTTTCAACCCTTATCTTTTCCAAATTTCTCATATTTATAGTCAAAAAACAATGGAGAGGTCATGATTACTTTACAGTTAGTGCAACAAGCGGTCCAGTATTATCAATCATAGGTGGGTGGTTAGGTGGGAGTGGGAAGCGGTGAAAATGGCTTTGGAACTTGGTTCCCACCTCCGTGTCTGTTCTCGGCAGTGTGCCTCCCGAGGTACTGCCGGGTATGTGAAGGACGGTGTGTTCTGAACGTCTCATCTTCATCAGTGCTCGGGGAAAAGCTTGTGCCCGCAGCACGTGTGGCTCTGGGATGGGCCGCAAGGTAGAGAGAGGTTGGCTTCATGGGCCATACGCCCAGGCCAAGGTCCAAGGCCCAAATGGGCCTTGGTGCGGGGACCGTACAATAGCCCCCCCTTGATTCGCTCCCCATTCTCGGGGATGAATCAAGGATCACAAGGGGCAGAAACCTACCCAGTCAGTCGAAGAGTCAGTACCCGGCCACTGGATGAGCGTATTAATGCGCGCCTCAAAAGACGCGTTAAAACTTGATTGATGGCTCATCCGTTATTATTGTCTGACGGTTCGTGAACTGAGGCGTCATACTTGTGGTAGTTGAGGCGGCGATTCGCGTGCTCCCTCGCCAGCGGAACAATCAATGCTACTTATCTCGTTCCTACACCTATAAATAATCGCTCATGCCATTCATCCCCACTTTTGTATTTCTCACTTTTCTCTCTTTTACTCTGCCGAGCATCCTTCCTTCGTGGTTCATCTCCTTGCCCATAATACACTTCCTCCTTTAGAGCCCACAGTAAGTTTCTTTTCTTCTTCTTCTTCTTTCTGTTTGCCCATTTCGTTCTATTCTTCAATAAGCTTAGTATTTCTTCTCTTTTTAAGAACACTCACTCATAGAATGGGTTATTCTTACCTCCTTGATTCGCCAAACGCTTTGGCTAGTTTTAGGGATGCTTATAATGTCCCTGGGGACATAGATATTGCTTATTGTAATATGGATGATATTGACATCCAGAGGCGCCGAGGTGTAAACACGGTGTTCTTTCCCTTGATGGCTATTCTAGAGGGTGGGCTTAGGTTCCCGGTTGACCCTCTGATTCTAAGCACCCTTAGATTTTACGGCCTTTGCCCCGACCAACTCCCTCCCAATTTTTACCGGGTAGTGAGTTGTGTGAGTAGGTTGAACCAGTTGTACGGGTTACAACTAAATCATTTTGACATCAATCACATGTATAGTCTGTGTGGCAACATTGAGTCTGACTACTATCTAAAGACTAGGGACGTAAGAGTACGGCTTATTTCGTGCCTGCCAGATTCAAACCGAAATTCCGCTAGAGATTTTGTTCGGGTGAGCGGCAATTGGTTTGCCGAGGAGCTCCCCTGCGCATTTTCGCCGCGCGATGTTGGTCGGTGACAAACATTCATTCATTTTGGTCTCTTTTGATTCTGGTCCGGGTATGTAATCACTAACTAACTCTTATTCTCTTTGTGCAGAGAGCAAAAGATTCAAACCGGATCTCAGAGTGGTACACGTTCGGGACCTAAATTTCGTGCTCAGGTCGGAAATTTTTGTGCACTCGGACGGACAACTCCGAGCGTCCCATCATATTCTCTGTGTACATCCCGTTTACTCAACCTGGCAGGCGTTCGGCCAAGCCTTGTTAGTCGACAGCCCTCTCCTCTCATATATAGTCGTCCGGCACGCGAACTTCTTCCCACCAAAGCTAACTGTGGGTGAGGCCCGTGATCTTGGCCCCCGGTTCATTTGTTTGGACGAGCGACAGCCCGTGCGCGACGAGTCAGTCGAGCGCGTGTCGCAGGAGCGCCAAAAACGCGCACACGAGCAACTTCAGTCAGAAACTCCCGCTCATCCCGAGAACCCTATAGAGTTCGAGGCTTCTGTTCGAGAAGCAGAAGGTGCAGCCGCAGAACTAGCCGACTCTTCTGAAACATGATCCGATCAAGGCAACGCCATGGTGGCTAGGAGGAAAATGACGATCGGCCGCTTTGTCCCGAGTGCCCAGTCTGCCGCATAGCAGCAACAAACCCCTGGCCAAGATGCTTCGCCTCCCACTGTCCCAGCAACCCGAGTTCGAAAAAGGTCGCGCACAACCGATCAGACTCAGACGAGCTCGGGCAACGTGCCCCTCCGGCCCTCGGCGGGTATTGTTATCCGGGAGCCGGTAGCAGAAATCGGAGTAGACCTGGCGTCTACTTCCCGGGCTCCGACGGCATGGCGACCCTCCTTCCAACTTGACGGCAAGCCTCTTCCATCGACGGCCAGTGCCCGAGTATGGGAAAAAGGTTATAGGGGCCGTGTGGCGCAGAGTCTGGCGCGCGGCATTCTCTTGCTCGAGGATTTGCACGCTTTTACGGAAGGGACGGATGAGTCTTTGGGGAGGCGTTTGCAGTGGCACACCATAGCGGTAACTGTTTCATTTTTTTTTACCATTCTCGGTTTCCTATTTGCTCATGTACGTGTACTTTCCATTTTACCTTATAAAGTGATTATTGTGCGGTCAGGCTGTGCAAATGTCGTACATTGTGGACGGGAGGATGAAGGATCTAGCCGAGGACGTTGAGCGGGAGAAGGCTTTGAAGGATGTCGCCGAGGCCACGGCGAAGGAGAAGTCAAAAATTGCCGAGGAGGCAGAGAATAAAATTGCTACAGCCGTGAAGGCCCAGGCTCTTGCCGAAAGGAAGTCTGAGGAGCTGGAACTGCAACTGGGAGGCACCGAGCTTAAATTGGCGGAGGCTCACAGCTTAAATACCATGTTGGAAGGACAATTGGCCGACTTGAAGGCGGCGCTGGAGGCTTGTGAAAATAAGTGGTATGACGAGGGGTTTGCAGATGCCGAGGATTCGACGGAGCCAGTTATTCGCCAGGCCCACAAGCTCGGATACGAGGAGGGTTGGTTTGCCGCTCTTTAAGCCTTGGGGATTCCCGAAGATTCTCCATTGAGGGATCGCGGCAAAATCCCTTTCCCAAGTACCCCACACACCGAGAAGCCTGCACCCCTTGTCATCGATGAAGAAGAGACCTCCAGCATGAGGGAACTGGTGAATGTTATTGATTCTCATGCGGTGCCGACCGATATGGAGGAGACCAGCCACCCCCGTGTTGGGGATCAAACCGGGGAGGACATCCAGTTGCCAACTTCCTTCGCCGATCAGCGACCTCCAGAGGATGCATCCTCCGCTCATGCCGCGGATATCTAAAGCTGAAAGCTGATCCTGCTTTGTTTTTCCTTCTTTTTGAGAAAATAAACGAACTGAATTGCCTATGTCACCGGGCTGTGGTGACGGAACAATTTATTTACGTTGTATTTTCTATATTTTGAGTTGCCAGGTTTTGGTAACCAAATGTTAGTTTGAATTTTTGTCTTTCCATGAATGCCTTATTATGATGTGTTTTCGCTTTAACCGAGTAATGAATCCTCGTTGGTTGCCTCTTTATGGTGATGTGTCTTACTATGGCTAAGGTTTCGACCTGCTCGGTAAGAGGGATCGAACCGAGGGCTAGGCTTCTGTCCTTAGAATAGAAAGGCTAAGGTTTTCACCTACTCGGTGATAAGGATCGAACCGAGGGCCAGGCTTCCGCCCTTAGAATAAAATGGCTAAGGTTTCCACCTGCTCGGTGATAGGGATCGAACCGAGGGCCAGGCTTCTGTCCTTAGAATAGAAAGGCTAAGGTTTTCACCTGCTCGGTGATAAGGATCGAACCGAGGGTCAGGCTTCTGTCCTTAGAATAGAAAGATTAAGGTTTCCACCTGCTCGGTGATAGGGATCGAACCGAGGACCAGGCTTCTGTCCTTAGAATGAAAGGGCTATGGTTTCCACCTGCTCGGTGATAGGGATCGAACCGAGGGCCAGGCTTCTGTCCTTAGAATGAAAGGGCTGAGGTTTCCACCTGCTCGGTGATAGGATCGAACCGAGGGCCAGGCTTCTGTCCTCAGAATGAAACGACTAAGGTTTTCACCTGCTCGGTGATAGGGATCGAACCAAGGGCCAGGCTTCTGTCCTTAGAATAGGAAGATTAAGGTTTCCACCTACTCGGTGATAGGGATCGAACCGAGGACCAGGCTTCTGTCCTTAGAATAGAAAGGCTAAGGTTTTCACCTGCTCGGTGATAAGGATCGAACCGAGGGCCAGGCTTCTATCCTTAGAATAGAAAGATTAAGGTTTTCACCTGCTCGATGATAGGGATCGAACCGAGGACCAAGCTTCTATCCTCAGAATGAGAAAGCTAAGGTTTCCACCTGCTCGGTGATAGGGATCGAACCAAGAACCAGGCTTCTGTCCTTAGAATGAAAGGGCTATGGTTTCCACCTGCTCGGTGATAGGGATCGAACCGAGGGCCAGGCTTCTGTCCTTAGAATGAAAGGGCTGAGGTTTCCACCTGCTCGGTGATAGGATCGAACCGAGGGCTAGGCTTCTGTCCTCAGAATGAAACGGCTAAGGTTTTCACCTGCTCGGTGATAGGGATCGAACCGAGGGCCAGGCTTCTGTCCTTAGAATAGGAAGATTAAGGTTTCCACCTGCTCGATGATAGGGATCGAACCGAGGACCAGGCTTCTGTCCTCAGAATGAAATGGCTAAGGTTTTCACCTGCTCGGTGATAGGGATCAAACCGAGGGCCAGGCTTCTGTCCTTAAAATGAAATGGCTAAGGTAGAACGATGCGAATCTGTGTGAGAAACATCATTGCTATCATTAACAAAACATATACAAGAGGTTGCACTTAACTTTATGTTCGGCGTATTGCCAATCAGTGATAGTACTTCTTCAGATTATGGACATTCCATGGTCGGGGAAGCTGTCTCTCGTCTAGGACTTCCAAGAAGTAAGCCCCGGTGCCGGCCATCGCAGTGACTCTGTAGGGTCCCTCCCACGTCTGTGCCAATTTCCCGGCATTAGTATCCCGCATGTTGCCCACGGCTCTTCTGAGAACCAGATCTCCGGCGACAAATTCCCTCGTCCTTACGTCT
Source organism: Quercus aquifolioides (assembly GCA_019022515.1). Classification (NCBI taxonomy): domain Eukaryota; kingdom Viridiplantae; phylum Streptophyta; class Magnoliopsida; order Fagales; family Fagaceae; genus Quercus; species Quercus aquifolioides. The sequence continues at coordinate 14,378,836 of CM032334.1, read as the reverse complement.
CGGTTGTATCTCCGGGCGAGCTTCTGCTGATATTCCGCAAGCCGTATAGTCACCCTTTCGCGGCATTCTTCCACCTTGTCCAAACACCCCACCATCATCTCATCGTTTTGGGCGGGATCGAACCCTACTACCCGCGCACTGCAGAGATTCACTTCAGTGGGTATCACGGCTTCCACCCCGTATGTGAGAGAGAACAGGGTCTCCCCGGTGGACCTTTTGGGAGTCGTGCGGTATGCCCACAAGACATTGGGCAGCTCCTCGGCCCAGTTTCCCTTTGCACCCTGCAGCCTTTTCTTCAGCCCATTCACAATCACTTTATTTACGGCCTCGGCTTGACCATTGCTCTAGGGATATACTGGAGTTGAGTACCTGTTTTTGATACCGAGACCACTACAGAATTCTCGGAATGTCCGGCTGTCGAATTGTATCCCATTGTCTGATATAAGTGAGTTCGGCACCCCAAACCTTGTGATTATATTCTTCCACACGAATTTCTTCACGTCCACATCTCATATATTGGCCAGAGCTTCCGCCTCCGTCCATTTGGTAAAATAGTCTATGGCCACCAGGACGAACTTTCGACCACCCGTCGCCCGAGGGAATGGATCGATGATGTCCAGCCCCCACTGTGCAAAAGGCCAGGGACTGCTGATCGGGTTCAGATGGCCCGCGGGCTGATGGATTAGAGGGGCATGCTTCTGGCACTGTTCGCACTTCAGCACGTACTCGGCCGCGTCCTTCTGCATTTGAGGCCATCAGAACCCTTGAGTCATTGCCCGGTGTGCCAATGAACGTCCCCCCACATGACCGCCGTACACTCCACCGTGAAGCTCAGCCAAGAGCTCTCCCACCTTCTCTAGGCGCAAGCACAAAAGGTATGGCCCTCCGAAGGACCTTCGATACAACTCCCGGTCTTCCGACAGCCAATACCGGGGAGCCATTCTCCGTATTCTGCTACCCTCCCTTTCGTCGCTCGGTAGTCGGTCGTCTGCCAGAAAATTGATGATGGGGTCGATCCAGCATGGTGCAGGGGTTGTGACGGTTGCGACGTCGATCCCTGCAGTTCCCGAATCACTCAGTACCCTGATGCTCGGCTTTGAAACAAGCTCGACTCTGATTAGCCGCGGTATCTCTTCGGCTACTGACGATGCCAGCGTGGCGAGGGAGTCCGCGTGTCTGTTTTGCGTTCGTGCCACCTGGAAAACCTTCACCGTGCTGAACCCGGCCATAACATGCTTCGCCTGTTCTAGGTACGCTTTCATCCGGAGATCTCGGGGTTCAAAACTGCCCTGCACCTGATTAACCACCAGACGCGAATCTGAATACACCTCAACTTCCCGAGCCCCTAAGCTTGAAGCTGTCCTCAGTCCTGCCAGAAAAGCCTCGTACTCTGCCTCGTTGTTGGATGCTTTGAAACCCAACCTGAACGAGTGCTCCAGCCGTATTCCTTCTGGGGTGATTATGACTACCTCGGCACCGGCCCCCGTGGAGCTCGACGCGCCGTCCACGAATACCTTCTACGGGCAAACCTCAAGAGGGCAAACCATCTCCCCCTCCCCTTTAGGCGAAAACTCTGCGATGAAATCTGCAAGGACCTGGCCCTTCACCGAGCTTCGGGGTCTGTACCGGATGTCGAAAGATCCAAGTCGAGTTCCCCATTTTGCTATTCGGCCTGTGAAATCTGACCTCTTCAATAGTGACTGCAGGGGATACTAGGTCAATACATACACTGTATGAGCCTGAAAGTAGTGCGGCAACTTCCTGGTGGCGTGTATTAAGGCCAACACAAGCTTCTCCAAGGGTAAGTATCTCGTCTCGGCGTCAACTAGAGTTTTGCTAATGTAGTACACGGGTTGTTGGATTCCTTTATCTCTCAGTAGCACTGCGCTTACGGCGTGCTCAGATACTGCCAAATACATGAATAGCTCCTCACCTGGTTCTGGTGCCGTAAGCATGGGTGCCCGTGCCAAATAATTCTTCAGATTCGCAAAGGCTTCGTCGCATTCCTCACTCCACCGAAATCCAGTCCATTTCTTCAGCAGTTGGTAGAATGGTCAGCAGCGATCCGCGAACTTTGAGATGAACCAATTAAGGGCGGCTAGCATCCCGGTTAATACTTGCACTTCCTTTGGGTTGCTCGGTGGCTTCAGTCTTTTCACCGCTTCAATTTGGTCGGGGTTGACCTCAATTCCCCGCATAGTGATTAGGTACCCCAGGAACTTTTCGGCCCCCACGCCAAACACGCACTTCTCTGCATTAAGGCGCAGCTTGTGCTGTCGGAGAACCTCGAAAACCACCCCAAGGTCCCCCATGTGCAGCGCCTCCTGCTTGCTCTTCACCACCATGTCATCGATGTATACTTCGACTGTACGCCCTATCTTGTCTCGGAACATCCTCGTCATCATACGTTGATATGTGGCCCCGGCGTTCTTTAGCCCGAAGGGCATTCTCGTGTAGTGATAATTGGCCTCCGGGGAGATGAACGCCGTTTTCTCCTGATCCTCGGGCGCCAGGGTGATTTGGTGATACCCTTGGAAAGCATCCAGAAAGCTCATCCTCGGGTGCCTATACGTGGCGTCAACCAGCTGATCAATCTTCGGCACGGGAAAAGGATCCTTCGGGCAGGCTCGGTTCAGATCTGTGAAATCCACGCAAACCCTCCACGTGCCGTTCTTCTTCTTCACCACCACGGTGTTTGCCAGCCAATCCGGAAAAAAGATTTCCCTAATCACCCCGGCATCCTTCAATCTTCGAACTTCCGCTTTCACAGCCTCGGCGTACTCCCAGGCCGATCTCGTTGGTCTCTGCTTCTTAGGAGCAAATGAGGGGTCGACTCCGAGTCTGTGGACGATGAACTCGGGATCTACTCCGGGCACTTCATATGGACTCCGTGCAAACACATCCGCATTCTGCACGAGGAGCAGCAACATTTCTACTTTTTCTCGGTCCTCCATGCTCTCCCCTATTTGGAAGTACTTGTCTGTATCCAGCAATACCTTTACCTTGAGCATACTCTCGGCGCGCGCGACCCCCTTCTCCTCTGGCGGGCTCTGTAATTGCTATAAAGGAGTCCCCGATGACGACCATTTGGGGTCGGCCTGATCCTTCTGGTCGGTCTGCTCCTTCTTCCAATCGACCATGGCGATCAAACATTGCCTGGCCGCCCGCTGACTTCCTTGTATCACCGCAATACCATAATCGGTATGAAACTTGACCTTCATGTGCAGAGTGGACGGGACAGCCCCCATTGCATGTATCCATGGTCTTCCTAGTATTGCCATGTAGGGGGAGTATGAGGCAACTATGATGAAGCTTACCATTACCTCATTGCCCCCCATATTCACGGGCAGAGAGATTTGCCCCTCGGGAACCACCATTTTCCCGTCGAACCCAACCAAGGGAGTGCTGTACTTCGAAAGATCCTCATTCCTCAACCCGAGCCGCCTAAAGAGGTCTGGGTATATAACCTCTGCCCCGCTTCCCTGGTCTATCATTATTCTCTTCACAACGAAGCCGCCTACCCTTGCCGTGACTATCAATGTGTCGTCGTGCGGCTGAATGGTTCCTTCCAAATCACTATCGTCGAAAGTGATCGGCTCTCGGGTAGGTCTGATCTTCTTCGCGGGAGGCGGCACGCCCGTACTTCCCTCCACCGATATTACTGTCAACACCTCCTTCCCCTTTGCCTTTGAAAGGCCCCTCGGGGTGACGTGAATAACATCAATTACCCCAAGAGGGGGCGGAAGGGGATTCCCTCTCGGTGGGACGCCCTGCCCTACTCCTCGATTCCTGGCATCCGACACGAACTCCTTCAGGTGCCCAGCCTTGGCTAGTTGCCCGAGATGATCCCTCAATACTCGGCACTGCTCGGTCGTATGTCCCCTGTCTTTATGGTAGGTGCAGTACAGGCTCTGATTCCTCCTAGAGGGGTCGCCGGCCATCCGATTTGGCCACCTGAAATACGGTTCATGTTTGATCTTGTCCACAATTTTATGCACGGGCTCCTTGAACGTCACGTTTACCTCCTTTACTCGTGCTTCTGGTTCTTGAACCCTCAAATTCATTCGTGCCCTCGGTTGAAAACCGCTCTGCCGAGGACAATCCGTCATCTGCGCCTTGCCTTTGCTCTGTATTCTGTCATCTTCCAGCCGCTTGTATTCTTCAATGCGCCTCATTAACTGCCGCATATCCTCGGGAGGTTTCTTAGTTAACGATTCCCTCAGCCCTGAATCCTCAGGCAATCCTATTCTGAAAGTGCTTGCGGTGATCTTCTCGTTCCCTCCGCCGATCTCGTTGTAGAGCTCCCAGTATCGGCTAGCATAGTCACGAAGGGTTTCCCCCGCCCTCATCTTCATTGACAGTAGCGCGTCCACCGGTTGCTGCTCCCGACTGCATGTTACGAATCGGGTCCCGAACTCCTGTATCAGCTCGGCGAAACTATGGATGGAGCCCTTGTGCAACCCGTTGAACCACCTTAAAGCTGTGGGACCGAGGCTGGAGGGAAAAACTTTGCACATCAGAGCGTCATTGCGGGTGTGTAGAGACATCATTTGGATGTAGCGGCTGACGTGCTCCACCGGGTCCGTTTTCCCACCATATGAGTTGAAAGGTGGGCGCGTAAATCTGTCCGACATTGGCGCCCGTTCAATGTCGACTGAGAACGAGGACCGGGCTGCCCTGCGCAGTGCACGGCTCATCGCATCCATGGCCGCATTCTTCGGCCGTCTTTCCTCTAGGGACCTCGACCCTCGATTTTCATACTCCCGCGAACAAGAGCGATTTCGTCGTCGGCGAGATTCCCTTGAATGTGAACGGTCTCGGCGCCAACGGTACTCCCTCGAGTGTGAACGGTCTCGGTGTCGATGGGACTCCCCCGAGTGTGAACGCTCTCGGTGGTGGTGGGATCCTAATTGATTCGACCCCACTCCGCGTCGTTCTTCCCCGGCGCCGGGCCCTCTCCCTTGGTTGCCTTGATCCATTCTGCAGCGCTCGTTTCTTGCTTCCAACTCCAGGTCTTGTACTAACCTGCGCAGCCGTTCAAACTCCTCATCCCTGTCGTCAAGCTGCCTGTGCCGGGAAGCATGGGATACTGTTCTCCCCGTTTGATACGACCCTTCTCCAAGGCCGGACCGCTCTTCCAGTTGCTCGTAAGCCGGATCCTCGCGTCTCTTCTGCCTCTGTTCCCGCCAAGTGGAGCCCCGGGAAGACCCTGCCGAGCCACTCTCGACGTTACCTCCAGACATCTTCCTACACACGAGTCTCGGCGGAACCACTGCTTAGTAGGATTTTCCTACAGACGGCGCCAATTATGCGCGCCCGAAAGTGAGGCCTGTTGGGCTGGGCCTCTCTTGGACTCACAATTTACTTGTATGATGGGTTTGAGTTTCCTACAATGGGTCGTCCTTTACACTGAGACTCAATGTGACCTCTTTTCTCCTCTCAAGGGCCCGAATTGCCTTGTTCTCGCCTTGCTCACTATCTCTTTTCCCTCTTTTACAGTAAATTTTCCAACCCTTGTCTTTCCCAAATTTCTCATATTTATAGTCAAAAAACAATGGAGATGTCATGATTACTTTACAGTTAATGCAACAAGCGGTCCAGTATTATCAATCATAGATGGGTGGTTAGGTGGGAGTGGGAAGCGGTGAAAATGGCTTTGGAACTTGGTTCCCACCTCCGCGTCTGTTCTCGGCAGTGTGCCTCCTGAGGTACTGCCGGGTATGTGAAGGACGGTGTGTTCTGAACGTCTCATCTTCATCAGTGCTCGGGGAAAAGCTTGTGCCCGCAGCACGTGTGGCTCTGGGATGGGCCGCAAGGTAGAGAGAGGTTGGCTTCATGGGCCATACGCCCAGGCCAAGGCCCAAATGGGCCCTAGTGCGGGGACCGTACATAAGACTATATAATTTTTCGTATCAAAAAAAAAAAAAAAAAACTGTATAATTTTTTTTAATTTCACATTATTTATTTTATAGGTAAATAGTGAGGGAGGGAGATTTAAAATTTCGAACCACATACATGAATAATATAACTCAATGACTATTCTCTAAAATGTATTTCAAAATTTGACATCTTCTAACAATATCCATTATAACTAAAATAAAACTCATATGTTTCAAGACTTCCGAGCATTATGTAAAAACAAAACGTTTAAAACATTTAATAATATCTTCTCATGCACTATCCCAACAAGATTCGTTTGTTTTTGTTTACTCAAGATCTAAAATTCTGCAATAGAGAAAGGAGTTGGGAGCCTTTGTAGCTCAGTCGCATAACATGTTATTGTTTATTAGGAGAGAGAGAGAGATAACTTAGTGTTGATACCCATTTTCGCGACACATTTCGTACAAGCCCAATTCAACCAAACTTGACTTCCTTATGGACTCGATTCATGTATTATATTTTATTTATTCTTTTAAGCATGACTCAAGCCCATGCAACATATGGGGGAAATTGAGGAAGTGTGGTTTAGAGGGTATGGGTTGGTTCCTTTCGGACCTTTTGCATGAGCCCAGCCCATGTGTGCTACCAAGTGGGCAAGGGACATTAGTAGCACCTCAGGATCGTGGAGGAGGTTTTGTATCCAAAATTTCCACCTCAAAAGAGCTTTCATGCTCTCGGTGACTGTGCCCCTAATTTTCAGCCCATCTCAATTTTCAACAACAAAACACAGCTGACTCTAAGAAAAAGGCTGAACAACCTAGCCCACTCAGCCACCCAAATGTAGTTTTCTAAGGCTTGCAAAGACCAGAGACAGTAGCCATGAAGAGGAAACAACTTTGTTTCCAAAATCATGCTAAAAGCATGCCAAACTCTTCCCTAAACAAAAGCAACCCAAGCCAAAACACCAAATTAGTATTGTAGGGTCAA